>PGIR01000002.1:0-492720 GCA_002812735.1 Scedosporium dehoogii
CAATTAAGCATTTTCTTGCACCCGCACATCACGCGAGATGTTCTTCCGAATACTACTTACACGGCGACGCGTGCCACTTGTACATTCCGGCTCCTGCCGCCCATGATTTCGGGGGGGTACAAGTAATGTAGCCTCCATTGCCTCAGAACCATTGGTCAATTGCATAACTACCCAGTAACCTGGGGCAGAAAGAGAGTGGGGTGGTCGACAGACATTCCCATCAATTGATCAGCTCTATACTTAGTATTATTTATTATAAAAGGGTAAAAGTGACTCGAATCCAACCTAAATTTCGAGACGGAATTTTTTTGCCTTTTCTTTTGAGCCATGAGATTCCCCCGGTAAGCCCTCTATTGCCCAACCTCTTTATTAGGAGCGAGCCATGCATCACAAGCAGAAGATTGTCGTCGTCGGCGCCGGGCCGGTCGGCTCGCTGGCCGCACTTTATGCTGCTCAGAGGGGACACGATGTTGAGATATATGAACTTCGTCCAGGTAAGGTGATTCACACATGGCGACTTGCCACGCAAATGCGGTATTTCACCATCCATCTCACTTACACTGGGAGGTGGGAGAACTTCACGGACTGAATGCTGACGGACACTAGACCTTCGCTACCCTTCAACCGTTCCGCTGAACTTCACGAAGTCAATTAACTTGGCTCTGTCCGAGCGTGGCATAAACGCCATTCGCAATGCCGGGCATCCCACTCTCCTTGATTCCGTCCTCAGGGCTACCATTCCCATGAGGGGCCGGATGATCCATCTCCGTCGTTCAGATGGCAGCTTTTATCAGGAGCCTCAGAACTACGACGTCCATGGAAGGGTAATTCGTGTTGATGCTTGTTGACTCTCACTGTTGTGTCAGCTCGGTTGTCACTGACACTGGCTTTCAATAGGCTATCCTGGCCATGGATCGGGCGGGCATAAACAAGAATCTGCTTGACGCAATCGAGGAGATGCCTAATGTGAAAATCTTCTTCAACCACCGCCTAACCGGCGCCGACTTTCGAAAGTGTCAGGCATGGTTTGAGGTAAAGAACGAAACTCAGGATGGCGACGCCGAGGGGAGGCCCCGAGAGATCCAGGTCGACTTTGATCTCATGATTGGAGCCGATGGCGCTCATTCGGCAGTGAGATACCACATGATGAAGTTTACTAGGATGAATTATTCTCAGCATTATATCGATACGCTATGGTGCGAGTTCCAAATTCCTCCGCGAGAGGATGCACCAACCGATGATCCCATGGCCAAGTTTGCCATCTCACCAAACCACCTCCACATCTGGCCAGGGAAAGAATTCATGTTTATTGCTATTCCAAGCGAGGTTCGTATATCTCAGCACACTCGAGTGGAGGCTATCCCCGCACCGTTCACTCATTCCCTCTCATGCCCCCATCAGTCAATCTTCCGGTCACAATTTTTAGCTCCGTCTACTCTTGCTTCTTCTGCTGACTCGTGGCCCTTCATTTTTTTCACTCCTGTAGGATGGCTCATTCACTTGCACTCTCTTCCTCCCCAGCGCTAACTACGCTCGTCTGGAGAATGACACCGCCTCCATCCCCTCGTTCTTCGATGAACATTTCCCTGGAGTAACAGAATTGATCACCCCAGAGGCTCTCATTCAGTCTTTCGAGACGAATCCTCACCTTCCCTTGATCAGCATCAAGTGCCAGCCGCACCATTTTGCTGGTTCCGGAGTCATAGTTGGAGACGCCGCCAGTGCCATGGTTCCCTTTTATGGGCAGGGAATGAATACGGGCATGGAGAGTGTTCGAGTTCTTTTCTCGATGCTGGACAAGTACGCGGAATCTGTGGCGGACAATAACCCACTAGAGATCTCCGACCCGGTAGCGGCAAGCGCGCATCAACGAGCTCTGGCACTTGCGGAGTTTTCTACTTACAGAGTCCCCGACGCACATGCCATCATTGACTTGGCCCTCCAAAACTACCTGGAGATGAGATCGTCCGTCTTGTCGCCTACCTACCGCCTCCGGAAGTTCCTCGAAGAAACCATCTCTGTCTACCTTCCCGGGCTCGGTTGGCGTACTAAGTATTCCCGTGTGAGCTTCGGGAATGAGAGATTCACAGATGTCATGAGGAAGAGCGACCATCAGGGTAAGGTTTTGTGGCGAACGTTCGTCGCAGCTCTCTGCAGCCCAGTCGTCATCGCTGGCATGGTGCATTGGGCTCGTTACGCGGAGCGTTTCCCCAGGCTATGGAATGGCGTCTTGAGGCTGCTGCGCCGTCCATGATGCATTTTCCTCCCTGCATTTCCATATATTATTTCTTACTAGCTTACTCCATCTAATTTTCTTCTTATTTCCCCTTCCCCCATTCCCCGTCCCTTTTACACCTCCCATCTTCTGAATCGTACCGGGTGGATGGCTGCAAATGAATGCATCTAGAAGCAGTTCCTCGTTCTCTGTCTCCGTGTTCTTCCCAAGGCGGCTTATAGCAATCTAGAATCACGTACATACGTATACGGTTTGGGACATGCCGATACGTGCCACCCTATTCCTGGAACTCTGTGGTGGCCCAACCTTCACGACATTGAGTAAGTGTGTCTGTCTACTACCAAATATCACCTACAACCGAGCGGGGCCCGAACCAAACACTCGAGAGACTCAATATTGGCTCCATCTCCGAGCCGAATGCGCATCACGAGTATCTGGAAGCGAGGCAACAACTCCGAGATATAGGCAGGTCCCAGACGACATTTGTAAAGCTCTCTCACCACCAACTGAACCACAAACATCCACAACCAACGGTTCTGCGTAAACTCCTACGAATGGTTCTTTCTTCTAGCCCGCCACCTCTTTCGTTTCATACTTCTCTCACATTAGACCGAGGGGTAGGCTACAATTTCGTGTGTATCATTAAAATTACTAAATTATATCTGTAACGGCATATTTGGGCGATGTCTCAACAGCCCCTTCCACCACAAGGCCAGTGACGATAATGCGCAGGTACTGATCTCCCTGCTGATACGCAACTTGCCCAGCAAGCTGCCCCCCCGGGGCCAACTTCCCTATTTGAGCGATACGGATCTAAAACCCGCCGAACCCGCTCCACATCATGGAAGACCGTAAGCTCCGAGGTACATACAAAAACGATGCTACCAACCTGAACCGAATAGTGTAGCACAGCGAGGAGGTTCATCAGGACTTAGCCTTCGCTCTCAGGGGACAATCCCCTCCGCATCTCGTGCACTTGAGGCACATGGGCTTTTGCCACACCATCCTACACCGACAAACCCATAGTTCCTGGCGGAGCTTGGTGAATATGGAATCCCCGGGTACATGCAGGCCGTGTCGGACGCCGCATTCAATACAGAATCGTCTAAGAGTGACGACCTTGTGGGAAGTCTCTTGAGCGGGAGCGGTGTTGTTGCTGTTGTTTCCCGGTGCTTTTAGAGGTGGTGCCACCCTTTCCCCCCTCGCGTTGACGTAGATTGAATGTGGCTGCTCGGCATCGAAATGGGCAGGTTCTCGTACGCGGAAGCAGATATAGCAGGCAAAGTTCCCGGGTCGTTCTTGGCCCTGGACGACGACAGGGAAGTGCTTAGGGAAGTAATTCTCTGCGCGCATGACGAATGCGAACTTGTCCTCGGGGGATGCCGCCTGGGGGTTGACGGTTTGGTGAAGGTGGCGGTTTACACAAGAGAGGGCGATGAGGGACTGGTAGTCGAGGTAGGAGCATATCTCCTTTCGCAGCTCGGGAGGCAGGCGTTCAAAATGGAAGCGAAGGGCTGGGGATGGCGAGCTGGGCGCGGACACCCTCGCCAATGCTGATGATGGCTGGGAGCCTGACGTCGAGGGGGGCGCTTGCATAGGGGCGATCTGAGGAAGGGACGCAGGGAACGAGTGCATTGCCATAGAGGGGGCCGGCATGATGACTGCTGCCGACATTTTGGTGGCGACGACAGAAGTGGGACGGTGGAATTTTGTCGTCTTGCCCAGGCCAGGTGTTGAGACTTCAAGGGTAGGCGCCAACTAGCACGGAATATGACTGCTGGCTTCTACTGATAAGCTGTATTGTAGGCGTGTGGCTGGTTAGGCTCGCGATTAGGCAAGACTCTTTCTCTATTTCGTTGGATCGAAAGCGAGCGTTGGTCTTTCTGGGCGAAAGAGAAAGAAGGTTGATAGTTATGACGGAGATTTGTTGAGCCAGAAGTAGGCGGGAGGCAGGACAGATGATCGAGTGAAAGACGAAGTTGTCTGGGACGGGCAGTTTGTGGTGAGATCCCAAACATACGTCTTCTTCCAGACAACGCGAGAAGGGATTGTATTATTGCCCGTTGAGCCTTTAAGCCGTCTTTGTTTCCTTTTGTTCTCTCTGCTAAGAGCGTGGTATAAGGCGTATCTTCGATGTGGGAAAGACCCCGGGATGAATAATGGCGGTTGTCGAGATGGAGCAGTATGAAGGGAAAGAGACCAGAGAAACACTTGAGCAGTGATGGGAAAAGCTGTCAGAGAAACAGGATGGAAGAGACAATAAATACTAGAGAAGCACCTTTCAGGGGAGCGGACCTCACCAGCACTCGGGCTTGGACTGGGGTAGTTTTGTGTCTTGGGGGTCTTAGACGATAGGTGAGAAGCACTCCGGGTCAGAATCGGTCTAATGTAGGTGATACATGCGTGGCCCACACGCTTGCTTTCTAGTGGGATCTGACTTGGAAGTGGAAACATGTGTGAGCACCGAGAACAATAGAATCTAACATATATACTCGTTCTTCGTACTTCGTACAGGAATGTGCTGTAGGACGAACAGGGGCATGCTGTAACAGAAAACAGGGTCCTGGAGGGGTGGAGAAGGAGGGTGGATGGATCATGGGGGCGGATGGATGAGGACAACATTGAAGCACATTTCATCATGGATCGCAGGTTGCATTCACCCACCAGAGCAATCCATTTTCTAATATTGATACGACGAGAGATACGGAAGAAGACAAGAAGCCTTGGGCGCTGAGATTGGAACTCCTACTCCGTACGAAGTACTGCCCAGGCCAGGATCAATATATTATCATAAGAAGATCCTGCATGCCGACGCCGACAGGGTCCTTGGTCGAAGCAGCCACTGAGGAGGCTCATATGGGGGCAGGTCACCAGAGGCTCGCCTGCGTAACTGCACGAGGGCTTCCGAGAGAAGAAGTTAATCTGCATCCCCTTGCTGGACTGGCGAGATCTGCTCCCAGCTACCACATCCCAGGGAATTCAAGGGTGGCCCGAGAGGCCCAGGGGCGGCGCCACGAGTACGAAGTACATACTCCAATAGTATGAAGGTATGGAGGCGTTATGTTGTTGTCCCATGTTGTGTTGTATCTGTACTCATAGACTTGAGACTTGGTCCTTGGTCCAAGTTGGCAATCACAATCACCCTGGCTCAGTGGCCCCCACCCGACCATAGGAAACAGAAGAGAGAATGATGCCGAATACTCTCCCATGACAATAGCTGACAATATTTCATCCTTCGCACTCTGTATAAAAGAGGGTTGGTGAGTATGTGGCAAGTCTCGAATAAGGACGAGAGTTCTCAAATTAGCCAGGGGATTGATCCCCCTTGGCCAATATCCGCAGCAGTTACGAAGTACGGCGACGGTCTGCCCAGAATTGATTATTGCTTTCATATCAAATCCTTTGTAACTTGCCTTCGCCGAGAGTAGTGTACTTCGTACTTTGAGCAACACTGCTCCGTACTCCGTACTCCGTACTCCCCAAGCCCGTAATCCCAGAGATATGGTACTCCGCTGGAAGGATTGGATCCCAGATTCCCACCACAACAGCTTGGGTTCCTTGCCTTGACCAGATTAGGAAATGGCGCGACCCAGCAGGAAATTCCCTGTCGTCGTCCCTCGTCCGTCGTCCTTGCACACACGCACTAGTGCATGCCATCGAATTGAGACTGGAACATGGACGAAGTACTATGTACGACAGGTACAACTCAGTACATAGTACAATAGCACTCATTCGATGTCGACTGATGGTTGATTTTCCTTTGATAATAATCCCAAGCTGGTGTTGGGTTGATCAACAACCTCGCAGATCTGTGGACCGCCATTAATCCTCTTCAGATTCGTCGCTTGATGCCATGTCCCTCGGTCCACGATTGAATATTGTCGTGGGAGGCATCCCGAAAGCAGCCTACTACATCTACACTACTTCGTACCCATGGGCAGGCATCTATGGAAGAGTTCGGCGATGCGACATTGTGTCACTACTCGGCGAAACATTTCTTACGAAGTTAATGCGCTTCCAAACACGATCAGTGATATCCGCTTAAACCCTCCCCCTTTCGTTTGAAAGAACTGCTCTGTACCTTTTGTACAATTGTAGACTACCTTAGTATTGCTATCGAAATACAAGTACTGAGAGCAGGGAAGTATACCGAAGGCCTGAAGGGAGAAGACGAACTGAGAAGACGAACTCGGATGACATCATCTCGCAGCCTCTCTCCGGCAGCAACTATGAGGTTATTGGCACCGATGAAACCCCTCAAGCAGCAGACCGCCGACCAGTACTTGGTTTGTTTGTGGGTGAGGAGAAGCAATACTCGGTATATTTCCATTGATCAATCGATTTATGTCATATTATGTCGGCCCTGCCAGTGCTCAGTGCTGCAGCTGCGCCTTCGAGTAATTAATGTTTCACTGCCAGTGGAGAGCTCACGAGTCCGACATGCAGCAAAAAGCGCAGACATTTCCAGATCAGGGCGAGATATATAATTCGATTTCAATCGCAGCTTGCATGGAAGAAGGAAACGTAGTTTTACATTAATATTATTACCTTGTACTCCACTCCAGCATGCTTCGTATTGGTGGTCCCCAGGTGCGAAGCAATGATGGCTGGTCAAGTCGCATTGGAGTCTCCCCCCTTGCGGACGCCCGCCCACTTTTGGATTCTAGAACATCAAGCCCCTATTACGAAGGAGTCCGTCGGGTTTCTCCTCAAAAACGATGGAGTCCTCGCCTGTTACATCCCTCCCCGAGAGCTTCGGCGCAAACTGCCATCTCGCAGGTCACACCCGAGTATGAAAATGGCCTTCGTGCTGTTTCCACCATCGCCAGCAGTCGATAACCTCGTGCCGGACGGAGACGGCGTCATGGGGCATGGCTTCAGACTCTCACGATTAACCTCCTGGAATTACTGGAATCGGGAAACAGGCACGTCACTGGCACGACGCTTTCCTGAGACTTGAATAAGACTTGCGGAGTGTACTTCATTGCACTTGAGGCTCAAATCTCTCGGGAAGTCGCCTCGCGTGGCAGACATGGATAATTAGCTCCGAGCGTACAAAGCAAGAGAAGTACAGAGTACTGGGGTACGAGGTACGAGGGACGTATTTTAGGGGACCGATGATACTATACCTGGCAGGCACGCCGACTTGGTCCTTCGTAAACATCTATCACCGCCAGGCTATTTGTAATTTCCCTTCTGGGCGCTCTGCATGAGCTTGGGTCATCCAACAGAGGTCTGTTCGACATCCACCTCCTGAGGGATAAACAAGGGAGAGGAGCTCACTCGACCGACACTTTGTCATGCTCTCCTTGTTTGTAAAATTGCACTCACGTCGGCGGTATTTTACTTCGTAGTAATAGCCATCTTGGCGGTGAGAATTCTCAGCTGGGGCTTCGGTAACCGCCAACAAACAGGAGAGATCCTAGGCCACTGACACGAGGATCCGAACCGGTTTGCCTCACGTCACTAGGAAATAGCCTCAAGGGGACCACTGCTCGGATGGCCTGGCGGCGGATGCTTCCGCTTGCCAAGGGGAGGCATCCTCCCGTCTCTACAAGTACGAAGTACATATGAAGCGCAGTGACTTGGTTGGGTTGGCTAACTGCGAGCATTCCCTGCCTATCGCTCCAAGGCACGAGTGCCGTCAAGATCTGATACTTCGTTGTAATTGATACCGCCCAGTGATTACTTGACTGGAGCCTATGAAGTATGGCCCAAAGAGCACAGCGCGCCACCCCTGACTACATATTGAGCACTGAATGTCACTATAATTACCTGTGTCTATTACAAAAGTACTTGGTAGTCCTCAAAGCGCGCCGTTATGCATTAGAGCGGCATCGTCAGAATTGGATCATTGGCTTCGGTCTTGCTGCTGAGGAGCGCAGCCCTGTGAAGCCGTCATCCCCCGTGTTTTCTACGCAGTACCTCATCGTTCACAGAGACCGACCGATATTGTTTCAATATTCTGCTTGTGTAGAATACCACTTCGTATCCGTCCGCTGATATGGTCCTATCCGTACGATGCACAAACAGGCAGCAGCAAAGGATGAAATAATCTAGATTCAAGCCCCATCACAATGCGTCATCTCGTCGTTCCCGGCGGCTTTCTTCAGCTTTCAGTCCCAATTGCCCATCCCTAATTCAGATCAGCACCATCTCTCCCTCGCCTCGGTGTATTATTTCATGCACGCTTCCAAGTCGAGAACCAAGGTACCCTTTGACCAGGGATACCCCTCCAGTCCTGCCCTATCCCATTGGGTTGTCACATCTCGTGGGGTAATACTTCTTAGCTTTTGTCCATTGTCCTTGAGACCCTAACGAAGAAGGCAGCCGGGGGATGCTTCCGGAGAGGTCATGTGGGTAAGCCTTGACTGGCTTGGCTCGTCTCGGGCGATCCTACGAAGTCCGAAGTACACTACACTCATCCACTACACTAATAGTATTACCCCTCCGAAAAGAGCAGTGTCTGTACAGGTACATTCCTCATCATAAACTGCAGGTGGACAGGCTTCTTCAACCCCTGGTATGCTTGTCCCGAGCAATTACGACCGCCACGCGGCGATGCCGTCCCGAGCCCTTGGGAGTGGGTCAGTGGACGAAAAGAGTATTACGAAGTACTCCATACAATTGTACTTCGAACAAAGGACAACTCCTGCATTGGCTTCCAAGTCTGGTTCTGTCGCAGAGGAGCAAATCCATTGATGGCGTTGTGAGGGAATAATTCCATCAACCCGAGTCCCACAAATTCAAATATCAACAAGGGACGATGTCGTGGTCGTATGGCATCTAGAACAGCCCCACGCAATCCAAATCGACTGGGTTGGCGATCCCCTCCCTCGCCTTTCCGCGATCACGAATTGCTCTCCCACGCCTACACTGATGAGTGCTAGGTCATGCACACTACTCACCTCGCGCCCATGCAGCTTTTATCCGATTGAGTCGAGAGCACGCTTTAGAGTGATAGCAACTTGGTGCCAAAACCACGAGTTCCCTCGCCGGCCATGAGAGAAGAGAGCTCAATCAAATGCCACTAGCCATGCCGAGACTGCCTCGAGAACATATGACATTGGAACAGGACAAACTCAACTGGAGGTGGAGGGTGGAGGGCAGGAGAAGCGGCAACGCCTTGTCGAAGGAGCAGCAGATCTCCGGGTAGGGAGAGGCCAAAGATGCACGATGGGTGGTGAGTGCTGCGTTCTATTCGTGATAACATCAATGCAATCAAGCGTCGACCGTGGATGGTGCTATCAACGTCCTGTCTGTGTATAGGTCACTACATACTACCAGCCCACACACAAGTCGTGTTCCGCGATCTTCGGTCATGGCGATCAACCTTTTCGCGATATCCCTAGAATCGGCTCCCAATAGTCGTGTTGCTCTTAAAATTGTCTTCCTTACTATTCATGTTAATGACGGGACCTTAGTTCGGCCTATTCTTCTTTCGTTTCGTACTATTTTCTGCTCTTGCACGTATCAGCGCCGGGGCCATGTTGAAGCTATGAACGCCAAAGATATTTCTTTCCAGACAAGTTGACATATATGTGCTGTAGCTCCCGAGGTGACTGTTAGGTTGCTCGAGCTGAAATCAGGCTCCATAGAACCCGATCGATCTCACCTTCCGTGCCGTTCCTTAGCCGTTAATGCTGGAGCTATTCGTGAATCGAGGGAGTTATGTTCGCGCGGAAGTCACCATCGAATCAACCATGACCGCTGCGTGCATCTCGTTTAGACAGCCGTCGTTTTTCCTGGCTCATCAAGGTTGAGAAGAAAATCTTAGTGGGACCAGACGCATTCCTATACAGGTAGAGCAGTGATCAAGCAGTGTGGAGATAACAACCAGCGCTGAAGTGGCGAAGTCCTCCCATTTCCAGCCTTGCCAAGCATGTAATATGATGCTTGTCTAAGGGTCGGACCCGGGACCGGGGAGTGTTCGACGGCACTAGTCAGGTTTCACAGGGACGCGGATGGCGGAATTAAATGGAACTTCGGGGATCACCAGAGAATAGGCTGGAGCAAGAAATTGTGTAAGTTGTTCTTTTTTTTTTTTTTTCTATTTTTTAATATTCTATTTTCCCCTAGTCTCAAGTGTCATACTACGATACACTTGGAAGGCAGTCCACAGGGTCCCTCCTTGTCCTTGACATCCTCCTGGGCAGCAACCTTCCCATTACCTTCACCCCTGCGCTCGGCACCGTTTCCACGCGCCGCACTCCTGTTCGCGGCCTCTACAGGTTGCTTCTTACCATTGTTCCGGCTCTCCTCGCTTCCATGTAGTCAACCAAAGTGCTTGGCGGCAGTCTTGTAGAACTGCTCGCCCTGGATCTGGGCGACTTCGAGCTCGGTGGCGGAAGGCTGCCTGGAGCCGTCGGCGGCAGCGAAGGTACCGGCGCCCCAGGCGGAGCCACCGCGGACCTCGTTGACGTTGCTGAACTGGGGGAAGGTGTGAGCGTAGCCGAGAGGGACGTAGATGATGCCGTGGTGGGTGAGGGTAGACATGGCAGCGATGGCGGTGGACTCCTGGCCACCGCCGAGGGTGCCGGTGGAGATGAAGAGGCCGGCGAGCTTGCCGTGGAAGGCACCCTTGGCCCACTGGCCACCGGTCTTATCCCAGAAGGCCTGTTTGCGAAACCACGAGTTAGCGCATTCCAGACCTGGAATAGCAAATGCTAGGCTTGGAGAGCTCTCTTACCTTCCACTGAGCAGGGAAGTTACCATAACGGGTGGGAATACCGAGGAGGAAGGCGTCATATCCGGCTAGGACAGCGGGGTCACTAAGGATGGGATAGTCGGCCTTGGGAGCCGCGTGCATCTTGCCGAGGACCTCATCGCTGAGGGTCTCTGGGATTCTACGATCATGTTAGCGGGCTGTGCGAACTTTTTCTGTGGTGGTGATACTATTTGGTGGGACAGTAACGATGACGTCGTTGCCTTGGCAGGACGGTCAAGGTGGGGGTTGGGGGGTAAGAGGGGGAGGCGGGGGAGGCGGGGTTTCCAAGGTTTGGCGGCCCAGCTTGCTTGCTGAATGAATTGACTGCCCCTCTCCTCTAACCAGCGACGAACAGTCCTGATCGGATTTAATACAGATCTGGGACCGATCTCCTCAATTGGTCTATGACCAATGCCGCATTCAGCCTGCCTCGCCAATTGAACCCAACAGACCTATCCTCGATCGGGATGTGGGGTGTCTTGTGTAATCTCGGAATTGAACGAATGATGAAAGGGACCTTACTGGTAGATATCAGCGGAACCACCAGCCTTCTCGATACCCTGCTTCTGGGACTCGGCGAGTTGCTTGATGTGGCCGTACATCGAATACTAGGGTTCGAGTTAGCATCATGATCTCTCGGCATGGACTCGCTACGCGCTGGTGGCGATCGACGGAAGGCGGGGACAGCCGGGCGATATGCTCACATAAACAATAGCGATCTTGGGAGCCATTTTGACTAAAGAGGACGTTGGGTATTTAGAAGAGAAGGGTATCTGAGGGTATCTGAGTATAGCTGAGAAGAGAAGAATGGAGATTGAACAATTGATGGGAATGATACTAGGGAAAGACGGGGTGGACGGCTCGACCTATATAGTTTTCCAACTCGCAGGTCGCATAGATTCCGGATCCCATATCCACACTCGGCCCTCCGTTATTGAACGCCCTCTCACCGGTGCGTGGATCCCCTTAGACGAGAGAGTACCGCTCCCAACGTTCCAGTGCAACTTCACCTCATCCGTAGACAGACAGGTATCCATCATACGACGACTTCGTACACTCCGAAGTACAACACTGCGCACACATAGCTTCGTAGTGACATACTTCCAACATGCAGGGAGGCAGCTTTACCTCGTAGTGCAGCTGTACTGGGCTGTACTTTGGTATTAGTCGGATGCAAGATGGTGAATGCAACGTCAGAGGGGAGAGCTCTTAGTGCCGGATGTGGGGAGGAGGCGTCCGTGTATCCGTGGGATCGTTGAAATTGTTCGCTTAGGGCAGTCTTTGTAAGATCTTAGACTGTTATTTATAACCAGTAGGTTCCCCGTTTGCGGGCTACCCCGTAACGTCGCAAAACGCTGCGAAACAGTAATCGATTCGACATGATGGAGCCCAACAATAACAAGCTCTGCTCACAGCAGCTCCTGGCTCTAGTGTAAGTTTCGCCAAGGCTAGAAACTGCTACGGGCACACCTGTTGCCTTCGACCTACGAAGTAGTGTAGAGACGATAAACTACGAAGTACGATTGTCATCAATTCTTGTTCAAAACCGCAAGTGGGTTCCACATTCATCAATCGATTGGTTTGTAATCAATTCACTCGATCCTGAGGATTCCAGTGTCTCCAAGACTCCATCGTGGTCCTGGAGTTGCTGTGTAGGATATAGGATGGGATGTAGGATGTACAATTGTAGTGCACGAAGGAATTCCCTTGGTAATTAGCTGCTCTCGGTTATCAATTCATTGGCTCTAGTCTTTCGGTACTGGGTTGATCCCACTGATATCGGCTTTACCTGCAAATCTGGTGCCTTAAGGCAAAGCGCTTAGAGTTTGGCGGTGCCCACCCTCTCGAGTGCCTTCTGCCCATCCTCTCCCCCCCTTCCCCCTTTCCGACCCCAAATGTCCGATGGCGTCAAGGGAAAGGGTCCGTAGGATTGAGGAGGAAGGAGGGATAGAGCAGATTGTGGGCAATAGCATTTGGCTTCACATACAGTACGGTACGGGTACAAGACAGTGACTGCACTCATGCTGAATCGACTGGTGCTCTTCTACGTTTGTTGTGAGGGTCGAATACGCAAATTACACATGCCTTGCGAATACCAAATTGCAAAGAATGAAGTGCCCACGAGCCGTTGGAATAGCAGATCTGCGTCTTCACCGACGATGTGGACTCCGGACTCCTAACTCCTTCCAACACCTCCGTGTTTCGTGGGCCGTATAACTTTTAGCCTTCTAGGGGATAATGCAAACTTCTTAGCCCAAGTCCCCTCCGGGACGGTCCGATACTTTGAAGGTGGTCCTGTCTTGGGCTGGCTATGTATAGTTTATGGTTCCCGATATCGAATGCGGTCGGATTCCAATAGCAAATCCTGATGTAAATGACATCAAATCGTGAGAGGAGATCATTGATACAAACTGTACAAAGTACGAAGGTACGTACTTGCTATCCGTCCATCAAAATTCAATCGGACGCAGTTCACCGTCTGGTCTTTCGGTTTCCCTTGCAAGTTTACCAGGATTGGCTCATGCAATGACGGATTAGTCGCGCCTGACAAACACCTTAACAATCTCCACTTTGCTTCAAGCTTCCCCATTGGCACTAAGGTGGGGTCAAACCCTCATCTCTTCAACTCCTCGACTGCACTGCGAAGTACTCGAGCTGCTTGGGTTGATTGGTGATCCATTGAGCAATGGTCAGCAACAACGGATTGACCGATTGAGATGACCAATGGAGAGTTTGAGGTCTTCAACGAGAACTGCGGCGGGGCTGTTGCAATGCAATCCTAGTGCACACTCCCCTGTGTTGTCTGAGCAGTACTCCGTAGTAGTGGCGCTAAGAGGTGATGCTTGAGATGCTGGATGAAGCTATGAAGTACTCTGTAGTACGTCGTTGATCAGAGAGTGATCACAACGCAGTGATCCATTAATCAGTCAATGTGGGCAACAGGAGAATGGCAAGACTTCGTAGATCCGTCGAATTGGTGAGGGTGATTATTCCATCCTTACTCACCGGCAGGTGAGGATTGTTCATCCAATTGAATTTTTTCCAGTGTTCCAGACCATACAACCTCGTCCTCTGAAACCACCGATGCATGTGATGCGACTTTAAGACGTCAATTAACATTGAACTGTATTTCCCAGGTATTATGAAAAGCTTGCTAAGCAGCTGGAGGGGAGGGTTGGAGGGTTGGAGGGTTCAGTCGATGCAGACGGCCGAGCCGATACCTCAACGAAGCCATTTATCTATCAGCGGTACCGCCAGCACCTTGGTAGACGAGACCTGCAGTATGCATTGATGCGGACTTGACGCAATCGCCAGGCGCTTCCTTTTTTCCCAGCGAGTCATGGGCCAGCTATGGTTGACGTCTTCTGGCCCGCGATTCCTGCATCCGGCTCTAGCTCAAGCCACCGGACACGGGTACCGCATGGGACGGCCTGGGGCAAATGCCGCCGGCTGGTTTCAAGCAGACCAGCTGACGGGAGAGCCCCGTTTTCCGCTCTCACTCATCTCGATTCTCAGCTGGAGTTCTCGTTGAACCTGACCAGGGCCCGAATGATGCAGCGCTTTATGTCGTGCAATACACGAAATTCCCATTTATCTATTTTTATCGTTGACGCTCTATCCTGTCCTAATTGGGTTTGACCACAATTGGTTTAATCCACTTCTGCGACCCGAGTTGTCTGTTCGATTCATTTAGTTGCATGCAATCAGTCATATATATATATATATATATATATATATCACCTGCACTCTTCCTGACTTCGACCCGGTTGTGCCTTCGGGAACTTCCGCAAGCAAACTCCTCCGTAAGTCTAAAATGCTGGTCTGCATTCGACGCGTCATTGGTCAATGTACTCAACCCATCTGCCGCCTCTGTACTTTCGTACTTTGGATGTTACGCTCTCCAATTTCGGGTTCTGTTGAATAGCACGATCCGAGCTGATAGGAACACGACCGCTCCGAGGAACAACCCCGCCGCGCTGTAACCAATAGCACCCATCCACCCTTTCACGCCGCCGGAACCGACGATGGCCCCGGCGATCGGAGGCCCTACCACCACCGCTATTCCCGTCGCGAAGAACAGCATGCCCATGCGAGTCCCCACCACGGAGAGGTCCGGCGTGAGGGCCACCGTCGCGCTGGGCGTCACACTAACAAGACCGCCCGACGAGGCGCCGTAGAGCACCGCGAACGTGATGAGGCCGCCGAGCGAGCGGATGCCCAGCCACGCGAAGCACAGCACCGCCGAAATGATGCCCGAGGAGAGGAGGACGTTAAGAGTTCCGACTTTGTCGGCCAAGTAGTTTGGTATTAGACGGCCGAGGATGCTGCCGACACCCAAGAAAGTGACGAGGTACGGCGAGAAGTCGGGGGTCGTGATGTCGAAGTTGATAGCGAATGACTGGATGTAAAAGAAGCCCACATATATTGTCAGGAAGGACGGAAGAATGCCGACCATTAGCAGCAGGAACGGCACGTCTTTTAGGGCCGTCTTGTCGATCAACGACCTCACATGGCCTGGAGGCGGTTTGCGACGCATGCGCATAAAGCACACGGGGATGATGGACAGCGCCAGCATCACAAACGCCAAGACCCGCGTTGCCCACCCGAACCCGATCTTGGGGATGAGCTTGCCTAGGAGAATGGGGAAGACGGCGCTCGCTATCGGCGACCCCGTCGAGGCGATGCCCAGGACAAAGGACCGCCTCTTGAGGAAATACTGGCTGAGAATGGCGGCCGACGGCAGGAAAACAAGCCCGCACCCCAAACCCACGCATATCCCTTGGGCAAGAAGCACTTGCCAGTACGTCGTGCAGAGCGAGGTCATGAATTGGCCTAGGATGATGAGGAACAAGCCCGCGCATAGCATCTCTCGGAAGTACCCCGCATCGTATGCAGGGCCGGCTATGGCGCCGACTAACATGAGCAACGCTGCCTGCAGCGAACCTATCCATGAAAGATCCGATGCCGAGCGGGATGTTAGAAGCTCGCGTTGGTAGTATGTTTGGAACACGCCGTAGCTGTTGACAATGCCCCACGTATCCACCGCTATAACCCACGAACCCAACACTTGGAGCCATGCTGTAAGGCCGCCATCGGGGACCGGGTCGTCGTCTTCTATCGCTTCGGCATTTTCGACTAGAGCCGGCCGGCCGTCTGGTCCGAGTGATTCAGTGGAAGCCCGCCGGACGCTCGGCTCTCGATCGAGTTTCGGGGGATCTGAGGTTAATGAGATGTTGCCCTTCTCGTCGACGCCGGATGAGTGTGACTCCGTCGTCCACGTGCTCTCCGGGGTAGCATGGCTTCGGGATATCTCCTTCTCTTCTTCCGATCGCATGAGCACTTTGGATATTTGCAAATCTCGGAGGCCTGGAATATATAAAGAGCGGCGATTACGGAGTAAGCTGTCAACGGAGACGGAGAAGCAATAATAGTTCACAACGTCTAAAGCTCCGCTGATGGTGGTGGTCTAGCAGACAGAGAGAGCCGAGGGTCTGAGTTCAGGAGCCAAAAAACAATACCAGGTAATAATTCAAGCCTCTACTTCGCAAGTTGGAGTGACCTTCTGGGCGATGAGACTGGCGATCTTGGCACTTAACCCGATTACAGGCTCGGTTAGGAATGGGTAAAAGATTTTCTTGAATTTTAAAGAAGATTTTGGGGTTGATATTATCTATCACGACCGCTGCCTGTAGAACCACGAAATAGAAGGATGAGCGAGGTGTGAGAATGAAGAGAGAAAGGCTCGCCGGGAATAATAAAGGGAGCGCGGATGGATGGACGAAGCCTCGGAAGTTGGGTCCGCCCCTTCTTGTAAGCTATGAGCTCTGGATGGCGGTATTCCTCTGGCGCCGAAGCGCGAGTGAACGCGAGGCACGAAGTGCATACAGCCATACACACCAAGTAGGTGCCGAGAAGAGGACCCGGTCACCCATCAATTGATATTTTCCCCCCACCTCTTGTGGGTGCCGAAAGCCGGGGCCCCTAGCATCGAGAGCACCTTGGCGATGGCGGAATGCAACTAACCCCCCAAAACGGAACCCTGGCCCTCCGGCGCCGACGATAGCCAGACCATGGCTCCAGGGCGGGACCATGGCTTGGATTTTTCAAAGAAGAATTAAGAAAAAAAATTTTCGATTAAAAAATGGAGAGGCGGGACAGGCTGATGGCGCCTATGGAGCGCAACTACGAACTACTCATAGTAATATCGGATCAACAGACTTACCGTTCTGGGAAATAGCTAGCGGGGATGAGGAAGATGGAGGCTACCAAGCGGGGTCCGGCTTTGGGTGCTGAAGCAACTACATTAGTAATTCAAAGGAATGGATGGGATCGCTGCATGTGGCATTGGACAGAACTTGGAGGTTTGGTCCGTCTGGGGATGATTCGCCATTCTCCAATTTTGTATGGCGCGTGTTCGTGATGATGTCCTGCTCGTCTGTGGCAGATATGGGGCATAGAGTCTTGTCGACCGCATAGATCAAGTTAGTGATTACTTCATATCTTCATCCTGTACTTTGTAACTTCCGCGACCCTTTCCTGACGTGGATGTGGGCGGATTTGCACGCTGCCAGAATGCAGCGGACGTATAATACAAAAGAACAATGGGCGGGTAAGGGAGAAGGATGATAGAAGAAGCATAGGGAATGGGCGATGGGCGTAAGTAAAAAGTCGGTGAGATGATGGGCTTGAGGCATGCAAGTGATGGGGGACGATGCTTCTTGCTTTTCTTTCTCCCTTGGTGATAATCATGCATCTCCGAACAACAGGCCCAACATTCAACATCACACCCAACACCCAGCAGCATGGTCACAATTGGACTAACTAGGTGCCTGGCAAATCAGACGGGCGCGGACATGGGTTGCGGAGCGGGGAAAAAGCCCGTGTTGTGTCGGGAAGGATCCGAGACGTGGGGAATGTCAAGGGTTACGGCAGGAAGGGTCGCGGCGGAAATGTGGAGGAGGGGGGAGGAGGGAGAGCAGGGAGAGCAGGGCCTCGGTTGTGAGCGATGGGTTGTATTGAATGATGAGACAACCGATGTTCTTGTGTCACCAGAATATCGAATCTCAATCTTGCTCCCCGATGTGAACTCCGCAACCAAGGTCCCTAATCGCACTGATCAGTTGATGCCGGCCAACCTTGTCTTCAAGGTGGAAGCCAGACGACAATGTTCAATGTGTTTTTACTTTTCATCCTCTTGCCCACTCTTAATTCCGTTCCTCTACTCGTGGCTTGTCCTGAAACTGCAAAGCCCCGAGCTAAGCTGGCTTTTTGTGCTACGAGAATCAAGCATGTTCTGATGGTGATCCGCATGTAGATTACTTAGTACACGACACGAACTTGGGAGCTACTAAGCAAGAGGAAAGACGCCGAAGATACACACTGGCAACCTCGAGCGGAGAACTAAGTTGGATGAATATTCGTGCGTTGAGAGTGTGAACTCCTGTGAACAGCTTCGCCGGCCTGGGACTGATAGTGCCTCCATCTTTGAGAGCAAGAGGAAGGGAAGCAAGGTTATAGCCCCCCAGGAAACAAGAGTAAACGGTTTATCACATCGTCGCCACGCTATGCGAAGAAGGGCAGCCTCCTCTCTCCCCCCTCTCCTAGATCAGTCGCCAACGAGTCATCCATCACTATCCGAAAAAAGGCCTGAAATGTGAGATCTGCAGCTAACAGCAGATTGCGAGAAGGGGGTCGCCTGGGACCGAGGACCGGAGAATCCACACATCACATTCCAACATAAGCCCGGAGGATTTGGCTCTCCGCTTCAAATCTCCGATGCGTTCAACATGTTCACATCAAATCTCTATATATACAATAACATTAGCCTAGAAAACTCCCGTTCCACCCATGCAAATGACCCTAGATCCCAAAGCCACCAAATTATTCCTGCCTCTGCCAAATGCAAAATATGGGGGGGGTATGCCGGGGAAAAAAAAAGATGCTGCTGCCATGCGGTAAAGGGGGCAACGTATTCGATCCAACAGAAAACAGAAAATACATGAGATTCGTTTTCCGAGTTCATACATCATATACATCCAGATACAATAAACCTTGCTGATCCCACCAGATTGCTGGGATTAAGTGAAAGAAAGAAAATAGAAAAAGGGGGGTGGGGAGAGGGGAACAGAATAACATCAACATCATGATCTCGCCGCTTGGGCTGCTGCTGGCTGGTCACCCAACGGCTCGATGACAATCTGTGGTATTCTGTTTAAGCGGAGACTGGGGAGTTGCGGCACACCGTCCACACCGCGACGAGAGGCCCGCCTCTCCCTTCGTTCGTCCTCGCCGCCACCCGCTTCTCCTGCGTCTCCTGCTTCCCTTGCTTCCCCTGCTTCCCCGGCGCTTTCTTGGGGCGCGCGGGGCTCGGAGGGGTGGGGTCCGCCGGGATAACCAGGAGGAGGCTCGGCGATGGGTGTTGTCGTTCCAGAATTGTTACCGTCCAGCTGTACGTCCTCGTAACCAGGCGGGGAATACGGAGGCATCCCGGAATCACCGACGTCGACTTCTGCCATTGCAGACCCAGTTGAGCTCGCTCTAGACCTCCGCTGCTGAAGGCTGGGTGATGGGAGGTCACTGTCTACCGTCAGGACGGAGGCTCTCCTCCCCCTATCGTCGGGCGATCGGGCACCCGATCGGTTCGATATCGAAATACTAGCGGCATCCGAAAGAAGTCCAACCCTCTCGCTTTCCATACTGTTGGCCCGGATCCTCGTGCCATCGTGGCGGGCGACGCCAAGATCCGCATACTGCACACTCGACACGGTGCGTTGGCGTTGGTCTCTTATCCGGTCGTGATCCTGGCGGAGCACATTGACAACCGAGTTGTTGGTGGCGGCGCGGGCCTGTGCACGAATGGTTTGCAAGGCTACAACGTCATTCCTCTCCCTCGCTTCGCGACGCAGCCTTCGCCGCTCTTCCCTCTCGGCGATCTCCTGGCGCCTCGCCTGCCGGATTTGATACATGGCCTCCATCTCCTCGTCGCGCAAGGCCTCCAGGTCCTCCTCAGTTGGAAGTTCCACGACCACGTCTACGCCATCCCTCTCGCCTTCGCGGGCGATCACCCGCTCCGTGCTGGTAGGATCGGGCCGATACGGAGGTAGTGTCATGACGGAACGGATCGAGGTATTTCTGTCGGGTCCGGTGGCGTTATCGTTTCGTCTCCCAGAGCCCTGGCGCGCAGCGGAATGAGCAGCGGTGCCCCCTCGTCGGCCGGCAGTACCATTGCCATTCCCCTGACCTCCGGAGGCGGTCTCGGTGGAAGGGTCTTCAGAACCGGCGGGATGATATGATGTCCCCGAAGACGATAATCGCCAGTTGGACCAAAGACGTTTCAAGAAGGGCGTGGGTATGTATTTCGGGTCGCTATGACGCTTGCGGAGGGTACGGAGAGCTAAGAGAGCGGCCGTAGCAATGATTACGAGCCCTACAACGCACATTAAGACCTAGAGGCAGAAGATTTACCACGTTAGCGGCCAGGCACCGTCTGCAAGGGTAGGCAAGGGGCTCTGTCTCTGAGCCGTGGCAAGAGTCAGAGAGGGAGGAACGCACAATTAGTGTAATTCTCGTCGCGTTGGAAGAATCCTTCGGATTCGTAGTAGACGGCGCTCGCCCATCGAGAGAGCGCCGGCTGGTATGCTGCAGGGGGCGGTACTGGTACATCGTAACTGCGGAGGAATCTGCGGAGAGGATCGCAGCTGGAAGGTGCGGCGAAGGCCGCCAGCAGGCTGGGCCAGCACAAAGCTGATGCTGCGCAAAAAAAGGTGTCACAACTGGTAGGCGGTGAAAGCGATTAAGAGGGACATAGCAATGAACAGAGGGAGAAAGGTCAAGTTGAGTATAGTCGAGGATTTTTGGCTTGCGAGGTGCGAGGCTCCGTCGGAGTCGGTGGTAACCCGTCGTCAGCCTTCTTCATGAGTCGTTTTCCTTCCTTCTCCCCCGAGCGACTGAGCGATTCGCTTTTCGCTTTTCGCTTTTCTCCTTTCGTCAGAATCGAGATTGATCGATGTCCTGCAGTACTTGTAGGTCGCCCAATCGAGAGGCTTGGCTGAGGCGATGCACTACTTGCACACTGAGTCGAAGTGAGGCGGATTCAATTTAATTCTTCCACCGGCTTTGCACACAGGACGGGAGGATGGGATCGAAAAGTTTGATGGGGGAGATTCTAATTCGACTTGGGACGGACACGTAGATTTTTCTTTTTCTTTCCTTTTCTCGAACCTTTGTAAAAATGCTGGGATCCAGGATGCAGGAGGGTGAGAGAGAGGAGAGATGAACACGGGGAAGGCTTGAGAGGATCAATGCCATTTGATTGATGTCAGCTTCCACTTCCAGACACGGCAGACACAGACACGGGCTGGAGCCAGTTGAGCGAATGGAACAAAACTAGGCTGGATGTGGAGGGTGAGCCGACAGATCCCCCACCCAGCTCAGCCAGCTCAGCCCAGTCGTCGCGTGGCTGGACTGGAACCCAATCAACAATGTCTCGAAAGCAAGGGGTCAAGGATGGGGCTGAATGCAGGAGATAATCAATGAGCATGAAGGATTGTCCGGACCGTTGACATTGATCTTGGACTTTGTAAACTTCGTAATAATTGCTCGTGCTGCTAACTAGGCAACCAATACTTCGTATCAATTTCCCGACTCCAATAGTTCCCAACATCACGGAGGCCAGAAGATGATGCAATGGAATAGCTACAATTGGAGTAGCTACATAATGTGGAGTTCTACCCACTTCATGAGACGCTAAAACAGCGCTGAACATTCAATCAGTAGCGGTGTTTTAGTGATCCCGTCCCAGTGGCATTTGAGTTGAGCCATTACCGTTGCACCGTTCCTGCGAGACAGACATTGTACCAAGGTCCTATAGACTCTGGCTTTTCGCCCTATCTTGGACCACTGTTCTTGCTGCTGGCGGGATATGGCGAGGGGACAGAAGGAACAGGGAGCCTACGATACATGGAAGAATGCAGACTTGCTTCCCCGGCGAGGTGGATTTCGACGGAGGGCTACAACTATCCAACAGATGCCGCCAACGAGGGACAGTGCAGAAGGCAAGTTAAGATGCAGGAGAGTTGGGATGATGCCCTAATATTATACAAAACAAGATCCTACATGGCTGCGATCAACTGGACTACTACTGCCTGAGAGCCCGAAGAAACCGGGGATTCTTGGTGACCGCGAGAGCTACCCAGCCGCCAATCAAGCAGAGGCCTCCCAGAGGCGTAACGGGGCCCAAAAACCTAAACCTCTCTGGATCGAGAACGAGTGCGTAGAGGCTGCCGCTGAACATGGCGATGCCCGCCGTGAACAGAGAACTGGCGATGGGGTTGCCGCTTGCCGCGAGAAGGACGCCCGCGTGGATGAGCTGCCGGGGGTCAGAACCAACCCTGGTTTTTAAAGTAACAGCAAAGAAATAAAATGAGAATGGGAGAAAATACCTGATAATGCGCGGCAGTGGACCAATTGGCGAGTCTCTGAGGGTCAGAGATGCGCGACTTGAGGCCGTGGGCTCCGAATGCGCCGAGTCCAACACCAGCTGCGCCCAGGGCGGCGCCGACTCTCCAAAAAGTGAGGGCGCTCATGTCGGCTTCCGAGTCGATCTCGTTGTCGGAAGTGGCAGGGTCAATTTGAGGGAGAAGAGGCGTTGATTCGTCGTTGCCGGGCATCGGACGATGAATGTTGTCTGGACTTTCCGACGGTCCCGAAGAACACTCAATTGGAGCTTCAGTTATTAAAAAGATGCCTTAGGGTGTTAGATCTTGCTAGACCTCTGAGTATTCTCGCGACTAGTCCTTTTCAATAAGCCTTGAAAGATCTCCCGGATCGTTACACTAGAGATTGAACAATGAAACAATGAATTGGCTGACCGAGGACAAAACCACAATTGATGGAGCTTGGCCCAGCAGCGGGTTTATAAGCAAGCTTAAGCTACTGAGACAATCCAAATCGAACCATTGATTGCTCAATGCAGCTCATTGTCTTGGGGATGGTGGGTCTCCGAATGACTAAGATCAACCATCCGTTACAATTGTCCCGTTTATTGTTGCCTCCATCAAGCCCCGATTGATGGAAGCTCTTCAAAATCGGACACGCTGACTAGACCAACAACACATTCAATGCCGTCGTTGGCGTTTCATGAGGGGCATTGCGTTTCGCCAGAGAGAGCTGCTGCTATACTCCCATTTATGGAGGTGAAGCTCGTTTGTTCCGTCCCAACTGGATGTTCGCTCAAATCCTATAGAGCCGGGTTGGCGACTTGAATTTACAACACACCGAGCGCACCTGTATCAACGCAATTGTCCAGAAGAGAACTAATTATGATCCTGTTTTTAGCCAAAGTCGATACCCATTACCCGAATGAACTACTAAACCTAGATTCACCTCCAAAGGAAATATAAGCTACGCTCCTCGCTATAGATTAAGCGCCAAAGAGGTGGGGAGAGAGAGAGAACTATATACATGCCATCCGCAACTCTTATCCAAATCTCTTCTCAATCTTCTTCAACATACCACCAACGCCCCGCTCCAACCGCCCCGTCTGCTCCTCGAGTCTCGATTTGCCCGCGTACTTGGATGCTTGTTCCCCCTCGCCCGGCTTGTACACTTGCTGGTGGACAGAGTAATCCTGTCGTCCGGGAGTCGCCTGGGACGCACCGCTGGCCGGGTTGTACGGGCGATGTCCTCCTGCAGGCGGGGGTGGAGGCGGAGGCGCAAACCCAGGCGAACCGGGGAATGCGTTGCCGTAAGGGCTGGAAAGTCCCGGAGACCCCAACCCACCGTGCAGCGGCATCGTGGCTGACCGCTGCAGGCCGGGGTGTGGGCCTCCTCTCGCTCCCGGGAGTCCGGGAGGACCAGGCAGCCCTGGCCCACCGGGCGGCGGCGGGGGCAACCCGGGAGAGAACAGCTGCTGGTGGTTATCGTACGCCATGGCCATGGCCAGAGGGTTCACGGCCCCGTCGTCCGGAGGAGGCGTCTTCTCGCGATGCGCAAGTGTCTCGGGGGCCGCAGGCGCAGCGGGGTTATATGCCATCGGCGCAAAGTTTGCCGGCGCCTGCTCAACCTGCTTCCCCGCATTGCCCTGTGCGGATCCGCCGAGGGCCACTTTTTCTAGCTTCTGCACGACGGAGCTCGCCTCGGATGGCGCTGGCTCGTCGAGGATCTCTACCTGCGTGGCCGGGAGGACGCGTCTGATGCCGTTGACGAACTGAAGGGCGTCTGCCTGTGTCCAAAAGTAGATGTCCAGCGAATGAAGCTTGTAGTGGTACTTGTTCTCGTTTCGCGGATCGTACGTTGGGAGGTGCCATTCATTGGGGTCGCTCGTGTCGCCGACTGTGAGCGAGACTACAGTGTGTTGTTTGTACGAATATCGCAGGTGGGCCTTATCCAGGTCTAAAAAAGAAGAGGAACGCAACAATTAGATGACAGAGTTTCCCTCTTCCGCGGCTTTCCAGTAAGCCGCGCAAGCAAATACATAGCAAAAATATCGCGCGATACACCCTCGTCTCCGGGAAGACACTTGAGCGCTGGGGGAAGAGGAACTTGCTTACATCCTTCGAAAGCGTCCTGGTCGTCCGTCCCCGCATTGTTGGCAATTTCGACGCGCGCCCTTCTTTCGCTCGGATTCTCGAATAAGTAGACGTAAGATCCCTTGTCGAATCTGTGATGGGGCGGCTTCTGCGTCGGTGGACCGTAAAAGTAGTGAATATCGCCATAGCTGCGCGGGCGTCGGGCCTCTTGTTAGCCGCCAGGTTTCGTCTTGAAGAGTTGCGCCAATTCCAACATCGAATCCCCGTATCGCAGCAACTATCAGTCGTAAAATAACTTACAGCGTGGCGACATTCTCCTCGCCTGGGTTAGCTGCCATGCTCGTAGTCGTAGTCGCAGTCGGTGTTGCGAGCTCTCACAAACAGCTGGTTTCCTCACAAAGTCCCCGCTTCGAAATCGAAATCGAAATCGAATGAATCAATGGATATCCTGTTTCAAGTCCTTTAAAAGACGGAGAAGAAAAGAAGCCAAGTTTGCGCAAGCTCACTACACGTACACACCCAAGGATGAAATCACATTCGCTTGATACGCGCTCTAATTGAGGAGAGAGGGCGGATGTGGTGAGGGAGCTCTCAGGGAAGCTGGATGGGATTAAATGGAAATAGTTTGCGGCTGCCTCCCCCGCGTGGCTTTTCTATGAATAGAATCGGATATCTTTCTGTATTACTTGCCCCTCAGGGCTCTGACGAGAGCATGCTTAGAGTGGTCCAGACCACCAACCACGTCCCAAGAGAGCATGCAGCTCTCCCGTGGTTGGAAAGTTGGGCGCTTAGAGATCGAAATACGCATTCTCAAGAGCAGGTCCGACCAACCAAATCGAGCTGGAGTTCTTGCTTGCTTGGCTTCCTGGGAGGTCAAAGTACTGCGAGGTACGTACTTCGTACCCACCCAAGGATTCTGCATCGCTTAGTCATCGGCAACACCTCATCTTCGTCGAGGAAAAGAGTCTTGAAATTTTTGGTTGTTGGAATATCGCGACTAAGCTTGAACCGCGTGTTCAGTAGCCAACCCGAGATAACGCAAGCGACGACAAACCCCCCCGAAACAATTGGATTGCCGAATTTCGTCGCCTTCGATCTAGACCACGATCCACTGCTAGGGCGCATTGCCGACCGCCTCTCACTCGGCCGATTGACTTTGCTCTCGTGCCCATCCGGTGCTGCCATCTCCATCGGGCTCTCTTCACCAAACCATTCTCCGCCTTCCCACCCATCATAGGAGATAACCCCCCCAAAGAAACCGACAAGATGGGCATCCACTCGATAGTCAACACCTGCTCCCACCTCCAAAACGCCTCCCGCGCCCGCCTCGGCCTAACCTCCATCCCCAACAACAAATACAACCTCCTCCTCGCCCTCGCCCTCCACCGCGCCGGCTACATCTCCAGCGTCACCCGCGGCGGCCCGACCCCCCCGGACCCGGAGACCATCAACTCCCAACCCCCCGAGCCAGTCACCCACGCCAACGTCGCCACGAGGAGGCTCTGGCTCGGCCTCAAGTATTGGGATGGGAAGCCCGTCCTGTCCAACCTCCAGTCCGTGAGCAAGCCCAAGAGGCTGGTGACTATGAACTTGACCGGCCTTGAGAGGGTTGTGAGGGGGCTGCCGTCGCAGCAGTTCCCTGGTTTGACGTTGGGCGAATCGCTTTTCCTTTCGACTGATTTGGGCGTCATGGAGGCTAGGGAGGCGATTGAGAGGCACCGAGGCGGACTCTTGCTGTGTAGGGTGTCGTAATGAATGAAATATAGGGAGTGTGTACGAGCGGGGAGAAACAAGGGGAGCTGGGAAGTGGCATTACACCCGATGTTGGGTGTTAAGGAGTGGACCTGTGATTTAGCCCATCTCGACAGCCAGCATTTGGCGTTTGGCCCTTCATTACCAATTTGTATATTATATTGTTTAGACAAACCCATCCCTGTTGAGAAGTACTTGGAAATTATAGACAGAACCGTGTATAACTTGGATACCGGCAGGCCATCTATTATGACGGAGAGTTGCGAGATTTGTACGTGGGAGAGAGAGGGGTGATGCAGTTTCAATTTTTAAACAACTATCTGTATCAAAAAGTACCTACTCAAAAAGAAAAACATTGAAACACATCTACACGAAATCCAGAAGATGCTGCCCTTACACCGGTGATGTCATGTGGTGTGCGCATGTGTGTGAAAGAAAGAAAACACGAACTATCAAAGCCAAAAAGGTATATGGAGAAACAAGACGAGAGAAGACAAGAGGGAAATGGTTGAAAAAGAAGAAAAGAAAAGAAAAAAAAAAATAGAACACAAACGCCTTATGCTCCATCAAGTGCGCCTCGCTTTTTTTTGTAGCTCTAAGGTATCATATGAGGTTCCTCCACTTACTACATGTTTGCAAAAACCACGGAATCGATACAATCTGCCTTCTAAGTTGCTGAATAAAATGGCCATCGCTTCCTTGGGTAAGTTTATTTCCTTTCCGGACGAAATGGGATTCCTGTCCATGTATATCGTGGGATATAACACCTTTACCACGTCTCCAGCTCAGCTTCGGGAGTGGGAATAGCTGCGGCAGCATCGGCTTCATGGGCAATCACGGGAACGTCTTCAGTGGCAGCGGCCTCTGATGAGGGAATGGCTTCCGTTTCGTCGGACACGGTAGGCTCGACCGGCTCCTCTGCCTCGATCGGGGCAACAGTCGCAACAACCTCCACAGTCTCAACTGGCTCTTCGTTGATTTGGAGCTTCGCGACGTCAGAGGCAAGCTCTCCAAGTGCAGAATCATCCTGGGACAAGGGCTGTTCCACGGCCGGTTCTTGAGGCTCCTCAGGCTTCTCGACGGGCTCGACGGCGTGCTCGGGTTCAGTGACCTCAACGACCTCGGCCTCCTTGACGTCTGCGGCGACAGCCGGTTCCGCAGGCTCGGCGGGAGCTGTCTTGCTAGCGGCCGCTTTTACAGCCTCGACCATCTCTTCCGTAATGGGCTCTGCAGCAGGTGGTTCCTTCGCCGTGCTGCCGGGAGTCGCCGTCCTTGACGGGCTAACAGACCGAGAAGCTAGCCTCCTGTTGCTCGAGACACTCCTGACTCGATTCTCTCCCCGCTGGGCAGACCGGTCACCCTGCCGAGTAGGGGCGCGCTTAACGGGAGGTTTCCTCGGAGGGGTGACAGGGGCTTTCTCCGAGGTTTTCGACTTGGAACTCTGAGTTGGACGCATCATGCGAGCGAGGAAGCCTTCATCAACCTGCTTCTCCTTCTTGAGAGCAGGCTTCTCCGGAGTCGTCTTCTTAGGCGGGGGACCCACACTAGGTCGGGGGCGGCCAATGGAGGAGGATTTCCGCCTGAGCGTGGAGGCGGCCGTCGAGGTGCTAGCTCGGCTCGATGAACGAACGAGTGACTGTGCCGACTGATGGCTTCCAGCAGAGCCCGAAGAGAGACGTGCAGAGTTAATCTTGGAGCCCGATGCTGCGGTCTGAGCCATGAGGCTCGCGGGGAGCTTGACTGGCTTCGTAGGAGACTTGGGCTTCGGCTTAACAAAGCCAATGCCTGAGGTCAGGCTATTGGAGGGAGAAACATGGATCGGCGGCGGCTTTCTGGCAGCGGAGGACGGCGTTGCCTTCTGAGAGGGGGCGGTGGAAGCCGGTTTAGTGGGCGTGGCAGTAGCCGTCGTCTTCTTGGGAGCAACGAGTGCCGGGGAACGCGGGGCCTTCGCGACCCTCGGCTCGCGGAGAGAGGGGCTGGAGAGAGGCTTGACGACTGAGGGAGACTTTGCACCGGCTCTTGCGGAAGACTTAGCAGCGGAGGAGACGGGAAGATGCGCTGGGCGAGGGCGAGTGTCGGCCTTTGCATCAGTGTTCTGCTTAGTTGGGGGGTCTCGGGCTGGTTTCGCGCCCGACTTGGGAGCGGCCTTTGGAGCCAATTTGACCTTTGGTTCTTGAGGTGGCCTTTCGGGAGAAGTAAGAGCGGCCGTAGCCCTACTCGCCGTGGTCACGCTAGTCTCGGAGACAAAGGAGATCGGGACCGGCTCTGTGCTGAATTCGATATGAATGCTCTTGACCGGCTCTTCAAGGGCTACGATGGACTCGGGCTTTTCGGGGACGCTGGTGGCAACGGTTTCGGCACCTTCGGTAGTTTCGTTACTTAGACGACGTCTTGAAACACTTGACTCGCCACTGTGATCTCTCCGGAGGCCAACCCTACCGTCCTTTTCAATAGCGATGAAATTGGTTCGAACTTTCGAGAGTGGTTTCGCGTCCACATTGCCTAATGCTCGGGTTACATAGTTAGCATCACATCTCCGTAGCCTGGAGGAGAAGAGCATGGCAGCGGACCAGGGCCGTTCGCAGAGTTGAATATAAAAGGGGATGGGAACTCGGGTCTTCTTACCGGAGGGGCCAGGGGTACGTCCACGCTCAGGAGGGCTTACAGCATCGCCCTTGTTTTCAAACATAGCCCGAAGATTCCTGACTTGACTCATTTTGACGGTGGAATATATCACAGCTTCTGGGGTTGACTTTGAGGGATTGAGAGGGTATGCCCTTGCGGACGATTGGTTATAGGGGCCGGCGGACTGAGGATGGTCGGATGGATGTATATTAGCGCTCGCAACTGCAGACAAGCGAGGTCAGTGTCGACTGAGAAATTTTAAGGAAGGGCGTCTGTTTGGTGGTTGATAGGCGACAGCCACAGCCACGACCAAACCGAAGACGAGGGCGAAGTCGGGAGGATGAGGAGTACTCGTATCGTGTTAGACGAAAAGGCTGCATGCCGCGGATGGGCTGAGCAGGTCTATCAACTCCAGGCGGGGGGGGGACCAAGGAGTTGGGGACGTGGTCACGACATGCGACAGGAGGCCAACAAGTTGCGATGGGATGAGGCTAGAGGCGGGGAGGGGACATGAGAGGACAGATGCGAGGAAGGAGAGGGAAGGAGAAAAAAACCAAAATGGCCTGGGATGTGCGCGTTGATGCCTTTAGCACGGAGGATGGAGATCAGTTGTTGATGTGACGGGGTACCCGTGGAGTCGTGGAGGGAAGGATACAGGAGCAAACGGGTGGCTCTGTTCATTAAACAGACGAGGCAAGTGGTTGTGATTGTACTGGATTGGGTACAAGTCACATTTGGAAACTGGAAACCGTGGAAAGTAGTACATGTACACGCTCCTTCCTCCGGAGAAATACAAGCTTGAAGTACGAAGGACGAAGTTATCCTCGATTGATGTTGTTGTAAACGTGAGATGGTGACGGATCAATTGATGGGTCCGTTTGATTCGGGTCCTTTAATTAGATTACATGGGACGTTTCCCCCTAAAACGGGCACTAGAGCCCTTCTGTAAATTTGATTGGGACCCCTGATTATTCCTAAACCGGAATGCTCTTGGGGCCTTTTCGGGGCAGGGCCCCCTTCCGGTTTCCTTTGAGGCACTTCGTAATGTGTACTTTGACAGTGCATGTACGAAGTACTTGTAGTAGAGGGACGACGTGGTCCAGTCGACTGTAGCAGTACCAAGTACAATGTGGCATTGAGCTCTTTGGGTTGTTTGAAGTGGCAGCCTTGAAGCATAAACATTGGCGAACTGGGGGGCTACGGAGGGTGTCAGGGGTTCTTCATGTGCAACAGGACCTCCCGGCGTGAGCGGAAGATTAGCGTCAGGATGGTCAGGACATTCAGGACAGTCAAGACTATCTCCACAGGATGCGGAGTCCAGTCCAACAGAACTCAATGGCTCAGGAGAGCTCAGGACTGTGGACAGCTATCCTGGGTACTTCAGGAACACCAGATCAATGTATAAGTACTTGGTCCCCTCGTCTTGGTCCCCTATTACGTCGGTGCACAATTAGGGTGCTGCAGGTTACGAAGTACTTACTTGCAACCAGTATGCTTCTTTGTTCTCGACTTGTGGCCTGGACACCAGGCTCAACGAGTCTACTTCATCGACAGGCATCAAACCACTCAGAATAACGGTACTCCTACGTTCTATCAGTGAGTGGGTTGCGCTCAGTCGTGTAATAAAAATAACACCAAGCGACTCCTCTGGCCCATTGCGTTTTCCGCTCTAATAGTTGACAGGCTGTTAACTTGTTCATCCGATCTCTCTGCGTTTCTCGGCAACGGATAGCTCTCGCGCTCATCGTCCCACGCGTTTGGGAGCAGTGCCCAATACGGAGTAGTCTACTTCGTAGAGTGCACTACTCATGAGGTGCAGTGCAGGATATTTATGTGCTTATTTATGTACGAGTACGTGTGGCGGAGGTCTGGTCTGCTTGCCCCTGGTTACATATTTGATGCGTCTCGTGAAAAACCTGCACATGCAATGCACCGCTGCATTTGATTAGGGGAATGAGTCTCCAACTGGCAGAACAAGCAAAGGCAGCAGCACGATGTCCTCGAAATCGATGCTGATACGCTTAAGGCCAGGCATCAATTATTACTCCTGCTTTGCTTTGAAGGTTCAGACTCGTACGTGAACACTTGTAACTGTCTCGTTCTCCACCATCGGAGCCTTTGAATATCAATATGCAATATTGGCAGGATCGACGCCCATCATAATACTCGTCAATGGTCAATGTACGGTACGAGGGTATTTTCGAGAGGACGCAAGATTAGGAAGAAGTCCCGAGGTCAACACAGCCGGTGTGTATGCCCGTGTGTCATCTCACAATGACGACGGGGAGAAAAGAGGGGGAAGACGACGAACTTCTCCCACCTTCGCGAAGGCAACTACTGGTGTAGAGCTCCCAAGTTTAAAAGTGATGCCGCAGTGGGCGATTTCTTGAGAGCCCATACTACCTCGCGAGCCAGGGACACGACGAACTCGAAGATCAAGCATCCGATGTTTCGGCCCCAACTCGTATCTTCACACTCTCGGCATATGATGAGGAACAACTGCGGGGTTTGAGAGAATTAAGGAATTAAGTACATACTTCGTTTCCTATTATGCACTTCGCAAGGAGCCGTTTTGGCCGGTTCCCCTCCAAAATTGCCCGTGAAGGCATGAACCTGGTTTGAGACGTTTCTAGAAGGCGCTGTGTTTCTGCTGACTGTGAGTTGATGCAACATCAAATTGCACATTATCCGAGGTGGGTATAATGGCAGTGAGCCAGCGACCAAGGTTAAAACTAGCAGCTGCTGGCTAATAATAGTTGTAGTTGCCCAGTTGATTTGATTGATTGTTGATGGTCAATGTTGTAAAGACTTCGCCAGCTCATATTCTGGGTATTTGATGCTTCAATGTTAGATGCTATGAGGTTCAATGGGTGATTTAAACACCAATCAATCAATTAATGCAAGGGTGCCCGCGATGTCATCCGAAAATCAATCGATATCAGTTGATTCCTTGCGAGTTGTAGAGGGGTTGTTGTAGGTTGCAGGCTCGAGAGCTTGGCCGATGGCCGGACCTGTGTTTTGCACCATCCGAACCATTCTCCCGAAAATTATAAACTTTTTTACACCTTCCTTTTCCTCCCAGCTCCCACCCAAACCACCCCGTCACATCAGCATCCCAAACTTAACAATGGCTGCCCGGACGCTTCGAATTGGTACGTATCCATGAATTGAGCTCCATCCCACTCCAACTAGGCTTTTCGCCCTCTGGTCTGGGTCCCCCCGCCAATGTCGTGTGACTGACCGAGGCATCTCTCCCCGATTTCGCAGGCCTCATCCCCGGCGATGGCATCGGCAAGGAAGTCATCCCCGCCGGCCGCCGCATCCTCGAGGCCCTCCCCGCCTCCCTAGGCCTCAAATTCGACTTCGTCGACCTCAAAGCCGGCTTCGAGACCTTCGAGCAGACCGGCGCCGCCCTCCCCGACAAGACCGTCGAGGTCCTCAAGAAGGAGTGCGACGGCGCCCTCTTCGGCGCCGTGAGCTCCCCCACCACCGCCGTCAAGGGCTACTCCTCCCCCATCGTCGCCCTGCGCAAGAAGCTCGACCTGTACGCCAACGTGCGTCCCGTCAAGACCGTCCTCACGGCCCCCAAGCCCATCGACATGGTTATCGTCCGTGAGAACACCGAGGACCTCTACGTCAAGGAGGAGAGGACCTTCGACGCTGCCGACGGCTCCGGAAAGGTCGCCGAGGCCATCAAGCGCATCTCCGAGAGGGCTTCCTACCGCATCGCCGCCATGGCTGGCGAGATTGCCCTCCGCCGCCAGAAGATCCGCGCGTCCGGCGCCCCTAGCATCCACTCCGGCCCCCTCGTCACCATCACCCACAAGTCCAATGTCCTCTCCCAGACCGACGGCCTCTTCCGCAGCACCGCCCGTGCCGCCCTCTCCCAGGACCGCTTCGCCTCCGTCAAGACCGAGGAGCAGATCGTCGACTCCATGGTTTACAAGCTCTTCCGCCAGCCCGAGGCCTACGACGTCATCGTCGCCCCCAACCTCTACGGCGACATCCTTTCCGACGGCGCTGCTGCCCTCGTCGGTTCCCTTGGTCTCGTTCCTAGCGCCAACGTTGGTGAGGGTTTCGCCATCGGTGAGCCATGCCACGGAAGCGCCCCCGATATCCAGGGCCAGGGCATCGCCAACCCCATTGCCACCCTTAGGAGCGCTGCCCTCATGCTCGAGTTCCTGAACGAGGAGGAGGCTGCTGCCAAGATCTACGCCGCTGTTGATGGAAACCTTGAGGATGGAAAGATCCTTAGCCCTGATCTTGGTGGCAAGGCCACCACCGAGGAGGTCCTTCAAGACGTCCTCAGGAGGTTATAAACAGTTTGATGTCGGCCAGTCGAAAATGGTGCGTGTGAGGGTAGACGTGTAGGACTATAGCACTTGTTTGGATGATCCTCTGATGTGTGATCCTGTACTTGAAGATATCAACTAGCTAGAGCAGGTTTTAAAAAAAGTGTTTCGGTCCTTTACCTCTAGTACGTAGGTGATACCTAGGTGATGATGTTCCTGGTGCAGGTAGAGTGGATTTGTCAAGTTACATAGTCTATATTTTAAGTACACATTCATGCCAACGGTTCCCTCCTCTTGGTTTCGCTCTCATTAACACACACCCCGAATAATATCGTAGTCCCGGAGCCAACCGGTAAATCTATGCCGTACATGAGCCCAAGAAATGGAACCCTGGCCTAGTCGCTTGACTTGCCTTCTTCTGCAAACAAATGTTACAATTGTAGATATGGGGATAGCCTCCAGGCGCCATGCATCAAAACAGTACTCTTTTTCCTTTTCTTTCCACCTCCGTTCGAGCAAATTAGTAAAACAAGTGGTGTAAGAATTTGTATAATACATGCATAGTCAACGGAGCGGTCATCATATCCAACCTCCAAAATGCCGGACGCTGGATCAGAGTGACCCATACTAACGGATTCTTGAGGGGATAGGGAGAGCATTTCTCAGCGCTCCTCCTCTCCCCTCTGCGATATCATTATGTAGCTAAAGCTTATTTGGTTCGCTTAGCCTCGAGCTCCTTCTGGTAGTTGGCAACAAGCTCCTTTCTATAAGGCGACAGTTAGTAACCAAGAACTCCAAGTCCTCCCGTATGGGAGTTAAGGGGGATAAGAGGGCTTGTAGATCTTACTGGAGATGAGGAGGCGCAGGGGCGTAGTGGCTGAACTCGAGGCTGAACTCGCCCTTGCCCTGAGTGGCAGCTCTCAGCTGAGTGCTGAAGCCAAACATGGAGTTGAGGCTGCAGTCGGACACGCTGGTAAAGTCCTCGGAGCCGACCTCTGTATCGTGGATGGTCGCAGTGCGCTTGTTCAGGAGCATAAGAATGTTGCCCTGGAACTCGTTGGGGGCCGTAATGTGCGTCTTCATGAGGGGCTCCAGCACTTGACCGTTGGCTTCCTTGAAGGCCTTCTCGAAGGCCATCTGAGTAGCCAAGCTGAAGGCGTAGTCGGATGAATCAGTAACGTGGGTGGCACCGTCGTTGATAACCATCTTGACACCAATGACCCTGTGGCCAAGAAGAGGACCCTTCTGGCACGCCTGCTCGAAACCCTTGGCGCAAGCGCTGAGGAACTTCTCGGGAATGCTGCCACCGACGACCTGCTGCTCAAAGATGTTGGTCTCGGGGTCCTCGTTGGGCTCAATCCAACCAGCAACACGGGCATAGTCACCAGGACCACCCGACTGGCGCTTGAGGAGGAAGTCAAACTCGGTACGTTGACCAATAGTTTCTCTGTACGAGACACGGGGTTGTCCGGTCACGCAGTCTACCTTGTACTCTCGGCGAAGACGCTCGACGTAGATTTCGAGATGGAGTTCGCCCATACCGGAAATGATGGTCTCCTCGCTTTCGGGGTCGACGTGAAGTCGGAAAGTCGGGTCCTCGCGCTGGAAGCGGTTCATGGCCTTACTGAAGTTGTCGGCGTCACTCGACTTCTTGGGCTTGATGGAGAGCGACATGACGGCCTCGGGAACGAACATGGACGACATGGCGTAAGGGAGGCCACCGTCGGTGAAAGTGTCGCCCGACGCGCAGTCAACACCGAACACGGCGCAGATTTCGCCGGCGCCGATCTCGTTGACATCCTCCAATTCGTTGGAGTGCATGCGCACAATTCTGGGGATCCTGACCTTCTTGCCGGTTCGCGAGTTGAAGAGATAGCTGCTCTTCTTCAGCTTGCCTTGGTAGACTCGGATGTAGGTGAGCTGACCGTAGTTGTTCTCCTCGAGCTTGAAAGCCAATCCGACAAACGGCAGAGAATTATAGGGCACAAGCGCGACGGGTTCCTCGTTCTTGGATGTATCGAGACCCAAGTTCTCAACCTCACCGGGGTCCGGTAGGTAGTCGCAGACGGCATCGAGGACGGGCTGGATACCCTTGTCGCCGAGAGCGGTACCCATCATCACGGGGGTGAACTTGAGACCGATGGTGGCGCGTCGGATAGCTGCCTTGATCTGGGGGATGGTAGGCTCTTGCTCGTCCAGGAACATCTCGGCCATTTCGTCATCGACATCGGCGAGCTTCTCGATGAGGACCTGCCTCTTCTCCAGTGCTATGTCCTTGAATTGGGCGGGAATCTCGTCGGTCACCCTGACCTTGGTACCTCTGGGTCCTTCGAAGTAGATGGCCCTCATCTCGATAATGTCGATGACACCTTGGAAATCGCTCTCGGCACCCATGGGGATCTGAATAGCAGCGGCGGGGATCTTGAGCTTGGAGTTGATCTGCTCAACGGCCTTCCAGGGGTTCGCGCCCATTCGGTCCATCTTGTTGACGAAACTGATGCGGGGGACGTTGTACCTCTTCATCTGACGATCGACGGTGATGGTCTGACTCTGCACTGCGCTGACGGCACAGAGAATCATGACAGCACCGTCAAGGACACGAAGAGCACGCTCGACCTCGATGGTGAAGTCGATATGGCCTGGGGTGTCAATGAGGTTGATGTGGAACTGCTTATCCTCGCCATCCTCGGTCTTGGTCCAGTCGCAGAAGGTGGCAGCGGACTGGATGGTGATGCCCTTCTCACGCTCGAGATCCATGGAGTCCATCTTCGCACCGACGGAATCCTTGCCTCGGACCTCGTGTATCGCCTTGATTCGGCCCGTGTAGAAGAGAATTCGCTCAGTACATGTCGTTTTTCCGCTGTCGATGTGGGCCTAAAGGAAGGGAAAGTTGCCTGGTTAGACGATTGTAGCTTAGGGTTTGGGGGTTGAGGGGCGGGAGAGTTATAAAAGCGAGGGCTGTTGAACCTACAGCGATTCCGATATTTCGTACTCGCGAAAGCCTGAGTGCTTCCTCGGGGCTCATGCGCGACGCAGCGGTCTCAATGGTCACATTAGAAGCATCTTCCTGGGCCGCCCGTAACCTAATGGACGCAGATGTGTTAGTTAACAATGGCATGATCAACTCTTCGCCACGAAGTTGGATTCACCGGGGCAGAAAACGAAATAAAAACTAGTGGAAAGACAAGAACATACGCTTCAGCAGCAGCTGAGGATCGTAACCTCAGCGACGTTGTGAACCTCCTGCATGATGACACTAAAGGAACGCGAGCCGGCTGAGGGCCACTCGAGGGCTGCGCGACGTGGTAAGTGTTGAGGAAGCTCAAGCGCTGGGCGCGACTGGCCAGAGAATGGGATGGACGGAGGAGACCGCCATTGACGGCCCTGGCAGCTCTGATGACCCTCATCGCGAACTCAAGTCTGCAGTGACAAACAGACTTCTAGATCATTGGCAATGGGCGGGGAAAGAAGAGGTGTGGTTGGGATGAAGATATTCTTCAAGTAGCCACTTCCGAGAGACTTTTTTTTTTTTTTTTCTTGTCCTCGAGGTACAAAGTATATTGTAGCGCCGTCAACCGGGATCCACCGAATCAGGAGATGCTCTTTCCCACATCCAATTGTGGTTGGTTCAGTCTAGCTTGACAGGGGTCACCGACTTAACTAAGACTTTTTTGTACAAAAGTGTTAGAGTACTTCAAGCTTGTACTTCTACACGGCGACGCACGAAGTATTTCTGGCAGTCCCTCGCTTTTCCCATCAAACGGGCGAATGGGAACATGTCGGTTGATGATTACGGACCAGAGAACAGCACAAGAAGACATCTTCGCATGGCCACGCCAAGATGCTGCTCTTCCCCGTTCGTTGATATTGTTGGCGACCAAGCTCAAGTATTATTAGAATGAGACCCGAGCATGATCTAGCCTCAAACCCGAATCGAAATTTTACAGCTACAGTTAGTGGGAGGTGGGCATGTGAGAACGGCAAGCGGCCCCATTGTCGATAGCTGCTGATGGCGCTGGTGGTAACACGTTTGATTCCTCCATTGTTCTTGCTAGAAATTAAGAAGATTGGTAGAAACGGACTCGAATGCACATTCCACGGAAGCCCTCTCCAGTTTTGACTTGGGTGAACACTTCCATGGGGCAGCAAGCACTGTGACAAGACGACATTGTGTTTCTTAGAACTATGCATGAGGATATATTATCACGCCGGTGCGCAGGTGTCATGTTTCCAGCTATGTCAACGTATCCACAGACACTGTTCACTCTGTCTCCCCTACGCTCGATGATGAGACGTGGGAGACTCGGCATGACCCAGTAGTTCCCATCATCGACGGAAACGGGCCGAAAATTGAGGTAAAAGGTATTTTCCCAGTGTACAAGTAATTCATTACCAGTGCGCTTCACCCGTCATGCCCAGCTACATGAACAAAAACAACTTCCGTAACAGTCATACCAAAAGCACAGGTGCTCCCAAACGCCACGCCATGTATCTCCCAAGTCAGTCCCCGTCCGAGACGTTTATTAGGCCCGCATTATCAACGGGTGTAGGAGAAGGTGCTTCAACATCCATCTCGCCGCCAAGAATATTCATGAATAATGCTTGATATTATTGTTAATCCACAAGAGAGGCGTCTAAAATGTCATCCAGAACGCCGCAGCTATCGTTAGGATAGACGATACCCCGATCACGCTAGGGGACCACGCGGCATTCCGGAAGCCGCTTCGAGCGTTATAAGCGGGATCCACGAGCTGCGCCGGCGTGTCAGTCTGGCCCTGGTTCGGAGCCTCTGTTGCCGACGGTATAGACCCGTTGGATGGGAATGCCACAATGGCGCTCTTCGTCTCGTTGAAATCGGTTTGCGCGATTCCAATCTCATTGTTCACAAGATCAAAGACGACGTAGGCCGAGCGAAGGAAGGTCCCTCCCAAGATGTACGGTTCCCCGCCGAAGTCCTGGATACCGAAGAGGCAAGCCTCCTGTCCCTCGTACTTGCTGCCGCCGGGAAATAGGGGAGGCCTTCCAAGGGTAAGGTCCAGAACTAGCTCATCCATCGGAACGGTGACCTTGGGTCCTCCGGGGCCACCGAAACCAAACGTGAATTTGCCCGGACTGTCACGTCGGTAGCAAGGAATAAGTGGTTGGCGCAAGACGGAGGAAAACTCGGCGCCGACTTCCTCCCAAATCTGCTTCACGAGATCGATCGGTAGAGAGGTGAGGGTGGTGCCGGAGTCGAGAATGACCTCGATAGGGAAGCTCGCTGAGGTGAGAGTGTCGGATCCCGACGGACTGTTCGCCTCGACCGAGGTCATGGATATCCGGAAGTGGTCAAAGACCGTGTCGAACGTATCCGGGATCGTAGTAGGGTTGACCTTGACCTTCATCATGTCGCCTACATACTTTTCGGTATCAACTCCACCGAAGAGGATGCTTCCCATAGGGGAGCCTATTCCTATTAGCTTAGGCTCCTGTGCGCGTGGCTCCTAAAGCAACAAGCCGAGAAAAAACTTACTTAGATCGTTGAGCCAGAGGCTGTAGGCAACGGTACTTGTGATGTTGCTATTTGCCAGCGCAACTGGTAAATTGTCGTATATAACACTAGCCGTCTCGAAAGAAGCTTCGTTGATCGTATAGCCAACCCCAATCACACCGTGACTTAAAGAAGTGTTAAGCCCTAGGCCCATTGTGAAGTTGGCTAGCTCCGAGTCGCCTATTTCGAGGGTGTCGCGGAAGTAATCTCCCCGAACATAGGAGTTGTCCAAGTAGGTGATTTTGAGCTTGTCGGAGAGGAAAGTTGAGTGGGTTCTAGAAGATTTGGCGTCGTCTGGAAGAATAACCACACGTTTAGCGTCTTGTCGCCGTTGACAGAGGATGTCGCTCCCTGCAATGCCTCTCGAGAAAGAGACAGAGAGAGGGAGAGAGAGGGAAACTTACAACTACCTAACGGACACGGATCAAGGGAGAAGCTCGACGAGCAAATCGGAGCGTTACTCGCGGGGATCCATGTGTCGCTACTTCCACTATCAAGTAGCAGTACGACATCTTGGGGAGGCGTGCCGATGGTACATGTCGAGAAATAACCACCGCGCTGCTTCTCGTTCGTTATCACCTCCTCCACAGTTTGGTCTGCTCTGCGCCGTAGAACCGGCGCTTCGGGATTCCGCTTTTCTTCGAATTGAAGCAACAAGACGCCGGGAACGGGTTGGGAGCCTAGCGCATTCACGGCCAGCGCGCCCGCCGCGACGAGGTAGCTTGATCTCCTCATTATTTTTTCCCCAAGTTTCCCAGCAGGTGAATTCGCGACTCTCGAGAGGCTAAGCGCTAGAGATATAGGTGATTGTGTGGAAATGTCGCGGTTTGCTTCTTCACCACCGGTCGACGCGAGGGAGACGAATAAGCACGGGTCGAATTCGAGCGAACGAGCGCAGGCAGGGTGGGTAGTAAGGGCGACGATCGAGCGGGAGGGCGAAGGAGCAGGCTGCAACCGGAGAAAAGAGAGTTGGGGGCGTTCTCTTTGTTGTCACCACACCATGTAAGCTGGAAAAGAGGAAAATACCCCAAGAACCAACCGGTGGAGTTGCCAAGAGACGTTGGGTGTGACTCTCCCAAGAGTATCGTCAGAATTTGGCGAGCCAAGCAATTATGGGCTGTGGGCCAAGACCGTCAGATTAGGCGCTTGTCACGTCCAACGAGGCCGCCAAGCAGCGGACGAGGGCAAACAGAGGGCCGAAACTTCCGCAAGACTCGGCAGGAGCATATAACGATCGGCCTTATTTCTCGTGAGCCTACAGCCAGTGCAGGACAGAAGGAACCGCCTCGTTAATTTGAGGGATCGAAGCTCAATGGCATTGGCCTTGGCGCGGGACGTGAGACAAGGATCAATTGGCGAAAAATGGTCGGCCTTATTGGGGGATGCGCGAGATCAAGTCGATCCGTCAAGCATTAAATGGGCAGAATCAATATAGATGGGAGGATTAGGCACGGTTGGGGAGAACGGAAAGAATTGTGGACGGGACAGAGGGATGGACAAGACATGGAGAGCAGGATATCCTTTGACAGGACTCGCGAAGCCTCAACACCTAATCCCCCACCTTCGGCGTCCTTACGAAGAAGTGTTTGCTCTACTTCGTAGTTGAGCGTCAAAGCCCCGGACCTCACTTAAAACAAGCCAGGGCCGACTCCGAGAGGTGGTTCAATAAGGGGGCGCTTGCGTAAGTCCGTGATGCTTTGGTCTCAGCAGGTACGACCCAGGCCAACCAAGCTACAGCCTATCACCACCTAGTATCAATCCATAACCTCTTGATTCAGGGTTGTCGTAAGCGCCTTTCTGAGACACAACGGAGAATGCTCCAAAAATAGGGCAATGGGAGTACAGAAGCATTCAGCAATGCCCTCAGTATACATGAGTCCTCTGTGCATCCAGGTTGGTGGATAACTTCTGGAGATTGTGTGCATATCTTGGGTTGTTCCCACCATCTAACAGGTACAGCTACGAAGTACATCCACAGAGTAATACCCCATGCGGCCTGGGGCGCAGGGACGCCGTTACATGACGGGACGCAAAAGATCAATCATCTGCCACTTCGTAGATTATTTTAATCTAGATGAACGAAGCAGACGAATCAATCGATATTGATTGCCAGCTAGGCTATGCTGCAGCTCAGCCTCTGACGAGTTGGGGCTGACACGCGGAGACTGCAGAGGGTCTTCTGAAACATGCCTGGGACTTTTCAGGCACAAAGTATAAGGCCACATGGGCGAGTCGGGGCGAGTCGACGCATTCGGGTCGCATTTTTAGGTGCCGCTAGCCGGAGCTTGCTTGACCATGGTTTTGGAGTTTGGAGGGGTCGGACCTGAACGCCCTCGCTCCACGTTTCGCTTCGATCAAACCATTTGATGACCGACAGTGAAGAGATGGCTACTTTCCAGTGGTGGTTGTCCTAAGAAAATCAACCTTTTCAAATTCAAGAAACTTGGTCTCGACTACCACGGTTTGCCAGAACCAGGTAAAGAGAAATTCATGGATTCAGAATGTCCATGGTTCTCGGGATAGCGGCAAGGCCGATCTCAACCATGGGATATTATCTTCAAATCATGAAACACTGCTACAAGAACCTCCGCCTCTCTTACTACCAACAGTAACGCACCCTTCTTCTCAAATTATGCTCCAAGGACGCGCTAAGAGAGATGGCAGCGTGGGTGTTATATATGACAGCTCGCAGCCGAGAACAATTACCACCTAACAATAGACGATACCGTGATTCCGAGCTTATAAGAGGTACTGCTCCACATACCCACCGAGCTTTTGTAGCGCCTCTATGAGTACTTCGCTTGAACAGGCGTAGCCGATACGCACATATCCTTCAAAGTCCTTGCCCTCACCGAAGCACTTGGACCCCGGCACGAGCATGACCTTGGTCTTTTCCAGGACATCGAGACAGAAGGAAACATCGTCAACTGGGCCGGGCACCGGCTTGTTCTTGCGAAACTGGATGAATGCTGTACTGCTCGAGTTTGGCTTCACCCACGAGCACACGGATGGGTATCTCTTGACGAAGGCCTCTAGGAGTTCTAGGTTCTGCCTCGCGAACCCCGTGTTTCTCGCTATCAAATCGGTATAGACTTCGGGAGAGAGCGCGTATTGCGCTATTTGGTCGTCGATCTGGGATACGCTGATCGCAGTGTAACTCCTGGCTTCCCGGAGCGCCTGCGCAATGGATTCATCGTTGGTGGCAACCCAGCCAATCCGGATACCGGGCAGCGCGTATGCCTTTGACATCGAGCCCGTGACAATTGTTTTTTGATATCCAAGTGCTGTGGCGGGTGGTGGTATGTCCACTCCGTCGGCCTCAAGGCCATGGAAGAGCGGTCGGTAAACTTCGTCGGAAAGGACGACGATGTCTCTCTCCTTTGCAAAGTCTATAATCTCTTTGAGGGTCTGTGTAGGTATCGCTGCGCCAGACGGATTGTTCGGATTATTTATCACAATCATCTAGACTATGTTAGATCTCACATACACGTTCAAGTCTTCAGGTCGAGCTGGCGGTGTCGCACCTTCGTATTGGACTTGACCAGCTGCGCGAGCTCCGACACATCGGGGATGAAACCATTCTCCGGCTTCAACTTCCACAACGTCACTTCGGCCCCGAGGCTCTCTGGTACACTATACAGCTGCTGGAAGGTCGGGTACGCGCAAACGACATGGTCGCCCTTACCGACAAGAGTGTAAAACACTAAGAAATTCGCGGCGATAGCCCCTTGAGTGACGATGACATTTTCAGGGTCGTGCCCTTTGCCAACATGGAGGCGATTTATACGCTCGCGGAGCTGCTCTGATCCCCGGATGACACCGTATGACAGTGGGAGCGAGGTGTCCAGCAACGGCGATGGGGTGGCGGAGCTAGAGAGGCCTTGAAGCTCGTCGAGGGTGATGGGAGCTGAGCAGGTCTCTGATATATTGAGGACGCCTGGGGTGTATTCATACTTATCGAGCCACAGCTCAACTTCGAAAGGCTGAATCAGAACCATGATGGCAGTAGAAATTATGTCGATGTAGCTTAACAGTGGTAAAGTGAATAATTTCGATTCGAACTATCAATTAATTCTATCTATCACGTTGGTGCCGTGGGAAAGTGTTCTTTAATACTCAGGACTTGAGCCTGAGTTTCACTGCGTACATCGATGCGAGTCTTGCAGGGCTGAAAAAGGTGGGGAAGACCTAAAGGGCGCAGAGAAAGGCGCAGAGAAAGGCGCAGAGAAAGGCGCAGGGAAGGGTGGATAGAAAGGCGGATGGAAGGGCGCATACAATTTGATGTGATCCAGACAAGCCAACTCGGCCTGCCACGGCCTATCAAATATTTTGATACGGTGTTATTGACCTAGCTAACTTGACCCAAAAAGGCAGGTATTTTAGATTCATCACAGTCGACCACTTCCAGCTCCAGCTTTCGCCCTTTGTTCTCTGATAGCCGTGCTGCTAATCTTAGCTCCCCAGTCTTCCGTTTTGCTCGGCTCGTCGCTAGCGATGCCTTGAGCGTCAAGGACATCGACTTCGTACACTTTCACTTCCTTCCATCCCATTTCCTTCCTCTTGTCATTGACTGCCTGGCCACCGGATCTCGTCTCGCCCGAAACGATGAGCGCGTCCATGTCCTCCACCGTGATGGTCGGTCCGAAGGTCTCTTGGATTTCAACACATTCAACGATTACCGAGCCGTTGCGATATGACCCCGTAAGCTCTGTTGGAGTCTTGGAGGAAATCCGAGGCCCTACCTCGTTGTCACAGTCGATGAAAGAATGGAGGAAGTCCAACACACTGCGGGCCCTAACTTCCCATGACTGCACGTACTCCGCGTACTTCTTATTCTTCAAAAGCTCGTCTCCCGTTACACCAATGATGAAACGGCTTGGACGAGAGGAGGTTTGCGGAACTTTGAGAAGTACTGCTGCGGCCGATAGCAAGAGCTTGTGTCCAGGGTGTAGATGATCAAATGTACCACCTAAACAGACAACGGGGTAGCCATTCGTGGCGTCGGCGTTCGTCCTGGGAGGTTCTAGCTTGGTCTCGGAATATGTCGAAGAGGCAGACTCTAGGCCGATGGCCGCCCTATTCCGGGCGTCTCTTTCCCCCGCAACCTTGGTGTAGGTATCCAGGAGATTCCGCCCATCTTGCGTCTTGAGATAGAAAATCGAATCCCATAGATTGCGTACACGCGCGAAAGCCGTCAGGTTTCGAATAATGGTTCCATTGAACTCGCCAGTCCCCTCACCTGAGTGTACAAAAACGAGGCGCACGTCTACAGAGTTTGGCCCCGCATCTGCATCACTCGCTATCGATTGCTTTGCAGAAAGAAAAGCCACCAGAGAGTAGAGGCCGCTCAAGGTTGCCTGAATCTGCGACCAGGAAATCCGCTGCTCTCCCGCATAGCCTCCAGATCCCTCTTGCAGAAAGTTGCCTACGACTGCGATCACCAAAATGACGGAATGGTCAGGATTCTTCAGTTGGGAAAGGGCCGAGGCTATGGGTTGCTGGTAATTCGTGGAAATCGACCGACGGCTGGCGGTTCCTGACGGGAGGGGTAGAAGGAGGAGACTTTGCCTAGTCATGGCGGATAAAATTAATAGTCCTGATCAATTTTGAGTCCAAAACAAGGCTACAGGACTGTCGCTGTGGTGGTCACTTGTTCCGGTTCAATGATGGACTTGAATTGAGTTCCGATAGATGGTAGTGGGTAGTGGGGTGAGTGTCTATCGATCTCATGAAAGCTGATGTTGACGTTCGCAGCAAAAGCGCGGGGCAACACACACTACTCTATTAGATTACTTCGTGTGGTGCATAGAGGAAGCTTCAATGGTCCTCGGCTGCCCTTCGTAGCGTCGTAGAGGCTACGGAACAGGCCGGATCAGGTCAGTTCAGAATGGGCTCTCCACTCAGTTGTTGCCAATTCAGCTAGAACCAGAAAGCCCATCTTGCAATCAGCTCTAGCCAAGACATCAAATTGATGTTTGACATGCCATGCTCTGTCAGTCCAGGCCAGTCGAATTGAGAGATGGTCGAACTGCGGGGGATAGAGGCTTCGTAGCTTCCTGCTTCGCAGGGTCTTGATGTTATACTTCCGAACACTCAAGTCATGTCGTCATCAGTCTCAGATCGGGAGCGAGTCACGGCTGATATCAGCTGGCTGCATGTGGGATAGGCATCAAAATAAACTACCCCTGCTTGTCTCAATCCTGAGGTACACATTGACGTATGTATCCTGTACAAAGGAGGTGTCGCAGTTCCTGCCCCTTCCCGTGCTCCGTGCTGATTTACCTTCGGGTTGTCTCTACTTTGCGCCCCCCGCTCCCTGGACCAGTCAATTCGCCAGGGTGCCTGACCCGGTGACGACGGCGCTCCCAACCACTAATTGCCTCCACCGACCTGCTGACCTGCTGCCAGCTGCTGCTGATCATAGCAGCCTCAACGAACCGAGGGAAGCTTCCGTGGTGATGCTCTTCGTAACAGCCTGCTCCAGCATCCAACAGACAAAGTCATAGCATTTCCACATCAACATCTCCCAGCAATCCTAAAGTCCCATCGGTTTTCGCCTCGTCTCTCCTCGCTTTCGGCAAACCGAATCCCGCCGCCCCTTCATAGAACTATCGTCCCTGACTCCTCCCTGAATGCTGTGATCGACTCCCCGACACTAATGGCTCCTCCCTACCCCAGGAGCTTCCTTCTGGGGGCTCTTGCTGTGCTCTCATCGCTCTCGGCGATGGCGAGCGCACAGAGCAACTATACCCAGGCCGATATGCTACGGGCTCATCTCACCCTTCTCGGCGATCGTCCTCCCGAATGCCCTCCATGGTTAGTTTAATGGCGTCCCGCCTCAGTTCGGAGCATCGTAAACAATCGCTCTTCCCGTGCGCGAATACTGACATCTTGTGTTCGCCTCATGTAGCTTCAACTGTTTGCTACCCGCCCATACCTGCACCCAGTACGCCTCTTGTAACGAATTCAACGGCAAATGCGACTGTCCAGAAGGCTTTGGTGGAGATGACTGCCTTGAACCTCGTATGTCCTTATTTAATACTCTCCGCCACCGACCTCACCCGTTTGGGGCTTTGCATAGCTAATCTAGGAATGTCTCCTTTAGTCTGTGGCTCTCTTGCTCGGGGCAGGGACCGACCGATGCGATCTGGCGATAAGTGCGAGTGCGACGAAGGCTGGACTGGAATTAACTGCAACGTCTGCACTAGTGACCAAGCTTGCGATGCGCTGATGCCGACTGGGGATTCTGGTGTCTGTTATCAAAACGGAGAGGTTGTGAAACATAACTACCAGATTTGCGACGTCGTGAACAAGAAGATTACCAGCTTGCTCGGCGACAAGAAGCCTCAGGTCACATTCACTTGCAAGAAAGAGGACGCTACTTGCCAGTTCCAATGTACGCTTCGAATCCTTCTTGCGTTCCTGCTTTCCCACCCTAGTTCCCATTATCGGCCTTGCTAACTATCGGGTAGTTTGGGTCGATGAGCGAGAATCCTTCTATTGCGACCTTGACAGCTGCCGGTCCTCCGCCGAGTACACCGAGAGCCAAAACAGTACCTCATACAAGTGCGACAATGTCAAATGCAGCTGCATTCCAGATCGCATGCTTTGTGGCCAAGACGGCTCCGTAGACATTACAGACTTCTTGAAGGAATCTATCCGTGGCCCCGCCAAGTTCGAGTGCGAGCAGGAGCTAGGCAATCCAAACAACTGTCAATTCAGGGAGCCGCAGATGGATGACTTGATCTCTGCCCTCATCGGCGACTCGAGCATCCTCTTGACCTGCCGCTCTGGAGAGTGCCTCTATCACACCGAAGTCCCCGGTTACGAGCGACCAGTCAAGCGTATCAATACCCCCCTGATCGCTGGTGTCATCGCACTCTGCTCTCTGTTCCTCGTTGCCGTCATCCTCTTGACCTGGTATCTCTCTCGGCGCCAGTTCAAGTACGGCCCGATCCATCTGGACGACTCCGACGACGAGAATGCTACGCTCATGACCGACCACAAACCGGCTTCTCTCTACTTTAAGGGTGTTTCGTACTCTCTCAACGGGAAGCAGATCTTAAGCAGAATCGGCGGCCTGGCTCGTCCGGGAGAGATCACGGCGATCATGGGCGCATCTGGCGCTGGTAAGACAACCTTCCTCGACATCTTGGCTAGGAAGAACAAGCGCGGCCAAGTATCTGGCGACTTCTACGTCAATGGTGAAAAGGTCAATGACTCCGATTACAAGAGCTTCATCGGCTTCGTAGACCAGGAAGACACCATGCTTCCTACCCTCACTGTTCACGAGACCATCCTGACCAGCGCTCTGTTGCGCCTACCACGCAACATGAGCAGGGCCGCTAAAGAGCAGAGGGTTGCCGAAGTCGAGAAACAGCTTGGCATCCACCACATCCGAGATTCTTTGATCGGCTCCGAGGAAGGCAAGGGACGCGGCATTTCTGGAGGCGAGAAGCGACGAGTTGGGATTGCCTGCGAGCTAGTGACGAGTCCCTCCATCCTGTTCCTCGATGAGCCAACTAGCGGACTTGATGCCTTCAACGCCTACAATGTTATCGAGTGTCTAGTAACCTTGGCGAAGACGTATAAGAGAACTGTCATATTCACCATCCACCAGCCGCGGTCGAACATCGTCGCCCTGTTCGACAGGCTCATCCTCCTCGCTCGTGGAGAGACGGTTTACTCTGGCCCTTTCCACCATTGCCAAGACTACTTCGACAGCATCGGTTATTCGTGCCCTCCGGGATTCAATATTGCTGACTATCTTGTTGATCTCACTATGCACGCTGGCGCGACAACGGAGATCGACGATGGCACGGTGATTCCTGACAGTGCCAGTGTAGGCCCTAGCAGCACACGTGCCATCAAGTCCGTTGCAAGTGCCTCTATCATGAGCGGTAATGATGACGGCAACAACCCCCCATCAACGCCATCGCGACCAAAGAGCAAGCGTCATGATTCCATTCGCAAGCAACAGGAGCGAGAACTTTTTACCCGCCGAAGACAGACGATCGATACTGCGGCTTCCTCTGACGCTGGGGTGGAAGATGCGGGGTCATTTAGACTCCAAAAGCAGTCACACCCGGACCACGATGATGTACATGACCTGCCTCCGGCTGCCCTCACGGGTACTGCTCTTGACGAAATCGTTCAAGCCTTTGCGGACTCTGCTATCGCCAACTCTACTAATGACGAAATCTCCCAGGCCGTCGAGGCAGCCCAGATTGCCAACGGTGCCAACTCGAATGGATATTCCGTCGACGGGCCCAACATTAGCATTGGGGCCATGGGCAAGGGATACCTTCGTGTCGGCTATCTCACGCAGTTCGCTATTTTGTCCCAGAGGACCTGGAGAAACCTGTACCGCAACCCTATGCTGATGCTTACACATTATGCAATTGCGATCCTGCTAGCGGTGCTTTCCGGATACCTGTTCTACGGCATCACCGACGACATTGCCGGTTTCCAGAACCGCTTGGGTCTCTTCTTCTTCCTCCTCGCCCTCTTCGGCTTCAGTACCCTGACCAGCCTTAATGTCTTTGCGAGCGAAAGACTGCTTTTTGTCCGAGAACGAGCCAACGGTTACTACGCGCCCATCACTTACTTTACCTCCAAGGTCCTCTTTGACATCATCCCACTCCGCATCATTCCTCCCCTTCTCATGGGTGCCATTATCTATCCTATGACGGGTCTCGTGGCCGACTTTGAGCACTTCTACAAGTTTATTCTCATCCTCATCCTCTTTAATCTCGCGGCGGCAGCAATCTGTCTCTTCATCGGCATTGTCTGCAAGGATCACGGCGTTGCCAACCTGATTGGTTCCCTCGTTATGTTGTTCAGTCTCCTCTTCGCCGGTCTCCTTTTGAACCACAATGCCATCCCAAAGACCGCCGTCTGGCTCCAGAACTTGTCAATCTTCCACTACGCCTTCGAGTCTCTAATCGTCAACGAGGTTGTGCATCTTACTCTGGTGGACAACAAGTACGGCATCAACATTACGGTGCCCGGTGCTGCTATTCTTAGCTCGTTTGGTTTCGACAATGGCGCTTTGTGGAGTGACATTTTCTACCTTGGCGTATTTGGAGTTGTCTTCGTCATTCTAGCATACGTCGCGATGCATGTTCTCCTCGTTGAGAGGCGGTAATCTTCTACGTTATTAGTAGCGAAGGGAGAAGGCATTAGTTTCGGGGAGGGCGATGTCAAGTGAGCATAAGGACAATCGTTTTTGTTTATTGCCAACACAGCTGTTATTCTTGTCGTTATTCCTGCTACTCACTCAGCGTCTACTTTTCTTAAGGTTGTTTTGTTTTGCGCCGGGCGTCATTACACAGCCGCCTAGGTTAGCCACCCATTGCTTTGGTTTTGCAACATCGTCCCATATTGGCGGTGATTGCTCCAAGCATCATAATGCTGGTGTTTAGGAGAAGGCGGAGTTTGGATTGTTTCCCTGGGTTCAACACGACCAATGGCATCGCTGGGTTCAAGGTTCACTCTTCTGAGCGCACTTCCGATGTGGAGGAGAGTCCGTTCAGTCACAGTTATGTACCGTTTTGCTTTTTCTTGATACAACACCAACCGGACAACAGAGATTTATACATACATATATATTGTACAATCTAGCTAGTAGCACATTTCTCCTTTTGTAATGGATGGCTCTACTTCGTACTTCCAGCCGTATCGTGACACGTGCACATCTCCCTCACACCCGACAACTCTTGGCCGAAGTTGATGCTAGCCTTCATCCATCATTCCTCGCCGCGCCGAGCCGATGTATCCCTGGATAATCGAGCACCCCAAAGAGGTGTACAAAGGCATATATAGGCACGCAATTACTCCATCTTTCCACCCGTGAGTTCCTCCGCCGTCTTCTTCTGGCGCCTCATATTCCTCGTGTAGTCGGCGGTATAGTGACCCAAACCATTGGAAGGGGGAGAATCGCGAACAGCCTGGTTGACCACCTCGTAGATTCCCGACTGGGTACCCCATTCTTGCCACGCGCTGTTCTTGGACGGGTCCCTCCAGTAGTTCTCCGAGAAGAGATGCTCGACCTCGGTCTCGAGCTCCTTCTCATCAACGATGAAGTTGTTGGCATGGACATAGAGCTCCATCAAGGAATGGAGACGGGCCTCTCGCTTCTCTTCCTCGACTTGAAGGGTCCGCCTCCTGCTCGCCTCAGCCTTCTCGAAGCGCTCGGGATCCGGAAGGACCTCCGTGTTGAGCGTCTCCTGAAGCACAGTCGAGCGGGTGAGGAACTCGTCGGGGCGCTCGGGAGCAAGACCGGCGGCCATATGGGCCTTGTGCTTGTCGGCTTCCGAAGACGCCTCTCGCTCGTCGCGCTTGAGCTTACGTCTCCAGAGGCCCTTGAGACCGGCGCGCAGATTCTTGCGGCGAGACTCTGCCATTATGCGCTTCCAGTGCTGGGGGTGGTCTTCAGCCAGCGTCGCGGGCGAGGGGGTTTTCTCGGAGCGAGGATAGGTCTCGGTGAGATAGGAAGGTTCGAGCTTTCGGGAGTCGCTGGGCTGAGGGAAGACCTTGCGGGGCACGGGGAGGCTGCCTCGTACCCGGGTTGGCTTCGTCTCATCGGATAGTGGAGCTGTAGGGACGGGGATATAGGATGGGGACTCGGGCGGAAGGGCGCATCTTTGAGGGGTGTACGAGATGGACCGGGACGAGGGAATGGCGTAGAGAGGAATGGAGGAGGATAGCGAGCGAGGGCTGGAGAGGGCAAGCCGACCCAGTTGGAGACGAGATGCGTTGAGAGACATTATGTATGGGGGGAGGTCGAGGATCGAGCCTCCCGTAGCGAGATTATTGGGTTCCGGAGATGGCAGAAGGCGATTCGAGCATGCGCAGTCGGAGTGTCGGGCAAACGACAGTCCAATGCTCGAGTTGGCTGATCCTGGATCCGGAGCAGACTTTTGTCGTGATGGGACGAGTGCAACGCGAAGATTTTCGAGCTGGGATAAAAATGCTGATGTTCAATTGGGCCATGGTGCCTGCCAGCGACCGTTTCTACTCGTCAAGCCACAACAGCCACACTTAATTGAACCAAATCCTCGACCATTTTTTGACAAGGACCAGCCACAGAGCCCCACATGAACCGATAAGATATGGAAATTCCACCCAGCAAGAAAAAAAAAAAAATAAGAATAAGAAAATCGGGGTCCCGCCTTCATCTTTTCTCCCATTCCCTCCTCTTCAGCTCCCTCTCATCCACCATCCATAGCTGGCCAACACAGACATTATAGGCCAAAATGGGTACCTTCAAGAAAGAAAAGAACCGGAGGACCCGCGAGGGTACCTCCACTGATGGGATGGGCAATGTGAAGGTGAAGGGCGAAAACTTCTATCGGTATGTTTGAGCATCCCACAAAGCTCTCTATTTCCTGCGAAAGTTTTGCATTGCAGACTAACAAGTTTTCCTTGTCTAGCTCTGCGAAGAAGGTCAAGACCCTGGGCATGTACAAGGAAGGTAAAGCCCAGAGAAACGCCAGGGGAGAAATAACAAAAGCTGCCATCTACCAGTCGAGGGACGTTCCACAAGCAAGGATCGAGCCCAACAGGAAGTGGTTCACCAACACTAGGGTACGTCATTGAGGCAGGCCTTCCCATTCCTTATTTGTTTGTTCTTCGAGGTTTCCTCTAATGCTTCTCCGCAGGTGATTTCACAAGACAGTCTTACCGCGTTTCGGGAAGCCATGGCCGAGAAGGCAAACGATCCGTATCAGGTCCTCCTTAAATCCAATAAGCTGCCTATGAGTTTATTGAAAGACGACAAGGGAGTCAACGGACTGAAGCAGCATAAGGCGAAAATGACAGTCGAGAGCTCTCCATTCTCTGAGGTATTCGGCCCCAAAGCTCAACGGAAACGTGTAACCATTGGCGCTGGAACTTTGGAGGACCTCGTCGGCGAGGCTGAGAAGAACCTGGATACCTACCACGAGAAGGTGGAACAGGCGAAATATCTCAGGGGTGAAGGTGAGGGCGGGGATGTACCGCTCGCATTGGAACCTATTTTCAGCAAAGGAGGCTCTAAGAGGATATGGTATGTTTATTATTACATTATGTCTTTCGCCATTGCCATACTAATTCAATCCCTAGGAACGAACTCTACAAGGTCCTTGACTCAAGCGATGTTGTCCTGCACATCTTAGACGCTCGAGACCCTCTGGGAACGAGGTGTCGAAGCGTCGAAAAGTATCTCAAGGCTGAGGCACCCCATAAGCACTTGATTTTCGTTCTGAACAAGTGTGACTTGGTCCCAAGCTCTGTAGCTGTAAGTACTGTTCTTTTATTGCCTTGCCTCATTTCTATCGTGCCCAGTTGTCTTGTCAGGATACTTTCTCGCGCATTTAATGCGCTTCAATGGGAGTTCATCTGTTACACACTGGGCAGATTGAATGTCAATCTCGCCGCCCTTTGCCCTTGGGTTTTAGGGTCGGTGGACTCCGTTTTGGAGTTTGCCATGAGATACGACGTTGTTTCAAAATGAGTTGAGGCTGCCCCTGATTTTACATCTTGGGCTTCGTGGCAGTCTTTTTAGTACTGATTCATACATATCATCGCAACACTCTTTTTCAATTTCCTTTTTTTGGACGCTCATAGACTGACATATGACAAGGCTGCATGGGTCCGGAAACTATCCAAGGACCGTCCCTGTCTTGCATTCCATGCGTCAATCACGAACTCCTTTGGCAAGGGTTCGCTTATCAGCCTTCTCCGCCAATTCTCGACGCTCCACGCCAAAGACCGAAAAGAGATTTCAGTCGGATTGATTGGCTAGTAAGTGATCTCCTTGTATCGCGATCCTATTACGAAGGAGTTGCTGATGCCTGAGGGCAGCCCCAACGTCGGCAAGAGTTCCATCATCAACACTTTGCGTAAGAAGAAGGTGTGCACAGTTGCTCCAATCCCAGGAGAGACGAAGGTATTTCTAATTCCATTACCCTCATGTTGTTTGTTGTCGTGGTGTTAGCGTGTTACCCGTGTGACGCTGAGTATTCATCTCATGTCGTATTAACCGTGATGACTTTAGGTCTGGCAATACATCTCGCTCATGAAACGGATAAGTAAGTGCCTATTAGCCTAGTACCGGCGCCATCGCCAAATTCATACATGTTATTCCTAACGCGTGGCTATAGATTTGATCGACTGCCCAGGAATTGTTCCTCCAAATATGAATGATACCCCAGAGGACATTCTCTTACGTGGCGTTGTTCGAATCGAAAACGTCGAGCATCCATCCCATTATATTCCGGCACTCATGAGCAAGGTGAAAAAGCATCACATGGAGAGGACGTACGACCTAAGAGGATGGGAGGATTACATGACTTTCCTTGAGCTGCTTGCGCGCAAAAACGGCAGGCTGTTGAAGGGAGGAGAGCCAGACGTGGAAGGAATAGCAAAGATGGTGGTACACGACTTCCTACGAGGAAAGATTCCGTGGTTTACACCGTGCCCGACAGCGTCAGACGCAGACACAGACGGTGCAGTTATAGAGGGCCGTGAAGGCAAACTCGGCGAGATGCCAAAGAAGCGGAAGCGTGATGAGGCCCAGCAAGATACCCCGGCGTTGTCCCGAGACGAAGAGGAAGACGAGGAGGAGGATGAGGAATTTGGTGGGTTCGACAGCGACGATGAGTCAGTGGATGGCTCTGCGGAGGACCCAGAGCTTCACGTGAACTCTGATGACGTTGAAGAGGAAAGCGGCGATGAAGAGGCTGAGGACCGAATCTCCCTGGGCGCGTCGAGTGATGAGGAGGACGAGGAAGACGAGAATACGGAAACCGTCGGCGCCATGGAGCAGACGGATGAGAGCTCATCAGACTCCGGAGGGGCTCCTATAACTACCAACAAAGACAAAGGGGGTAGATCCAATAAGCGGAGGAGGACGAGGACGTAGGGGCAGGGGTAGGACGTATCAGGTATGACCTAATGTGATACATACTACATCTCGCCGCCATTTTGGCTCTCTCTCGGTTACCTGTGATTTTGACTATGCATGGTGTGGCTGATGGCTAGCTGATGGTACAGTCGGCTCCGATGGCCTCAGTCCCTCCCGTACGGAAAGCCTTCAAACAAGGCGGCTATCTTCTCCTTCCCCAGTTTATCTCTTGCACCACACTCGCCCTCCTTAGATGGCCACAACCGCGTTGCTGCCATCTCTGGCAGGTCTCGTAGCTGGCCCTGACTCGACTAATCTCGTGCGAATTCTAGAAGGAGCTCAGGTGAGCGTAGTAAGGGCTCATCTCGGCCAATTCCTGTGGAGAAGGCACCGCCAGGCTGTGCTGAAGACGGTACAAAGCTTGATGAGGAGGGGTCAGCCAGAGACGTTCGATTTTTCGAAAGAAAGACACGTGGGAATGCCCTCTTAGTGCGAGCCAACGACCACTAACGAGGACCGGATCGATGGGGTGCCTTGCTAGACGGGATGATAGTCAAGGCTATAGGACTCAAGCTTTTTGACAGCGTGGTTTGATGACTCCTTTGAGGCCGCTCAGATGACCGAACAAGCCCCGGGAGATTATGTCAGGAGGAATGGTATGGTTTGAAGCTTGGAGAAGGTCCCCCTCGAAACCCTTATATCAAGACGGTTCACCTGGAAAGGAACGAAACTCTACGGGACCCTATCTATTCCCGTCCCCATTTCAACTCTTCCCATTGCTTCCCTCCCCCTTCCATTGTGCCTTCTCCTTTGTTTTGCAGAAGTCCTGCTGCCACTCACTCGCCCACAAGATTGTCTCAAAACTGCCCCTTCACCGTTTTCCTGGGCATCACCCCAAACAGGATACAGAGCAGAGTTGCGCTTCCCTTGTTTGTTTCTATACAGTTGATACCCTTCTTCAATCCATTTCGTGTCCCTACTTTCTCCCTGTCTCTCCTAAAGTTCACATAGAGGCTTTGCTTAGACCCAGAACTCTCACGTATACCCACCAACACAGTCCTATCCTATATATATATATATATATATCATCCTATCCTGTTCTCGGGAAAAAGTCACTTAGACACCTCAGGCGAGCTCTCCAGTACCACTACATTGCCCTAGATTTCCGATATTATCTTTGCATAAGCACCATTGGTATATCCTTGCATTCCCGGAAAAGTTATATATATATAGAGACTCCTGGAGGGAAAGGGGTCTTGCAAAAAGGCCCGGTCCACACGGTATCCTATAGAGAGGATAGACGACGGGGTCACTGTCGCCATACACCATCGCAGGCTACTTGCGTGTTTCTGTCCCTGATACGCCGAGCGTGGATTGTATCCTTTGCGAACGATCAATCCAAGAGTATACATCTGCGGAACTACTTAGTAGTAGTCCCATCTATGGATACTACAGCGAGATTTGGAGGCTACCCTTCTATGGCTCGACGAGATGAGCGTGCGCCTATGCATGTAAGTGAAGTCTGAGGCCCTATAAGTTATGAGGCAGGTTAATGCTAACGAGTTGTAGGGAATCCGCTTTAACAACCACGGAAACCTCAACCAGCCTCAAGCCATCCCTTATGGTGTAAGTATTCCAGCTACGTGCAGGGTGGGGCGCTTCCATCGGGGAGTCGAGGGCTAACAGTTTCATCCTAGAGTGGTGTCATGGCCAGTTTTGGACAGGAAGGCTTTCACAGCCAGTCCCTACTGCCGCATCAAGGGCCGCTAGGCTTTCCCGCACTTCAACAGAATGTCGGGTTCTCTCCGCAAGGGAATCTCGTTCACGGGGCAGACCCTGGTTCTGCAGGTTTTGGGGTCTGTTTGGCTGGCCAATGGCTCACTCCGGATGGCACGGCCAATATGAATGGTGTATCGGTTGGCCAAAATCTTCAGCGAAGCAATGGGTTTCGCCGCTTCTTGACACCTCGAGCGGGAGATGTTCCAATAAATGGTCCACGGACTGTGAGGGAGTTATGGTCCTTGACGCTAGTATGTACCTCCAAGCTACGTTGATGGGTTCCTGTGGCTAACATGTCTGAAGGAGGAGCCCAAAACTAAAGATGGAAAACAACAGGAGATGGGCGCATGGGAAAGATTCAACATGGTGAGTGACTTCCTTCCTGAAAGGAAAATGTTCTACATTTAAAGACAACCTGTCCATCGCGTGTCACGGTTTCGGCTTCCCTGACTTGGCCACTTCTAACCACCTCATACATAGGCACTGTGGAACCCTGAAACATTCCTTCCAGACCTTGAAAAGAGGTTATTTCCTGACCTTCGACCAGCATCTCCAACTGACAGCTTCGTGCAAGAGGACCCGGCTAAGGCCTTGGGTAAAAGAAAGGCTGATGAAACCCCCGAGGCGGCGGTTGTCCCGCCGTCAAAAGTGCAGAAGCTGTCGCCGGAGGAGATGACCGCCACCCTAGTTGATGGAGGACGTACGCCCGGCGCGTGCAACGCTCCTCTTCCCAACAATTCAGAAGCTCCAGACTCGGCAGCCTCTACGCCAGAAAGGATTTCCAATGCGCTAGAAGATAGCCGGGTCCCTGCTGGCCGGAATATTGAGTGTGAGGAGGAAATCGTCGTTGCCGACCCTACGCAAGAGGAACAGAGTAAAGGCGAGGCTCTTGATACCTCTCTGTGCAGGCCTCAGCTCCCTTTTGGCAAAGCCGAACCTCGAATTGATGATGCCAACCCTTCGGGTAGAGGTGCAAGCCCTACCGGAGTGGACTTGAATTTTCGATCGGAGGCTGCCGGACGGGATTCTGTTGACCTCGCCCTGGCCTGCGAGCCAAGCGAAGAATTTCGCGTTCCAGTAGCGGTTAAGGAATCTGGGGGAGATGTTGCTCAGGGAGAATCTGCTGGCGTTGACACCAAGACGGAAGCGAAGCTGGAGAACGGCAATGAGGTAAACGGAGGTGGCCCTGGTTCCAGAGAAGTCAACGACGACGGCCAAGCCGCGGCTCACGACTCCAGTGTCGAAGTCGAGGGCGACGATGGGAGCAGGGAGGCGGACCTGGAAGCCCATCAAAGCCGGAACAGCTACGAAGTTGTATGCCCTGACAACAGCGCAGTGGGTGTCCATCAGGGACGGGCAGCAGATTCCATGCCACTTGCACAGCCCTCATCCCTCGTTCAAGCGCCTGCGCGGCAACAGACAGCAATAGCGCAGAGAAAGACGTACAACTTCACCCGGGCTGCCATTCTAAGCTCGCACCCTCTGCTGATTTCTCGCCGCCCTTCGAGCACGGAGCCCACGCCGCCAATGTCTCCCGAGCAGATGGAAGAGGCTCGAGAGCGCGACCGGGCGCTCCGAGGCGAGTTCATCAGGATAGAGCTGGAAATGGCGCGTAGCCTAGCGAGCGGCGGCAGCCGAGGCCCTTTTCATGTCGGCGACTACCTCGTGAATATAGATCCGGCGAACGGACATCCTCGGTTTCAGGGACTTCGCCCCCAGGATTGGGGTCAGAGAGACGGCTGAGGGATGAAGCTGAGCTCGTCGCAGATGTGGCAGTGATGGCACGCGTTTTTTCTCGCCCTCTTTTCACATTCTTTTACATGGTCCGTGGATAGTTGGCATGCTGAATGGCATCATCAAGACAATACATATCGCCTACTCGAGGCATGCACGAAGAAACGGCGCAAACGGGAAGGGGTTCAAGGTGCATTTGAGCGTTCATGTTTACTATGGCATTAGAGATCTCTATAAGGCTAGGGAGTTTAATACGAAATCATTTTTGTATAGGATGGCTCTGTGTGAAATATCTGTTGATGTCTGTTGATGTCTCTTGGTGGGATTTGTTTTCGCATGACCGGGGAAGGAGCTCCATTATACAGGGACCCGAGGGGAGACGAGATGCATGCCAAGATACGGTAGATACCGCGTCCGGTCTTTTAACACCGCGCCGAGGCACTTTACTTTCCTTCGTACGAAGTAAGCACGAGGTCTGATTTCCAATGCGCCTTCCGTTCTCCGTTCTCCGTCCTCCATCCTCCGTCCCAGGTTACCTGCAAGCTACGCTACTTCTGGGTTAGCCAGTCGGGTTCATTGGTTTGACGGAATCCGGGGTTGTCAAGTGTGGTGGCATCGCACGGGAGGTGCAGTTGGCGTCCCCGCAAGTCCTGCAGGTGATTGTGTGAGCGACATTTCGCTGCAGGCGGGATTGAGCTCGAGAGGGCAGGTTCTCCGTTGTCTCTGTGCCGCCGTGGCAGAGGCGGGGAGGAAGGGACAGCTCGATGTGGGAGGATGACTTTGACTTCCGTGTTCCGATCAATACTTTATGGACATATGGACATACTCCGTTATCACTGGCGGGATCGAAGTGGACTGAACATTGAAATCTTAACAATTCAAGTGCCTCGGAACCATTGCACTTTATACTTCGTACGGAGTAGATTGGAGATTAGTTGCCGCCCCGTCCGACTTCCCAGTGATGGCAAGAGGTACGAAGCACGAGGCACGAAGTACTCCCACCTCAAGGCTTCGGCTTGGGGCCACGTGAATGTGTCTAGGTGCGGACTCCGAAGTAAGTTTACGAAGGTACTAAAATACTGAGCAATTTGGGACATTGAGGTCGCTGTATCCGTCGGACCCTTATAATTGCTTCAAGGTTCCGTGGCGATGCCTATTATTGCAGAGCTGGTGGCACATGACTGGTATTTTCTGTATTTTCTTAATTTACCACGCTCTTCATGCCGATTATCGACCCGCTTCCATACTCCGTACTCCGCTCCGTAAATTGCAATCTTCATCGCCATCGCCACCACCCGGAAGTGTCGGCGAATTTATTCTGCGATGGGGCGGCCCCCAGGGAACAATGGCGACCGAAATCGGTGGAGACGAACTTCTTATTTGGTTGATGACGCTGATGGAAACTTCTCTCGACGAAGTCCGAGGTAAACTAGACGACGGCATGTAGCGTATGTGTATGTCCTGTGAGGTACGAACTACAGAGCTGTCAACTCCTCGTTCAGGGTTAGATTTAAGGAACAATCAGCCACGGTTGTACCATCCAGCCAATCCACCTACAGAAGCTTTCGTCCCCCTCCCTTGCTGCTTCTGACAGGTGCGTCACCACCCAGTTTTTTTTTTTTGGCTCGAGCTTGACTGGGCCACAGAAAGATGCCGAGGCATATCCACAAGTTCACCATGTCGCGTGTTTGCTTGTGGGGCGGGGCAGGAGCTCTGAATGTGAGACCAGACCAGGTCGAGGCAAGGAGGCGATTTGCTCCGAATGGGGTGCATTGGGTCTCTCGCAGCTCGCAGCTCGCAGGTCCAAGGTCAGGTCCAAGGTCCTCCCTAGCTCGCTGTTTGTCGATCGAGCAGACCGTGTGCTGCTTGGTTGGTCGCTGGTGACTTGAACGAGATCCCAAATCCCAAGCCCGATCTCCGACCGCCCCATCTTTGATTTCCCCCGACGCTCCGGCCGTTGTCCAAGCTAGGGAGTAAAGTACGTATGTACATACATGTCTGCGCTCGCGAGATTTACCAGACTCGGTGATTGTTCCAAGCAATCGTCCTCGACGCTCCATCCATTCCCCATGTCCTGATGTAGTCTCCTACTTCGTACTCACACCTTCTCTGTAACAATTTATTTTTTTTCTCCATTCTATTCCTCCCTTTTTATTTTCAATTCCCCCCCCGCAAAACTTCAACACCTTGTTGCAACATTTATTCCTTGTCGAAAGTCGAAAGCATCTTCGCTAGCTTCCACCTTCCACTACACTTTACACTCTCCACTTGCACCTGCCGCTACCGGCTCAGTTGCTTTGGCTGTGTACAACACTGATTAAGTAACCCGTCGTCCTTTCGGAAGGGAGAATCGAAGAGCAAACCATCGTCATTATCAGCTACTTCGTATTGCTCTCGAGATCCAGAGTCTGCAATATTTCCGAATTCGTGCCTGGCTTTGGTTGTTTTTGAAACGAGTCCATCACCTTATTTGACACCCTTGTCTACCCCTGCCGGCTCCTCTGTCCTGCCTCCTAGCCTAAGAAGCCAAGAAGCCTCCCAGCTCCCAGCTGCCCACTAGCGATGCCGTGTAAGTTGGAATTCGCGAAGCAAGCCCCATGACGCAATCGCCTCGGACCACCGTCAATTCATCCCAACGCGGCGATTTTGTATGCTAATAATCGTTGCAGTACCTCTCTCCGTCGCAGCTCCAGCTGCTCTTGCGGGCCTGGGCTATGTAAATGCGAAAGCCTCACTATGGTATGACTGGCTGCTGATAAAATCTATTGTTCCCACGGCCCTCTCGGGAGCAATCCGCGAAATGCGGGATCGCCTCAACAGCTTCTATGTCCTCGAGTCTAATGCGAAGAGCTCCTCCACGGCAAATGTCACTTTTCTCAAGTTCGAGGGTAAAGAGTACACCTATGCCGAGGCTTACTCCATAGTGCTGAGGTATGGCGCCTGGCTGCGCCAAAAGCACGGCGTCAAGCCCAAGGACATCGTAGCCATGGATTTTGAAAACTCCGACACCTTTGTCTTCATATGGTTTGGCCTCTGGTCCATTGGCGCGAAACCCGCCTTTATGAACTACAATCTAAGCGGCGCCACCCTGGCTCACTGCGTGAAGTCCTCGGATGCCTCGCTGCTGCTCGTCGATCCCAACGTCGCCGCGAAAGTGACCGATGAAGTGAGAAAAGAGTTGAGCAATGTTCGCATCGTCGAACTGACACCCGATGTCGAGCGCGAGATCCTCACCACTGATCCTGAGAGGCGGCCGGATTCCGAGAGGTCCGAGGATTTCGGGCATAATTTGGCCATTCTCATTTACACTTCGGGCACCACGGGTATGCCCAAGCCTGCCATTGTATCCTGGACAAAGTGTATCTCGGGTGGCGGATTCGTCGCTCGATGGTTGGGTTGGAGACCGGGTGATGTTTTCTATACAGTACGTTCAAATCTGGTCTCTGGCGCGGTCTTGGGAGCTCTTAACTATGCAGTCAGTAGAAAGATACATACTTACTCACGTTTCATAGGCAATGCCTCTCTATCATAGCTCTGCTGCCCTCTTGGGACTTCTCAATGCCCTTGAAGCCGGCAAGACCGTCGCCCTTGGCAGGAAATTTTCCACCAGCCATTTCTGGGATGAAGTTCGAGCCACAGACGCCTCTATAATTCAATACGTCGGCGAGATGTGCCGCTATCTGCTCAAGGCCCCTCCCCAGAAAGATGAAAAGACGGGCGAGAATTTGGACAAGAAGCACAGGGTGCGAACTGCTTTCGGAAACGGACTTCGACCCGACGTGTGGGCCGAGTTCAAGGACCGCTTCGGTATCGATGCCATTGGCGAGTTCTACGCCGCAACGGAAGGCCCGATGGCCACATTCAACTTTAGCAGGAATGACCTCACCAAGGGCGCAATAGGCCGAAACGGGTGGCTCTACGATTTAGTCATGTCCTTCCGCGTTGCCCTTGTCGAGGTAGACATGGATCAGGACGCTCCCTGGCGAGATCCCCAGACGGGGCGATGCAAGAGGGTCACTCCCGGCCAGCCCGGAGAGCTGCTGTTCAAACTTCCCAAGGACACCCAGAAGAAGTTCCAGGGCTACTTCAAGAATTCCAAGGCGACGACCTCCAAGGTCCTACGAGATGTCTTCTCCAAGGGCGATGCCTGGTTCCGTACCGGTGATTTGGTCATCTGGGACAACGATGGCCGCATCTTCTTTGCCGATCGCATCGGCGACACTTTCAGATGGAAGAGCGAGAACGTGTCGACGGCCGAAGTCAGCCAGATTTTGGGCTCGCACCCGGCCGTCCACGAAGCGAACGTTTACGGCGTTCAGTTGCCCCACCACGATGGACGTGCCGGCTGCGCCGCCGTGGTTCTGAACGGCCCGCCCGACGAGGTCGTCCTTCGGAGTATCGGTGAGCATGTCACGAGGAGCCTCCCGGGGTACGCGCGGCCGATATTCCTGCGCCTCATGCCCGAGATGCAAACGACCGGAACGCACAAGCACCAGAAGCATATCCTTCGGACAGAGGGTGTGGATCCTTCGAAGGTGGATCTGGGTGCCGTGTTTTGGTTACGGGATCAGAGGTATGTCCCGTTCAAGGAGAAGGATTGGAAGATGATTTCCGAAGGTGCAGCCAAGCTGTGAGCGTCTAAGAAGACGCGTCTTGATGAAATTATGTCAGTTTTTGGGGTCCTATGAAGTTAGTGGCGGCCAGGCTCTGTTTCGACTATGATTCTCGGAAACCTCCCTGTTATTATCGTAATTCACGAACATAGGATATTGAAGCAATTGATACCTGCCAATTGTCACATCGTGGTATTGTTAGTTTGCATTATTATAACCCAGTCCTTTGAGAATATTGAATACCGAAACGTCCATCCTTCGCAATCATTGACGTAATACGGTTGAACGCGTAATCTCAGCCACTTTCTCCCCTGCATCCCCGGACCTTGATGCTATCGACGAAGGCCGACCGAGCCTCCGAGCCCCCGAGCCTCTCTCCAAAAACTGCATCGCGGGGCTTAGTCAGCGATCACAAGCAACCAACCCGACCTCGAGACTCACTTTCGTATACAAACGCGAGAAGCCGACGACGCAGCTTTTCTTTTCCCTCGTTGTCGACGCTCCAATATTCTTAGTCGAAAAGTTCGAGGCTGGTTCTTGAAAGAGAATTTCGTCATCGTGAGAAGGGAGATCCGTAAGCGGGAAAAAAAGAAAGGCCTCTACGGTGAAAAAGCTTCTTGCCACACACAGCCCCGATCCCCCACCACCTCCGCTGTCCTCCCCCCCCCTCCAAAAACAATGGAGACTATGCTCCCCGAGCCGACCATCACTTTCACGATCCCGAGCTACCGCGACGCCACGGTGCTGTCGTGCCGCGTGTACCACCCGTCTTCGCTGTCTGGGGGACCAGCGGCGCGAGCGTGGGGGAGACACGCGGCGGTGTTTGCGCATCCGTATGCGCCTCTGGGAGGGTGCGCGGATGATCATGTCGTGGATGTTGTGGCGGGGACGATGTTAAGGAGGGGGTATTTGGTTGGGACGTTTAATTTTCGGTACGATTTTTTATCCTTTTTTATTTTCATTCTACGAATGTGTGTGTGTGTGTGTGTGTGTGTGTGTATACACTTCTTGGGGAGCCCTTGGGCGTTCGAGGATACTGAATGTTTCGGAGGGGTTTGGAATTCGTTGCAGTGGGCTAATCTAGAGTGCCTTTTATTTTGCCCGGGCTTGCAGTGGTGCTGGGGATTCGGGAGGCCGGACCTCTTGGACAGCAAAGGCCGAGAGAGCCGACTACATCTCAGTGGCAGCCTTTATGGTCTACTACGTCCACTACCTCGACCCATTCAAGGGAGAAATCGAGAGCGGTCCCACGCCAGCACAGAAAGACCCGCCTGTGTTGATCATGGGAGGCTATTCCTACGGTTCGATGATCACGATGCAGCTGCCGCCGCTCGTGGAAATGCTCCGACCCTTCGTAGCCCCGGAACTCGGGACCGCAGCGGCCGAGATTCGGCTGCGGGCCGAACATCTCGCGGAGCACCAGAATGCCATCCTGGCGAGCGTGAGGGAAGCGTGGGGCCACGGGTCGAGGTTGAGGTCTCCTGGGTTGAGGGTGGGGGGTACGGAGTCCGGGGAAGTGAGGGGTTCGATTGAAGGGAGGAGGTCATTGATCCTTGAGGCAGAGGAGAGGATTAGGAAGAGTTTTGGGGATGTGGTTGCTAAGACGAAGCGGGCGAGGAAGAGTGTTGATGGGGCTGTGAGAGGGAAGAAGGTGGGTGAGGATGAGGGGGTGGTGGTGGAAGAGGAGGAGGAGGGGACGAGGGGGCATGCGTGCCTTGAGGAGGTTACGGACCTAGTAATGCCGAGGGTTGCGTATGTGCTCGTTTCGCCGCTCCAGGGAATCATCTCTCACCTAGCGAGCATGTCAATATTCTCCACCCATCTCCCTTCCCTCCCGAAGTTACGGAACCCCTTCGGACGAAAGAGGGAAGACGACAAGACGGCCAAGCCGGATACCAACAACAGCAGGAACCCTCCCCGTCCCGACTCCGACGCTGATTCTTCTACCTCAGATTCCCCCGCCGACACCGACCTCGCCGAGCTCAAACTCGTCCGCAACCCCACCCTCGCGGCCTTCGGCGACCGCGACGTCTTCGTCGCCGCGAACAAGCTGCGCGCTTGGTCGAAGAGGCTACAGGAGGTCCCCGGGTCGAGGTTCCACGCCGTCGAGGTTTCGTCTGCGGGGCACTTCTGGGTCGAGGATAGGGTTTTGGGGAAGTTGGCGGGGTTGGTGGATGGGTTTACGGCGGGGCTTGTTGAGGAGGCGGGGGAGGTGGGGAGGAAGAGCTGATTTACGCTGGATTGCTGCCACGAGGGAACGTGGAAGAATACCAATGGACATGGATTGGAGTTTGTGTGTGCGTTTTTCTTAATGGATTAGAGATGGAAGGATTTGGACATACCCTGGGATGCTATTTCAGTCGGGTTGATACATGTGCTATCACGGTGTTTTCGGTGTTTGCAGGCTATACGAAAGATGTGTTACATTTTAAACAAGCAGCGGAAACACATCGCTTACGACCTTTTCGTTTCATTTGCTCAACAGACAGTATCATATACAATAAAAGCTTGGAATCGGCTTTTCCGATTTCTGTAAGCCCGCATTTACCAACACTTCCAGGTCATCTGGCTCCCCCTTTTCGTTCCCCTTTTCCTCTCTCTCTCTCACGGGGTATTAGTTGGGCTCGAGACAACTACGGTGCTTAGAGTCGTTACCGTTCCAGCTCCGGAAGTTGGTGTCGGTTCAGCGTCGACGGCGGTGGCGGTTGGCTCAGGCCCGGCGGCAGTCTTTGCCTCGGCGGCGCTCTGAAGCATACTGAGGATACTGTGGTAGGCAGGTTTCTTTTGGAGGTTCCTGTCGTAGAGGCAGGCGTCTCCCTCGCCAGAGAACTCATTGGGGATCCAGGAGTACTACATGCGATATCCCAAGTTAACCTGGAGATGAAGACCTGGGGGAAACGAAACCAAAACTGGCGGAAGACACAGCGATGAGATTGAAGATCCCAAGCAAAAAACATACCTGGTCAGTAAAGTCCCAAACCGAAATCCCCACACACTTCTCCGTCTCCAAACAAGCCGCAACAACCTCCATATAATCCCTCGCCTGCTGCTCCCTATCAGCCTCCCCAACAGGCATCTTGGTATGCCTAATATCCACCTCCGTATACGCCAGCTCATCAACGACCTCGGAGAAAAACGCCATGGTATCCATGAGCTCCTTCTTGCTCTGGGCGTTGCCCACGCGCGCGTGGTCCTGCATGCCGATGCCGTCGATCCGGGCGCCGGATTCCTTGGCGCGCTTGACGAGGGCGTGGGTGGCGCGGATCTTGTCGTTGATGTAGCGCTCGATGTTGAAGTCGTTGTAGTAGAGCTTGACGGTCGGGTCTACCTCTTCGGCGACTTTGAAGGAGAAGGGGATGAAGTCTTCGCCCATGGCGCGGAACACTGGGTTTTTTTGGGGCCGGGTCTTAGAGAGGGGGATTTTTTTTTTTTTTTTTTTTTTTTTTCATCTGGGGGTTCGGCGTGGACTTACTTGGGCTTTGGCGGAATTTACCGTCGTCTTCGAGGGCTTCGTTGACGACGTCCCTAGAGTGTTGGGTACCTCAAGTTAGAATTGGGATAGAAGTCTCTCTAGAAGACCCTCTATCGGAGTTCAGGTTTTCCGCCGCATTATCCTCTTACCAGGAATAGCACTGCCCCTTGTAGTGGTTCATGACATTGGTGATATGGCTCCGAATAACCGCCTCCATATCGGTCTTGCTAAAGATACTACTGACTTCATGTCCCCATCATCGTCAACCCATATCTCAGACAATAAACGCGTCTCCTCTCACCCCCAAAACTCACCCCATCCAGGCAACTGATTATGCCAAACCAAAGTATGACACCTCATACTCCTCCCCGCCCCAACAATCCCCGCTACGGCATCCCCCATGCCGTAGCTGAACCCCCCGCGGCTCCCCTCCGTGTTGGCCCACTTCTGCCCGTTCGCCGGCGTGATCATGCCGAACTCGTCGGGGTCGCGCGCGATGGCCATGTAGGCGGCGTTTCCTAGCGCGGGGTTGTCGACGGCCGTGCCGAAGTACTTGAGGCCTGCGGCGACGGCGTATTTGTGAAGTTGGGCATTGCTGCTGAGGAAGAGGGTCGAGGAGAGGAAGAGAGATTTGAGATTCATTTTTCCTTTCCTCTAGTGAATTATGTTGGAGGAAGAGGAACGTCGAAGAGATATACGGATCAAGCCTGCTGTTGCTGTTTTCACATGGTGGAAAGGTGATAGCTGCTTTCACCTACATATATATACATCTCATTCATCCATTTTCCACAAATATATATATTACTGCGGAGAAATAGAAATGCAGTTTCTACTGAACCTCCCTTTTACCCTCAAGGGCGAACCGTGTTGGCGGTTACTCTGCGTATAGGCACGGCCGGGTCAAGGCGGGAGAACAAGAACGGGAACAGAATAATACCCGTTTCCTACAAACACCCATCCTATACTGATACTACTATGAACTACAAGGGAAGCGGGGGGATGTTTGTCTGTGAATCTAATCCAAGAATGTTCAAACAAACGAAAGTAGGTTGCTTTCCCTCATTAGCCTAAAACAAAAATGTGCATTATATAGACTTTCGATGTTTCTTGGTGGCTAGACCTGTTTTCTGCGCCGGCCTCTTGCCAAAGACATCCTATCCTGGGACGATTGAAAGAGAAAGGGAAAAAGAAAACAGCTCTAACTAGAGAGTCCTCTGAACGAACTGCTCTCGGAGGGTGAGGAGTGAATCGAATGTTGTCATCCTCCAGGAACAAGTAAGATGAGAAGTTGTGTAGTAGTGTTCAAAATAGCCTACGCGGATCCTGGTAAACACCAAAGTTTGAAAAAAGACTGTCATACAACACAGGCCTCTAAAAGCCAATGGACAAGCCAATACCGTAATACATACACAGAAACTGTAGACTTTTATATATATATATATATATATATATCACCACCACCGCCACCATCGCCATCGCCATGGTTCTTCACTATTACTATCACCACCCTATTCCACCCCTTGAGCCCAACTCATCCCCCGTCAATGTTCGCCCTTAGAGAGAAAATTCCTCTGGTAGCAGCAGCATTTCTCGTCATTGGGGCGGTTAGTCGCAGACTGGATCAGAAGGGACCGTAGCGGGCGGGCTGGCCGGAGTAGGAGGGGGTGGGGGAGGCTTCGCCGAGGAAGACGGAGGCGCAGGAGGCGGGGACGGTTTGGCCGAGGAAGACGGAGGTGCAGGAGGCGGGGGCGGTTTGGCCGAGGACGAACTGGCTGGGCGGGGACTGGACGCAGGCGGCTTCGCCGATGAGGGAGTGGCTGCAGGAGGGCTGGCTGCAGGAGGCTTCGACGAGGGAGGAGCCGGGGGAGGATTGGCCGGGGGGGCCGGGGGCGCCGGAGACGGAGTAGCCGCGGGAGGGTTGGCCGGGGGTGCACCTGGTCCAGTTCCTGAAAAAAGAGACACCGAGTTAGTGATACCTAGAACCGTCTAGCAAGCATCGATTGGGGGAACCTCACCAGGAAGGCACTGGGAATACCACTCGTCGAAGCGGTGGCAATAAGTCCCGGGGACGCAGGGGAGCGCACCAGTCCAGCCAAGGCCGTTGCATTGGCCCCAGGTGGGTTGGGCGGGAGGGGGCGCGGCGCAAGCTAGGCCGGCGAGGCTCATGATGCCGAAAATGGATATCTTGACCATTGTGTTGTTGGGATGGGAGTATCGACGATAATGAAGAAGGGGTGCCAGTGTGAGATAGAGGGAGAGAAACTCTACAGGCTTGAATGGTCCTACCGAACTTGAAGACAGCGTGAGATAGAGAGAAAATCTATAGGCTTCAATGATCCCTATCGAACTTGGAGGCACTGAGGAACGAAGGAGAGCAAAACAACCAAGAGCCGAGGACAGACAGCGTCTATATGTATGTCTGTCGCAGCCTGGCTCCGTTGAGGATGCTCCACATTTCACGTATAATTTCGTACAAGCTCTACATTCCATCTGGGGTTGTGGCATCTAGAATCCGATCCTCTGATCTTCATCTCGATCCTTAAACAAAGATGGTAGGTACTTCCATAGCAGTCTTTGACTACCAAGGCGCGCAAATCCGCCCACAGCTTCGATCCCGCAGGCCCCCTCAAAAACGCGGGGGAATTAAAAAATTCGGTGCTCGGAATGAAAAGGAGAAAGAGAATAGAGCCGTCGTAGTGTGGAATGGAGTGTAGTTGCAGGGTGGTCCTTCGTCTTGGGTTTCACCTGAGTGCCCGCCGAAGGAAAAAGAATGTTGGAATTTTTGGTAACGCAGGAATGGTGGGACGATATTGCAGGAGATCAGAGAAAGCAGACGATGGGTGGATTCCCATGAACGGGAGGGATGAAAATATTCCGTGCGTTTGTTCAAGGAGTTGGGAAAATATGTCCAGATTTTTCTTTTCCGCCGCTGTTTTCGTCCTGTGTTGGACTTGTAGTATCTCTCTCGTCTTGGAATGTTGCCCTGAATTCCAACTGTTGGATTTCAGGGAGCTTACCGCCGTTTTTTACTCGGGCGGTAGTGTCCCTTCTTCGAAGAAGCGCGCACCAGCTGTGGCGTCATGGGTAGTAAAGTGTCAAAGGGGAAAGCAAATGCAACGTACATGCGGACGCGAAATAGAGATAGAGAGAACTCTCACTCTCTGCAGGCAATTAATAGAGACAAAGGCCTGCTTGGATATAGAGCTTACGGTCTCATACATGTTCGTTCACGGCACCGGCGCCGGTGACGGACCCGGCGCGGACCCACTACCTCCGTAGGCGGACGACAGGCGGACGGAATCCGCATTTGCCAGCTCGGCATCCGCCGGCTGGAGAGTGGCAGCGATAATATCAGTAACCCCAGTACTAATATTGATATCGATTGATGGGCTTGGTAGCCTGCTCAAACTACCTTCAACGCTGAGGCCTCCATGTTATCACCCCCTGAGCCACCCTGTATCACCAACAACCAACAGCCAATAACCAACATCGGCTCGTACGACATCAAACCCCTCCCGCTCAAGCGTTTTATCGCCTGGCTTTTCCGCAAACTAAGGCCAGCTGCGCCTTGCAACAGAAAAAATAAGTCTACCCACTCACTCTGCCAGCCAACCTGCAGGAGACACTCTCAAGCAACCGACACAGATTCCAATCAAAGAAGGGAGTTTCGCCCTGTTGGCCCTAGTTATCAAACTAGAAAAACAAGCTTCGGGCTAAATTGAGTCAAATACATGACGACACGCTGTCTATCGACTCAGAGAGAACAGCCGTTGATATCTAGCGAAGATGGCCAGTCTGGCCATGGAGTCATGACTGCTAGGCGGCCATTCCCAAACCCGCAACTGTACGAATGAAGCACACCCCAACCTCGACGCTCACGAAGGCAGTCAGCTCAGTACTCTCCTCATTACCAACCCCAAGATCGAAGGGTTATTGCCCCTTACTGGCCATCAGATTCTGACAATTGGAGTTCTGAACTGAAGGGAATTGAGAGGAAATGGGTAGAGCTACTTGAGAGCGGGGTACGGAGGCGTTTTATATCAGAAAATAAAATCTTATAGAATAATTGGACTGGAGAAGATATAAAAAGAATCTCCTTTGTATGGATTGATGAATTGATCTCTTTTAGCTTTGCGGATGCTTCATCATTCAAATCCATCGTCAATGCTGGGACTTGGAACTGTCGCTGATGTCTCGATGATAATCTGATCTGATTAATAATCGGAAATATGCTGGCAGAACATCTTCGGAGTTTAGAGACAATTTGCGAAGTACTTCGTACACCCTTAATTCAATTCCAGCTGGTCTCTGCTGTCCAGGTACAATTAATTGTACAAGTGCCTTTGTGCTCTTGCGTTGCGCTGTCTGTGAGAACACGTCCACCATCAATCGTTGATCCCTTCCTTCCCGCGACGCCTCCACCCCTGTTAAGGCCCAGTTCGTATCCCTCCACTTCTCGTTCTGGGGACCCCGTACGAAGGGGAAGCTTCACGCGAACGCCTTCCGGCTTCCCACCGTCCAGCTTCTCCTTACCGAGCCCACCATGGCGAGCGAAAAGGCCCCCGTGGCCGTTAACGAGCCCTCCGGTGAATCGGCCGCTCCCGCTCCCGCTCCCCCAACGACCACCGATGAGCCCAACTCCTCCGACCCCCCTCCAGAGAAGCCGTCCGACCAGCGCCGGCGGATGTTTATAATACTCTCGTTTTGGATTCTAATAGTTCTTCTGGGCCTGCCGATATGGTGGAAGACGACGAGCATATACAGGTCGGACCTTCCAGTGACGGAGATGATGGAATGGGCAGATGGAAAGGTAAGAAGCTGAAAAAGACGACCATCCGTCGCGGTCCTTCCCTCCCATCTTATCCATAGGGGGAGGGCGCCAGGGTTCCGGAAGGCTTTCCAGCTAACTGTCTTACTTAGGCCTGCAAGCCAGTCTTTCCTCTACAAGTTACGGTGCAAGCCGACTCGCTGCAAGAGCAGGAGGCCCAGACCCTCCTCCGCCAAACCCAACATGCCCTCGACGACCTGAACGATTTTACCGCACACCATTTGCGCCTCCAACTTGCTCCGCGGGACCCGGACGCCTCCGCCGGCAGCTCCGAGCCCAAAGTCGACTCCCAATCCGCCGTGACCATCCGCCTGGTCCCCGGCGACTCAGCCATGTCCTCGTCTCTTGACCCCACCCAACCCGTCCTCGACATCACCTACCCGCCCAATTCCGTCCCATCCCACAGCTCGTCCTCAACGCCGTCAACCCTGGCAGCGTACATAGCCACCGAACTGCGTGCCACCTTCGCCGAGGAGCAGGCCATCCTCTCCTACCTGCTCTCGTCGTCCTCACCGTCGCCGTCCTCGTCGGAAGCGCGCACCAAGTCCCTGAGCCCCGAGATCCTCGCATCCCTCGAGAAGCGTACGACCCGCGCCCTCAAGTACTCACACACGTACCACCTCACGTTCTCGCTCTTCACGGCCGGCGCCTCGCCTAGTACGTGGGACATTGACGCCGCCCTGGCCGAGTACATCCGGCCTGTCCTCGACGTCCTGAGCCCCATCCATAACTTCACCGTCGATACCCAGGTGCAGCTGTACGCCACGCCGGGCGTGCAATCCGAGGTCCTCTCCAAAGACGACCTCGTCTCCTTTATCAACGCCGCCGAATGGCCCCTGTCTCCTTCCATCGGCGGCGCCCCCACCATAAACTTCATCATCTACATTGGCAACCAGACCGTCCGCCTCAGCGACCCGTCGGAAAGCCCAGAAGCAACAACCACCTCGCAATCCTGGCTCGTACCCCAATGGGGCTCCGTCTACCTCCTCTCCCTCCCCCCAACCACAACCAACGTCGACGTCCCGGCCCTCAAACAACCCCTCCTCACCTTCTCCTCACACCTCCTCTCCCTCCTCGGCACCCCCGAAACAGGATCCCTCCCCCTCCGCCTCTCCACCCTCTCCCGCATCCGCTCCGCCGACCTCCTTCTCCGCGCCTCCTCCACTCTCGGCTCCCTCGCCCGCCTCTCCCTCGCTCTCCCCTCCATCTCCATCCCCCGCAGCGTCGCGGACGGCGTCTCCAAGACCCTGACCCGCCTCGACCGCGCCTGCGAAAACCTCGCCGCGCCCGCCGCCCTGGAACACGCCCGCGTCGCCGAGTCCGAGGCCGAGCGTGCCTTCTTCGAGAAGAGCATGGTTGGTCAGCTTTATTTCCCCGATGAGCACAAGGTTGCTGTTTATTTGCCTTTGCTCGGACCCGTGGGCGTGCCGCTTGTTATGGGGCTGGTGAATGAGATTAGGGGGTGGCTGAGGAGGAGGAAGGAGAGGGCCGAGGCGGCGAGGCGGAAGGAGGAGTAAAGTGGAGGTTGTTTATTTATTTTATATCATTCTGTGTTTCATTTTATTTGTTTGTATCATAGAACTTATCAGCATTTGAATGCAAAGAGTATATAGCCTCTCTCACGTTGATGAAACGATTCAAAGTCTACAGCCTGGTCCTCTCTAGAGGCAAGAGGCGACAAAAAGGAAGTGAAGAATATATATATTCCACCACAAGTTTAAAGAGAAAATGGATGATAGAAGGATGAAAAAAAGGAAGAAGATAAGGTGAATTGAAAAAATAAACAGGGAGTTGAAGAAGAAAAGGCAAAGCTACATCAGACGTCGTTATTCCGTCCCATCCCAGTCCAGACCACACAGTAACTGAAAAAAAAAGTTCTCATATATTCCCTTTCTCTTTTTGCGCTTCCCTATCCCAAGATTTGAATATATATCAACCAGGCCACACCAACACAAGGCAGAACATAACGCACCACCCTCTCAAGACCCAGCAATCCCAAGGCCAACTCTCGCCTGGCTCTGCCCGCCGGCCCCATAACCCTGACTCATAACACTCGCATTCGTCCCTGTCCGTTCCCTCATCCTCCTCCCCTCCATGAGACCCCTCAACCCCCTCTTCTGCAACCCGATGACAGAACTCAACTCGCCGCTCCAAATCTCCTTGGGCCCCGCGGCGCTTCCCACCCCTCGTTCCGACTCTCCAATCTCCGACGACCACTCGGACCCGGAGACGCTGGTTGCGGCGCTCATGTCCTCGCTGGCGGGGCGACCGCTGCCGCTCCCGCTCGGTACGGCGGTGTTGATGCGCAGCCCGGCGGCGCGCGAGGCGAGGTTTTGGTTCTGGCCCCCGACGTCGCTCGCGCTCGAGAAACTGCCGCCGTTTTGGCCTGGTTGCGATATTTCCGAGGTGCCGGTCGGGGAGACGAGAGTATTGCTCTCGGCCGACGGGACGAAAAAATTAGGGTTGAGGGAGCCGTCGATGCCGCGGCCGCCGCCTGCCGCCATGGCCGTGGCGTTGAACACGGCGGCGGCGTTACGGGAGTCGAGGAGCGCGTGGAGCCTCTCGACGACAGCCTCTAGGAGTCCGTCGATGCGATAGGGCCGGGCGATCTGGAGGAGGGAGCAAAGGATCTGGGGGGTGCAGAGCGGGGAGGACAGCGGCGCCAGGGAAGAGGTGTAGAGGAAGTGAAGAAGAGCTTGCACGGTGAGGTAGGTGTGGGGAAGGTAGAGGCACCGGGGCCGCGAGTTGGGAGGTAGCGTTCGCGGGGTCGGCGCGGTGTTAATCGTCGCCATCGTAACGGGGTCAACGGTGCCGGGGGACAAGACGCCTCCCGAAAGGCTCGTCGCCGCCGTGCTTGGCGGCTTGCCGGACGACGTGGCCGAGACCAGAGTGCTGGCCATGGACAAGGTGCTGCCGACCGTATTACGTTCGGAATTGGCGGCCGTCATGCTCGAGCTCCTGATGGGGTTCGCCATACCTGACCTAAGAGTGACGGCGTCGCTGCCGTCCTGCGTGGCGGTGCCCTCTCGAAGAAGCTGCACGAAATACGGACCCCACCGACGGGCGACGATTCTAGAATTCACGGGTATGCGCTCGCCCGTAATGCACAATATGTCCATGTCCGCAAGCTCGCGCATGGCGAGCGCCTTCTCGCCTAGCTCCTCCGAGGCCCGAGAATGCGACCGTCCTCCTGCCGTGGAACCGGCTTTGCGCGCGACACTGAGGCCTGGTCCCGCATAGGGGCTGCTAGCTGAAACGAAGCCGGAAAGGGGCGACGTCTTCCTGGGGTTGTCGTAGAACCCAAACGCCTCCAACTCCACCATGCACACGTTCGAAAAGTTAATTCGCCGGTGGTTGTAGTCGTCGACGAGGCTTCGCTTCCGGTTTCCTAGGATGACGAAGGTGTTGCGCCTGCTCCAAAGCACGCCTCGGTTCCAGCTGCCTTGGCTAAACACCGAGCCGCCGGCGTCGATGCGTGACCACGTCAGCGTTCGCAGGTCGAGGGCCCACAGTGCGTATTCTTGCTTGCTCGAGGTGAGGTATGTGCCGCTAACGACGAAGTGGGTGTCGATGACCCCACCGTTGGGGAATCGTAGGCCAGGCGGCGAGTAGGCACTGGCCATGGCCTTCTCAGAGAGGGTCCCGTCGGGTGCGCGAACTTGGAGCTCCAGCTTGACATCTAGGAAGTTGTAGTTCGAGTAGATAAGCATCGACGAGCCGGGCTCCCTCGACTCTTGGCTAATGCCGGTTTCTTGCCGTTGGGGCCCACTCGACTGTGCTCTGCCGATTTTGGCCGTGACTGAAGGTAACAAGGGTGCGACGACGCTCCTATACGCGCCGCAACTCTTGCCGAGGGGTTGAGTGGAGGTCCACTTGAGACTGCGCAGGTTGAAGACGCTAATCTGCTCAATGTAGTGGTTGGCAGCATCCTGCCCACCCACGACAATCATCTCGGCTCCACCAGTGCCGTCAATGGACACGCCCAGCCTGCCCTCGTTAGGATTGCCGCTGGAAGGGTTGTGGTGAAGAGCCGAGAGCGGCGCTTTGCTGGAGGAGAAGATGGCCGACGACGGCAAGATGCACGCGCAGTGAGCATATCTACCTTCGGGAGCATCAGGCGTGTCGATGGCGACCCATTTGCGCGTGGACACATCATAAATGTAAATATCCGACATGACTGTCATCTCGGGTTGCTGGTCGTTGACGGAGGGGCTCGACGGGTTCGTAGCTGGCGACATGCCTCCGTAGCAAACGAGTTTCGTATCTCCCAAAGCGCACACAGAATGAAAATATCTAGGGGGTGGAATGTCACCGGTGGTTTCGAGTTTCGTCCAGTGACGTCGAATGAGGTCCAGCTCGTACAGATCCGATGTCAAGGGCGCGGGGCGGCTTCTGGACAATATCCGTCCGCCGAACACGTAGAGCTTATCGCCCAGGATTGTCGTTGTCGCTCCCACCAGCGCGTGGGGTTCGCGACCGGTAGTGCGGTGCACGTTGCACATGAGGCCGGAGAGGTGTGCTGAGGACGCTGAAGGGGGCGGCAAGCTACCAGTAGCGGGGGTACGAGGTTGTTGTTGATTTACAGATGGTGAAGGCCCGGCAGACAATGGGCCGTTGCTCCTGGGTGTCAAGTTGTCCTTGGAATCGGCGGCGCCTCCTGCACCGTCCTGCCTTGAATTTCCGCCGATCGACGCCAGGCTGCTCTGGCTGCTCGTTAAGTCGTACCCTTCCTGGCCAGCACTAGCACCGTACATAGCGGCGGGGGCACCGGCAGAAACGCTCGAGTCCATTGTGCTCGTGCGGCTGTCCATGGCGGAGAAAGAAGGGAAAGGAGTGGTGACGTCGCGGTCGTCGTCGTCGGAGGGTTCGATGTCGATGATGGCGTCGAGAGGAGCCCGTATGGGGGCCGTATGAGGCTGGACCGGGGTAAGCAGAGATTCGCCGGTAGAGTCGACAGAATCGTCGGGAGGTGGTTCCGGTGGGAGAGGCTTGGCAAGGCTATCCTGCAAGCTCAGACTGCGACCATGTTGTGCGGGGCGGCGGGTTCTGGAAGACGACGATGAGGGAGGAATGGACGAGGTGGGCGGTAACGTGGCAGAATTGATGGAGGAAAAGGGGCCGCTCGAAAAAGCGGTGCGGTTTAGAAAGGAAGGTTGGCGGCGAACGCCCGGCGAATCTTCGCGATTGCTACTGCTGCTGGGAGCGAGTTTTCTGATGCCTCGATAAACGCCAGAGAGGATGTCGGAAGGTGATTTGGCGACAGAGGTAGTAGAGGGGGCAGATGCATTGTTGGAGCGATCGTCAGTTTCGGAATCGGAAAAATAGGAGGGGCCGCTGCCTTCTGTTACTGGGGTCACGAGTGGTGTGTGGGAGTGACCGAAAGTGGGAGTCTGGGCACCGCTGCCCTGAACATGAGGGAGGGGGAGAGATCCAGGCCCTGGGGTGCCTGAGGGTGTGGACATTGTGGTGTGTGGTGTGGCAGAGGCTTAGCGCTGAGCACCAAATTTTGGTTGATTCCAGAGCGCCAGCTTGGGCTGTAGCGCCTCGTGCTCTGCGACTGAGCTGGGAGGCACTAGGCAGACACTAGCAGAGAACCGGTTCGGGTGGTTTGATTTGATGTAGACTCGAGACGTCAAGCACAAGTGGTCGTTGGTCGTCTACCGCCTATGTGCCGTGAAAGTTCACTCTTCGTTCCCCTCCTCTCCCTCGCAAAAACGACCTTAGCCAAACCGGCTTTTTTGTAAGTGGTGCCCCTGCCCTCTGAAGACGGCGTCCGGTCAATCCATTAATAGATGCCAATACCAATCAATACCAACCGGATGTGTAAAATGGCTGGCCGAGTTCCGTTCCCTCGCCAGCCACGCACAGCTCAGAAAGCAACCTTTCTGCAGGACACCGCTAACCCTGTGAGTCACTTTTCTGATTTGCGATTGACTAGTCAGATTGAACCGGTTTGCTGGATTTCTTTGCCGTTTATCTTGGAAACCGCTTCATCCCGTGCCCGAGGGTCGATAGTACTAAGAAAGTGTCTGGAGAGGAAAGGCAGGCGGCCCAGAGAGGGAGGTGCTTTGGTGGAAGAGAGAGACGGGAGAACCGGGACTAAAATAAAACCCAGAGATACTGGGCAGGGAGAGAACGCAGGTAGGATAGAAGAACGAGGATGGACTAGTGTATGTGGGGTGCGTACGCTACAAGTAGGTATGGGAATGTACGAAGAAGTGCGTAAGGTAGGGTGCCAGAGCTTAAGGGGATGATAGAATGAACGGGATGGAGACCTGGACGTGGACATGAGGTCTTCAAAACCATATCAATGATCCTAGTACCAGGTTAACAGGGAGGATACATTTGAATCATACTAATCCTGCTACGACGCGTCCAGACCATGGCCTGGCCATGTAAGTGGGGAGGCCAGGTCGTCCGTCCCGTGTCCAATGGACCAAGGAGTCAGGGGTGGCCAGTTTTCACATCAGTGTCAAAACGGGGGTGCGCACTACGAAGTACGAAGTACGTGAAATACGTGGGAAAGTGGGGAGAGTAAAAACCTGGCTGGCGGGAAGAGAGGCTGACGATGAGGGCCAGGCCCGATTCCTACTTCATACGAAGGACACTTGATCCCAATAATCCTAGGCGGATGGTGATCCCCATTCTCGGCGTCAACATGGACTAGGGGAGAGGACCAACGCAAAAGGAGCAGGGGGAAGAGAGCAGATTATGAGTTTAAAGACGGCATTGATCGGGAAGGGAATGGCACAGAATGGGGTCCCCAAACAACGCTAGAACCGGAAGAAACGGACGAGGGTTTGGATACACAAAACGGCGTCCTTCAATGTTGTAACCTCATCCATCAAGCCTGATTTCTAGAAGACTTCCAGCTCACACCAAGTCAACAAATTGATCCTAGTCCGATGAAGAAACCCCCAAACCATAACGCCGTCCTGCGTGGCAGTACACTAGTGTGGTAGTGTACATAGGTAGTGTCCTTCACTGGTTGTTGAAACCTGAGGATGTCGTGTATAGTAGTAGTGTTATACGAAGTACTGGATCAATTTCCTTCATGTCTCTCGGTATTATCGCACCACCCTTTTGTACATTTCAACATTGGTCTTATGGCATTTTTGGTGAAGAGATAAACGGATCAAAGATGGGCTTCCCCTTTCCCTGTCTTCTTGAGCGTGTCCTCAGAGTTCTCAATAGTGTAGTGTAGACCCAAATTTTCTTGTTTCTTCAAGGTACCAATTGATACATTGGAAGAGCTTGTCTAGGCCAGCCTCAGTCTTGATGCAGGTGGCTGCATGAACCATTGAACGTCCATCCAGGAGGACCTCTTTCCTTGGCGCCTTATCCACTCGAAGTCCTCGGCTTCGGAGCCTGCCATGGTTGGGTCCGAAGCTAGCTTGAGGAAGCGCGCTATTAGTCACGGCAGCTTGAAGAGCGCAGACGCCCTCGTGCACATCGATTTCTACTTGAATGAGCAGTGCACTGCGGTGTCTGATTTTTGTACACAGAGGCCCGTTCATTCAAAGTGCACGGAGGACGCTAAGAATCTATCCATCCCTCTGTGACCCTCCTGCGACCTTGTGGAGGACGCACAGACACTATCATGGTGTTGAGGCGGATCAGGTATGTCTGAGAGCCAGGCAGGGCACCATTCGGTCGCTCTCTTTCTTGCTTTTTGTTTCTCATTCCTTCATCAGACGATTGCGGACGGGTTCTCAGCAGGCCGGCCTGGCCTTGGATAATCGCCGACCAGAGAGCAAAGAACCCGACCAGGGGGTCCTATGTAAGAAGAGGCTCAACCTGCGCTGCCGTGTCGGATGGGTGCGATAAATATGTCGGGAAAACCATCAGTTTTCATTCTAGCCTGAAAGATGCCGCTCCCGGGAAGAGAAATCCATTGCTCGATTCGTCGATCGAGGCTCGGAGATTGGGCAGATAGTTGACGGTTTGATGGGGACTGCGGGGAAGCGTTGAAACGAGCACGGGAGGGAACCGTGAGACGAGGAAAGGGAGGATAACCTGGCCATGGTAATGGCACTAAGGGCAGAGCGGGCGTATTAATTCAAGCCAGCAAGTCAGAAACATGAATTGGCTTGAATTGTGAGACTGCACGACGGCACTGCATCGCCCATCTATGTCCCCTTCTCACAGCCGTCGTGCTGATCTGTCAGAGCAAACGTACGACCTAGTCAGCTTTTCAATTCCGCTAAGTCAAGGGCTGGCATATGAAGTACGTGCGTGCGAATATTCAAGATATCAGCACCGAAAACACAATTTAGTTCGATATTGTTTCGCTCTTCTTCATAGGGACAGGGTAGAGTATCCATCTCGTGCCTGAATAATCACATGCATGCAGGAACGAGAAGAGTCCAAGACTCTGCCTTATTCTGGTGGCTCCTTCTGTTCTAGTGCCTGCACGCTCGAGGCTAAGGCGGTGCCGCCATTTCGGAGGAGGAAGAATAGGGAAAGAGAAGACGAGGCCACGCCGAAAGGGGGAAGGGGCTGCCTAGATGACGGATATGAGAATGTGTAGCACCGCAGCAGTACTTCGTACGTCACGGAGAGCACTTGCCCATTACATCCATCACCGACCGGCCTGATGCCCTCAACATTTCAATATCTCCTGCACCTCTCTGCTTCGAGTTTTCATTTAATAACCGAGAGTTGAGATGCAACACAGCTGTTGTAAAGGATGAGGTTTGCTATAACAGGACCTTGTAATAGTAATTTGGCACTTCAGTTAGTGTATAGTGTAGGTGGGGATGGCGAAGTTCCAGATGCTCCATACGAAGTAATACAATATTGGAGTGGAAGCAATAGTATGAAGGAATTATTAGTACGAAGGACACGATTGAACTCCTATCCCCGTCCAATAATCCAAGCTGACCCTGAAAACGGCTGAATCTGACCCAAAGAAGTGTTGGTTGGGAACGCCACCCGCATGGTCTTCCACTTCCCGCGATCCAAAATTCGTGTTATTCAATATCGTTTCAACGGATCGAGCCTTTGCCCAAAAGCGAACTACAACAAACACAAGTCGAGAAGAAACAAACCCCACCGATCTAAATTCTGTCTCACCACAGCTTCCACAACTTCCAAGGAATCCCCGTGCACGCACCCCGGCTTCCCATCGGTAAACCACGCAGTAGCACTTGTGCTGCCAGGTTCATCCCTGCCCCAAACAGGGCCCGCCTATAACAGAAACGAATTAAACGTCTAAAGTTCTTCGTTTCAACTGAGATGTGGTATTGGGAGATGGCGGGTTTCGGGTTCCGGGGGTCGCACCAGATCGCAGCACCAAGTACTTCGTACTGCTCATCCAAGGAGCTTCTCTTGTTAGGGAGTACATTTGATCCTGAACTGTGGGCCAATCTCCGCTACTTCGTCACAACTGTGAAGTAATCTAAGTTGGGGGAGTAATGAGCACCGTGGATGTGACTTCTCAGGTATGCTGAATTGATTACTTGTAGACCAGGACAGAGCAATATCATCCTCGATACGAAAGCACGAATGACGGATCCGTGGTAAGACGGCTCGTTCATCTTGCCAATCTAGCTCTACGAATTGAAGACCAAGAAGTATTGTGATAACTCAGCATCAGGCCCTGCTGATCCCAGCAGGGTGCAGGTCCCGGCCAGGCTAGGGAAGCTCGGCCCTGTCTGAGCTACTTGCTCCCCTCCTGGATCAATCGTTTCTTGGCTTTTGAACTCGCGCGTACTTAAGCTCGCGTGCTTGAAGAATGAGTTGTCTATGAAGTACAGCGAGCTCGTGGAAGACGGCTTTCTTACTTCGTATGTCAAGGCTCCCCATTACGGGCCCAAGACATACAATGATCCCAAGTCCAACTGGTCACACAAGGTCGCGTAGCTCCCTGACACACACATTGGGCACCAGCCTTTACCCCCAGATCGGTCAATGGAAGGGGAACCGAGGATCACCACGCGACACCACACGTGGCAGAAATGTGGCTACCACACCGGAAATGCAGGGTCCCTCAGTGGCAGTCCCAAGTGCTTGTCTCGTTCTGCAGTTAGACATGTCACCGCTTACGAAGTACTTCGGGGCGCATCAGAAGGTTCAGGGCAAAAGTCCGAATGCCTGGACGAAAACAAGGCAGCAATCCTAGAAGCCAGCATCATCTGCAAGTGGGATGTGCAAATGGGTAATCTTGGGCGATGAGGATCTGCGAAGGAAGAGAATTGTCTATGTAAGCATCCTTTGCTGTGGTAAATAGAGCCCCGAGAGACGCAACGCACTTATTTTGCTCGTTCACAATTCCCAATTCTTTGGCTTTCATATGTTTGGTCATTCATTTCTTTCATTCATGTGTGGCTCTGGATCATTACCTGAGACCTGTGATATCAAAAAGTTCCCATCATTTTCCTGTCCCCCATTTCAGAAGGACCTTATGCTATTATTCCCTTGGATACCTATGTCCTTCACCTAATTCCCCATCCCCTCACACCTGCACGGTTCGGAGCCGTTTACTGTTGGCCAGTGACCTTGTCCTTAGCGAGAGGAGTGAATCGGAGGTAGGGCTTGACGATGCGGAAGTCGGGGAAGAGCTCCTTAGCCTGCTCGTTGGAGACCGAGGGGTGAACGATGACGTCATCACCGGGCACCCAGTTGATGGGAGTGGTAACCTTGTACTTGTCACCAGTCTGGAGGGAGTCGACAATACGGAGGACCTCGGCGGCGTTACGGCCGGTAGAGGCGGGGTAGGCGAGGATGGTTCGGATGACCTTCTTGGGGTCGATGACGAAGACGGATCGGATGGTGAAGGCGATGCCCTTGGAGTCGACGTTGGTGGTGTCCTGGTGGTCGAGCCTATGAAAGGAGGTTAGAATCGTTTTTGGTTCATTCGTTTGAGATCTGAAATCTCGGTGCTACGAGACCCAGCACAAGAGTCGGGGCCCTCGGCTGTCTTGCTTTTGAAACTCTGTTCCAAGAACTCGACAACTCGAGGACAAACCTCGGACCCGACAAAATGCACGTCCGGGTTGAAGCCGAGCTCCGCTCTCACCTCACTCGAGGTGAGGACATTCCCTCCTGAACACTCTTCCGCTCCTCGTCTCCCAATTTCCAATACACCTGACAAATTCAAAGGGATAGAGGCTTGAGCTTACATGTCATAGAGGTAAGCAATCTTGCGCTCCTTGTCGCCAATGATGGGGAACTTGACGTTGCCGCCAGTGACCTCAGCAATATCCTTGATCCAGCCGTTGTGGCTGTCTACGGTGTTGGCCGAGAGGCCGATAAGCTTGACGCCGCGCTTGGTGAACTCGGGCTCGAGCTTGGCGAAGGCGCCGAGCTCGGTAGTACAGACGGGAGTGAAGTCCTCGGGGTGGGAGAAGAAGACGACCCAGTTGTCACCGACGAACTCGTGGAAGTCGATAGGGCCGGCGGAAGTCTCGGCCTTGAAGTTGGGGGCAATGCTGCCCAGGCGGAGACTATGAAGGTGGCTTGCGCATTAGTTTTGACTTCTGCGACTTTAAACCCCCTCAACCCATGAGGCATTGAGCAGTTTGTGAGAGCTTGTGTGAGCTCAAAGATATGAAGAGGCACGGGTAACTTACGGCTCAGCGCGTTGTTCGGCCATTGTGTGATGTTGTTGAGGAGGTTCGTAGGTTTGAGTTGAGAAAGAATCAAGGACTTGTGAGGATGAAGGACAGGGACTGTGGTATCGCGGTGGGTATGAATCATATGAGGAAGGAAAAAGAGAGGGAAGCAGGACGAAAAGGTGGGGGAGGGGCAGTCATATAAGTATTGCCTCAGTTCTGGACAGACAACAAGACTGGCTTCTGGCTTGCTTCGGGGTTTACAAATAAGGTCCCTGGATGGCACGAATAAACAGTTCAATTCCACTCCCCTTCCCTCACACTCCCGTATCCCTTTCTCCCAGCAACATGAGAGATTTCCCTCCCATCAGAAACGAGGAGGGGCGTGGGTGCAGCGACTCGCATCACTATTAGGAGGAGGGGCAAGTTAAACCCCGAGCAGCTTGGCGGCGGGGGGGAAAGAAATTGTGCGATCAGGACACCCAGCCGAGCAGGCAGACGAAGCACGACTTCTCCCATAGAACAATTGAGCTTTGAAATCCCGCGTTCTGGTCGCCGAGCTAGTGAGGTTTCGTCGCAAGAATGGGTCCTTATTGTGCCACACTCTAATTCTGATGGAGGGTAGCTGCATGTCGTCGCCCTACCTTGGTAGCTTGGATTTCTCAGTCGATAATTTGGGGAATATTTTTCTGATTATTTTGATGGCTTCATCTGTGTTCGTCTCCTTTTTCAGCCTGGTTGAGATGGGCTCCAAATACCAATTCATTACTTCGTTCCTTCCGCGCCGTTCCCACTCTCACTCGCGTCCAGGTAGCTTTCCGACCCCGCGAAGTATCGCGAACAAACGCCATCGGGGAGGGGTAGAAAAAGACTCGAAACGGAAGGGGGAGGGGTTCGTGTCGAAGTATTGTGTACCTCGACTGGGGTCGAGACATGCGCCGCATACGAAGTAAAGTGCGAGATGAGGTATAGGATTGTTGCAGGTACACAACTCGAGTACGGCATGTGCCTCTCTACGAAGTACCGATTGACGTGATACTTCACATTTCTGTGAATTCCTCTTTGGAGATACCTTTTGTCATGTAAAACGTAAAGCTGTTCTTCTTGGCTGTAACCTTTTTTTTCCCTCCCTCTCATTCCTCTTGTGATGCTTGGCCGAGAACGGCACCGCCTTCTGGGAATGGCGCCCATCACGCCACTTACTTCGTACAGTAGGAGATGCTCAGGTCGTCTCTTTGGGAAGGTACGCGTCGGATGGGGAGGTCCCGGATGGCCTTACCGGAGCTTCGAGTCTCGGGCGAAGTAGATAGTACCCGGAACTCAATTCGATTACTATTCTAGTAGCCCATTCTCGGCTCCCAATTCCAGCTGCCCAGAAAAAGCTTCACAGTTTATAATCAGCTTGATATGATCTCAATTTTCTGTCAGGCAATTGCAAAGGGAGAGGGAGACATCAATTGATTCTACCCTCGTGTTTCGAAACTTCTGTTACTGCTTTCATTGGTATCCAAGACACGGCAGATCGTAAACCAATCCCGGCCCAGCAAAAACGGTGACTCCAACACTGAGCGACGCTGAAAATCAAGCCGCCCACCGTTGTGACCCCATCCCACATCGCATCCATCCATCCCAACCATCCATCCATCTCGTCGACCCTCCACGCGAACTATTCAATATTCCCCCAGAAACTCAAATGCAAAGTCGAGTCCCAGGAGGATCGTCAATCCCCAAAAGGGACGCCACTATCAATTGCGTGCTGCGGAGAACCCATGATTGGCCGGACTTAGACCCAGGTGCCAATGATGTCATTTATAGCTTGCCTTTGCACAAGGCCGAAACCGCCCCTCCCACGCCCTATCTCTGTACTTCTCAGTGTAATACCCCTCATTCTGACCAAAGAAAACGGAAGGAAGCATCCAGCTCTGCGTCCTTCACACCCCCCCAACTCGTGAGTAGTGTACTTGTCGAAGTTGTTAGCAAGCACGAACCGCTCGGTCTTGTCTCGGTGGGGTTAGCTACTTGTAGATTCGGATTAGCTCAGGGTGTGTTGATTACTATTCTGCAATCTCGAAATTTCCAAGGGCAGGGGCGGCTGGGCTTACGAAGTCCACCCACGACTAATACGTTTGGCTGGACCCATGGTGAGTTCCGACTTGGGATGCAGGGGTACACTTATTTCTTCCGAGTGTACTTCGTAGAAGAATCTGGACCGCGTTGCTTCTTTCTAGGCGAGAAGGCGTAAGCATCTGGCGCCCAGACTCCCATTGCGTCGTCCATCACGACATAAGTAGGAGTGCATGTGTTCATCAGCCCCCCATTCTTGCTCAAGTATGGCCCGCCGGTGTCCTTCGGAAGTAGCTCGGTCTCTGCTCTGACAGAAATGTGTTCCACACCATCCCGTCCCGTCACGGCGTCACCCAGTCGATCTTGCGCTGCGCTGTGTGTGTAGTGCATATGGCAGCAAGACGGGTGCATGGAAGAAGCAAAGTGACTGTATTATTTGCATGTCACTGTCCCCTTCTCCGCATTTAGCCTCACTTGCCTGCCCTTCTTGCTCGACGATTCTGCGAACTTGACCAGAACGCCGCCCACAAGCGGGAAGCGGATGCTTTCTGCGCTTGGCCCCGGACTAGGAGCTAGACTTTTCCACTAATACCACCTACTTCAACCAGCTGTTGCCGGTTTAGGATCGTACATGCACTGCAGCAACAACATTAATGCTTGAGGTCCTAGGGTCTATTGCGCTCCTGGATGCTGCGCTCCATCCTTTTCTACCCACGAGCAGATTCCTTGTCCATACCCTAGTCGTTGGCACTACTACGAAAGAAACGTCTTTCACGGCTTGCCTCGGATTTCTCAGTCCCTCGACAGCGCTTCGAGCCACCATGTGGTATAACATCATTAAGCAGCATTCTTCATATATACATATGGAACCGCACTCACACCCACACTCTCATGAACCATTGGCGACAACATACTCCCTGCCCTGCACTTCTTCTATCACATGGGTATTATAACTGTCCTTCCCCTTTGACAGCTTAAACTGCGTTCTCCGCGTGCTCCCCCTTACTCTTCTTCTCGGCCTCGGATCCACTCCCGTTACCTCCGGCGAACTGGTTTTGCAAGATGGCAGTCAGACCGATCTCGGAATTAATCTCCTCCATGCGCTCGAAGTCGGCCTGAGCGGTGCCCTCCGATCCGAAGATGATGTCCATCTCTTCTAGAGTGAGACGCTTTGTCTCGGGGACGAAGAACCAGATAAATGCGGCACCGAGTGTCGTGAGGCAGCCGAAGAGGATGTAGGTGCCGTACGTAATCTTTTGGAGCATTTGGGGGGTGACCTGCCCGACGATGAAGTTGTTCATCCAGTTGGACGAGGCGCCGAGGGAGACACCGTATGGGCGAGAGCTGAGGGGCCAGATTTCAGCGATCTGTTTGAAATTTTTGTTAAACTTCGTGTAACTTGAGCTGTCCCTCCTACCACTGACGAGAACTTACTAAAATCCAAGCACAAGGTCCCCAGGAATAACCGAAGTGGATGACGAAGAGCCAAACCATGGCCACCGCAGCCCAACCGGCCGCGGGCTCCTCTTGCCACTTGGATGAGTTCTTGGCAAAGATAACGGCAATGATGAAGTGACAGGCACTGAGAGGAGTGTTGGTTTTAGCTTTGCCCTACAGCTTGGGACTGGATCGGTCAACTTACGCCATGCCTAGAGCACCGATCGTGAGAACGGGCTTACGTCCGGCGCGGTCCTGTGACAATCTACATTAGTCGGTGCTCTACGTTTTCGCCGTCATTCGCTGATAAAACTCACAATCCAGAGGACAGCGGGGATGGTGAAGAGGAACATGACGACGCCGACGACCCCAGTTGCGAGAAGCGAAGTCTCAGTACTGTCGAGGCCAAGCTGACCGAAAATAATTGGGGCATAGTACAAGACACTATTTGGAAGTTAGTTATGAGGCCCTGGAAACAACTGGCGATGTGATGGGGCTTACGCGTTGATACCGGTCCACTGCTGGAAGAACATGGTCACCGTAGCGACGATGACACGCTTGAACATAGCCCTGCTCTGGAACAAGGATTTAATAGCCACGAACTGGAGCTTGAAAGTGTTCCACGCCGTCTCCTCTCTCAACTGCGGGAAGTTCTCCGCAACGGTCCTCTTCTCGAACAGAGACTGGGCCTTGATTTCGAGGAACTCTAGCTCCACAAGCTCGTGGTCCTCGGGCAAGTCTCGCAGACTGGCCAGAATGGTCCTGGCCTCCTCCTCGCGGTGGTGGTGGACGAGCCAACGCGGCGAGAAGGGCATGAAAGCCATGCCGAAGAGGAGGATCAAGCACGGCGCAATCTGGACGCAGATCGGGACGAGCCATGCCGCGTCGCTCTGCTCGCCGAGCGCAGTTCCGCCAATGAAGTTGGTCCCGTAACCGATCCAGAAAGAGACCATGATACCGAATGTAATAGCGAGTTGCTGTGTGGCGACGAGGGCGCCGCGGACTTCGGGAGGGGCGACCTCGGAGTTGTAGATGGGGACGATCATGGCTAGGGAACCGACTCCCATACCCGTAACGAATCGACCGCCGAGAATGGCACTGGGACCAGCTTGGATGGCGCACTATTTATTCCTCGTGTTAGTCGCTGACGCACAAAATGCCCAATCGGCAATTGGTTATAAGTGAGTTTCTTTGGTCCTTACAGCTTGAATAATAACACCGATGAGGAAGACACAGCAAGCAACGATAATACCGTATTTTCGCGATAGAACCTCGGCGATGAAGCCAGAGAGAAGAGTGCCTATCCAGGCACCAAGCTCGAGAATGGCGGTAAGCCAGCCCTTCTTGGTCTGGCTAGCGCTGTCATCGAGTGGATCATATTCTCCCATGTCTACGAGAAATCTCAAGTCAGATTCAGGGCGTTCCATTTGAGAACACCCGTTTTCTTCGTCCCCACGGCCGTTCCTTTGTACTTACGCGACTTGAACGAGTTCATTGACAGGACACTAGCAAACATTCCCTGGTTATAACCATAAAGAACACCTCCGATACACGCGAATGCAGCAATACGGAAGACCTTGAAGTTTTTCCACAGAGCGCGGGCGCCGGAAGCTCCCATGAGCTTTTGACGGCGCCCGAGCGCGGCATCGTAGAAGGCGACGCCGTCAGTGCCTCCGCCGGCCATGGTGACGAGTTGTTTGATAGGAGAGGACCGAGCTATGTGGCCTTTCAATTGATCAAGAAGAGGGAGAGAAATCCCAATACTCCCAACCGGAGCAAGCCAGCAACGGGAACAGAGCGAAGAAAGTGGCGTTATAGGTCAGCGAAGGGGAAGAGGTGATGGGTGTGCGAGAGGGAAAAGAGGAGTAAAAAAAGACGAGAAGGCGAGAAAGCGAGAAGAAAGACAAGGGAGAGATACTCGCGGAAAAAAGACCCGAGCCCCATCTCACACCTCGCGAGCGAAACGAGCGCGAGGGGGACCTGCTTTGGTTAAATATAAAGGCGAGGTTGCATATATACATTTGCTAAACTGGGGTTCATCCAGCAGTGAGAATCACACACACGCGCATGCACACACAACACGTCATGGGGAATACCCTGGAGCTCCCTCTTTTTTGGGGTAGCACCGGGCCAATGCGTGGTATCAATGTTGTGTCGGCCTTGTATAGATGGGAGAGGGAACATTGAAGCTTTGTAGCCGGCCGTTTTACGCGGAGAAGACTGCTGTTTGTTGGCTGCTGCGAAGTACACGATGCCGCATAAGCGGGAGGTACACGTATTGCTACTCCAACATTGGGAACCCGCGTCAATGGTTCTCGGTGTTATTCCATCTTCGAGTGACATTTCCCCTCTTTTTTTCCTCTGCGGTGAGGGAGGACATGGAGAAAGTTGGAAAAGCCAGCCCAATGGAGTGGGGTTCCACGCGAGGGTTCTTGGGATAAATTGCTATTATAGGAGCGGATGCGTCTTACAGGAGCGGAGAAAGAGAAGACGAGAGGCTGTCAGCATCTACTAGACTTCGCACGTCTCTCTTCTTGGGGGAACACGATCGACTTTGCAGGGTGGAGGAGGGAGGATTATCCAGGGTATACTCTCGGAGTGGGTTTATGTTGCTGTTGCCTCTGCAAACTTGGCCGAGAGGATCTTCCCACTCACACCACACCTCCTCTCTGGGGTTTGACTTCCAACAATGCGGTCTGGTATTATGTTTGTAATTTACAACTTTTGGGAATCCGCATCAGCCAGACCAACATGATAGCCACACTGGCTTACAATGGGGTAAAGTTCATCGAATGTTGTGTTTTTGTCCGTCTGCCGCAATTATGCCACGGCCCAACGGAAGTTTTTTCTTTACGTTGTTCAAACTAACATCTTAGCCAAGGCGAGTGTCGTCCACCCACTCGGCAGAGGACCTGCGGAGGCGAACGCCACGGAGCGGGAAGACCCAGGACCGCCAAGGTTCTAGAGGGCTTCTTGATGCTCGTTAATCGTCCAGCGCAGACAACGTGGAGAAGAGATGGTGTGGCCTGGGCAGAGTCAAAGAGCAAAGCAAGGAAAGAAGAAGCGTGAGCTTACACTTACCCGTATCGTTTATTGTAGAGTAGCATTCCGAGCAAGGACCCTTGGAGGGTGGTGGGCGAATGGGCAGAAGCAAGGCTTTAGGCTGAATGCGAATACTACCAAAGTTCCGGCAGGGTTTATCGTGGCCATTGGCTCGCGGATCATGAGAAATGGCAGATCATTAGGGAATATTTCCGTGGCTGCAATGATTTGATCGGGCCTTTTATCGGCTTTCTTGGTTATGGTAGATATTATGTTAACTGCCGCGCCGCCTCATGGGCTCATGGTGTGGATGCTGGATGAACAGGTTGGAGTTTACCGAAGTGAGGTACCATTGATGGGACGTGTTCTCGCCTTTCTTTTGGGGAGGGAGACCACTTTCACTTCCGTCTGTCCAGACCGGAAGATATGAATCGATGTTAGGCATTTTGCATGCATTACTCTCTGTAATAATACGGCCCCGAGAATATTGGGGAGAAGGAGAGTATTTCCCGGAGCTTTAGGCGTTCAGGCGATTTCAATATCAACGTCTACACAATTGGGAAACAGACCAACTTCAATCAGTTGATGCCGAATTAAAGTTGCTCGATATGGATCCAAGCTGGGCTTTTTTGCCAAGGGCACCGAGGCGCTATTTAAGCTTATTGTCCGATGAGAGGCGAGTGGTTCCAGGTTCCGACGGAGGCATCGAAGCGGATAGGTTTATGAACCTGCATGGCGCATGGCTCTTGATCAATTCATTGTGAATTCAGCCTTTGTTCGGAGGTTTACTCTCGGTCTCTTCGACGTGTGGTGGGCTATCAAAGTCTCCCAGCGCTGACAGCAGGACATGTGTGGGGGAATGCCCTGATCCGGCTTTTGGGCGGCGATGCTGCCATCTACGTTTTCGGGCTATTAGAGCGGCACATTGGTCAATTGATGTCATTATCAAGCCGAAAAGAGATCCGAGTGGAATGGAATTGCATGCGATTCGCTGATATGCAAACTGGAAGAAGTGGTGTCGTCGCGATGCTTGTAACGTGGATCGTCGTAAGTAAGCAGGATCGCAGGGCAGTTAGACTCGCAGGAGCATCCGAGGAGCAGACATACACTTGAGGGGAGGGGAAGGGAAAGGGGAATTGAAGAGATTCATGTAGAGGAAGCCTGGTGAGAATCGATGCAGTCTCCTTGGACATCAATGATGTTGATAAAGGGCTACAAGTGGCGGAGGCCGGGTCAGGGTCTACATCAATGATGACAATTGAGGCCAGAGAATAACCCAAATCGAAAGGAGGCTTGATCAATTCCTATTATTTGGTATGTACGAGAGCTGGCTCGAGGTACGAAACGGTCAATATATTAGAATCTGCACTGATCCGTCTCAGTCTTGGTATACAGCACATGTAGTGTCGTATGTGTATTTTGATGCTGCCTTCTACACCCTTGATCTATTAGCTATGGACCCAATTCCGGTTTAGAGGAACCGTGTTCCTCCGACCGAATGCGTCCAGGGCGTGTCGGTCCATGGTGGACTGCCAGATCATACTCAGATGAGAAGGAAGTGGCAATCGGCCAAATGTTAGAAGTGCCCATCGATGAGGCCGCCACCACAGCTGAAAACAGAGATGTCTTCGCCGATGTTGACGGGGCCAGTATATTGTTACAGTAAACTGGCCCAACGGAAAAGAGTAGAATTGTATTGTTATATAGAATCTTAGGCTCGACTCTCCTACCATCGTATGTTCCTGTGCCGCCGACTCGCGAATAGTTTCACCAAACCAAATACTCCGCGCTTGAAGGAAAGAGCTCCGCTCAGCTCCTTCCATGCTTATGATTCCAAGGAATCACCTCGGTAATAACTTTATATAGAAGGATACGGCAGGAGACTTCCAACCGAGTAGCTCAAGTAGGTAACACTGCAACCAATGGCCAAGTGGTCAATGGAGCGCTCAGAAGGCCAGAAAAAAGTATTTTTCGTAGCTTCGCGGCGGCAAACAGCATTCGATGCTGGGAGCGGCCCGGAGCGAGCTTTTTTGCAATTTTTTTTTTCTCCTCTTTAAATACTTTATCACTCGACTACATCTTCATTGTTGCTTAAACCCTCATCTCTCTGGGCTTAATTGAGGCAAGAGAAATAGAAAATCTAACATTACTCTACTCAGACCCCGAGCTGGTGCTGAGACTACGCATTATTTACCATTCCAGCACCTCAACTTATCCCAATTCTTCATGAGTGGATGGCTGTCCTCTCCCGCGGACCATCCACCAACTTATTCTCTCGTGTGGGTGAGATCATGCCTACCAATTTGATCCCTTTGGCTTCACAAGTTTAGCTAACATCTCTCTCCGGCGATAGAATATACTTAGTTACTAGTCGAACAGGTTCTCAACACCATTCCGTCAGGTTCGCCATTTTCAATATAGTCGACGTATAGTGATGGCTTTAATCTACTGCCCAAAATGCGCGAATCACCGAGACAATTGCCACTGATATATGCATCTTGGGTTTGGTTTCGGATGAGAGGATTTCACTAACATGTTGGGACAAGCGCAGCTGCATTGACAGTAGTAGAGCCCAGCCAGAAGACACGTGGCATGAGTTCAGCTTGGACATCCATGCTGTGGCGGCCGCTGGTGAAAACGGCGAGGTGTTTCACTCGGTGACCTTGACGGGAGATTTTATGTTCGGGTTTGTAAGTGTCAACGGCGCTGACAGCGTTTCGGCATAGGAATATAGCAACGACAGGGAAGAACGGCTTAGGGTTTTCGCTGCTAGAGTAGTTGGTGGGTGGGAGTAGACTGTCGGCCTCCACTAGAAGAACAATCCTCCCTTTCCGTACTTGTACTTGTACTCACGACTAAATGTTGACCATCGCAATGGCTTGATTGTACAATTGTGCATGGTATCAGTGTGGGTGAGGCCCATTATTTCTGAGGAGGACAATTGGGGCCTGCGTGCACGGCATGGGACGTCAACAGGTACTTCTCCGCGAACACTTGGCGGAAACGTCATGGAATGCTCGAGGAAAAGAAAGGGCAAATCATCAAAGATCTGTCTCGAACCACATGAAATTATCAAGACCCCATGTTACGTCAGTACATGTACTTGGTAGTGCAAACATCACATGCAACTTGTGCTCGCAGCAATAATAGAAGTCCTACCACGGTCTCACGTCGCAGGTTCTGTCTTTAGAAGCAGCCGCCACCAGACGTCTCGTACGTACGACGTGGTAGGAAGCGACGAAGGAAGGGTAAATCATACACCAGAGGGCTTTGTCGCCTCATGGCCCCTCCCAGTGTGTAATTGATGGCATGGCCACGCCTTTACCCCATCGATTACTATCATCTTCGTCGCTAACAATGAATGCATAATTGGTTTGGATATATGGCACAAGAAACATGGACATGCCTGCAATGTTCGGTCTAGCGCTCGGAAGCTGCCTGGCTCCGTGAACCGCTGGGGGTTTGATGTGAGAACTTGAGAAGCGAGAGGAGAAGGAAGGCAGGATCCTGGGGTGGAAGGGCGAAGAGCGACACGACGTTGGCGCTTTCCTTGGGGGAGCCGCTGTCCAGATCATCCAATCACAGTCGTTTTTTTGGACCCCGACGACAGGACCCACAACGGACAAGGGGTCCTCTTGGTCCCTCCTTCCATTGGCTGACAGTACATTCCAACCGCGCGTCTAACGCTCCTTCCCCTTGCTGATTTCTGCTGAATGGAGATCCTTGCGACGCCACTTTCTCGATGCAGATTAGCGGAACGGGGTGGCAGCAGCGACCTCGACCAACCAACACGATGCACAGATTTCGTCGCGTCGAACATTCGAAGATGAGACGAGGGGGACAAGAAGAATCCTCCCATTGACATCTTCGCCTCTACTTGTATTTTCTCGATAATCCACTTGATAACACTCCTCTTTATGAAACTTGGTTCTTCAGAACTCGGTCCTTTCAGAATTGGTGTCACCATTGATCATTTGATGTTGCCGGACCCCGTTTCAACAGCCTGGGCCATGGGACGATGGGACGACGATCAATGGGAATCGGAGCGCGTATTTGGCGCTTGGCCGACACCACCCACACTCGAGTGCGTCTCTAGTGGAATTCCCGTCTCCACTCTCCACCGCTCGAAAAGAATGGGTGGTGGGCGGCAGGAAATTACGAAGTACGCAGAGAAACTTCAAACAGGTGGCCTCCAATCTCCAACAGATATTTACCGCCCTGCCCCCAATCCAACCCGTCCCTCCCTCAGAGTCGCCAAGCTCAGCCCAGCCTGGCAATTTCCTCCCAGCCAGTGACGGTGCATCAACCTTTGACCTCTCCAAACCCGCTACCCGCTACATGCTATATTTGTCGTCTCCGTTGAATCGGGGTCTGTCTCTCCTACCCCCAACCTGCATATTGCATCTCGTTCTCGTCGATTCTCTCTCTGCTGAACCCAAAACACGGGCATCTAAGCCTCATTCCACCGGGCTACGGATAAGTATCCGCTCGGTAGGCGCCGAGGACTCTTTGCTCTCTGTCGCGACTCCCGACTTACAACTCACGATGCCTTGGCTCTGCGTCGACCACCTCGCGCTATGATGGGTTGTCGGAGTAAGACTTTGATAACCGCGCTTGTCGATCTCGTCCAAGACCCGGCCCGATTTTCAGTTCACCATCCCTATCCACCCTGACGCCGTGTCTGTCTTTCCCAGTCATCTCAGGCAGCTGGATTATTACCGCTGCAGAGGAGTCCATGATCCCAAGCCAGGGCTTCTCTTCACTCTCCATGTTAGTCGAGTTAGTGGCTTGTGTACTCCGTATTCGCTCTTGAAACCGACCCCAATGCCGTGCAGCCCCTCAAGCCTAAAACACACAGAGTCTACCCACCTGTCCACCTGCTCTTCCAGACGAGGCTCCTCCCTTTGCCCGCACCGTCCTGTGTCCTGTGTCCTGCTATCCGTATCTGTACTGCAGAATTGGAGCGCCTTGCGTCAAACCACAAATCATCCCATCCTCCTGCCCCCACCTTTGGCGCCAGCTGCCCCGATACCTTCTTCTCGTGCGACAGGGACCCAAGAGCCCGGTTAGTCTCACTCCACTCCCTGCTCCCTGGCGTTTCGTTTCCTTCTGCTTGCGCTTCGAGTGGCCTCTCACCCTCTCACTTCCCCAATTCCAAGGGTCTCTTAAAACGAGGCCTGCCACAGGGGACCCTTGACTTCCAAATATAGACATCGACGCAAGTAATGTACCTCATTGTGCACACGCTTCCGTCTTATACAGGCCCATGAACATGATTCACTTCTCCTCATCCCCCACCCCCATCGCTTTACACCCACCCCCCCTCCGGTGTTCGCCTTTAGACATACATCATACTATACTACCTGCCACACCTCATGATGCTCGTCCCCTTCCCCGTTGACCCCACTTCAGCTCTTGGGCTTTACGTCAGTGTCAACGCTGCTCGGCGCCTACTCATACTCCAAGCAAGGCGCTATCAGTCCCCTCTCTCTATTTTGGACACACACTTGCAGCATATCCCGCCCCCACACCATTCTCTTCCAAAACCCTTCCTATTCTGCTCCCCTGCATAACTTTTTTTTCTTTCTGTGCTTCACCGTTCCCGGCTCTATTGCTTCCCGTGTTGGTTCTCGGTTCCTGCGTCTCCTAGAGTACTAGTATTGCTGTACCGAACCCGCAGATCCCGTATATGTTCCCATGCCAATGCTGGCAATCAGCATCTCCAGATGCCCACCCTTGCCACCCTGTACCAACTCCATACCTTGTAGCCGCCGCTCTTCAGCCAGACGCCCACCCCATGGCCCTCCAGCCAATATCGGCATAGATATTCCTAAAAACGACTCCTTTCAGACACGCGAGCGTAGTTTCATATCTCCAGTGGCGCCACCCTAATGTCTTGTTGCTTCGTTTCAAGTCCTCGGAATCCCACCCATCGCCAACCTCCAGTTAGACGGTAAGGCTCGATGCCGTCTCGTCCCATCCTTGTCCCACTTCTCGCTGCCTGTAGTTCGGCCAAGAGACATCATTATATTAGACACGCCATCCCCCACATGGCCGCAATCTTGGTCTGTCTCTCTCCTTCCCAGTCTCATGTTTCCTACTGCCTCGCCTTTCCTATCGTCCATTTCTTTCTGTTTCACTTTTTCTTTCTTTTTGTCCTCTATCTCTCTCTTTCCTATCGTTTTTCCATAATCCAATTATCCTTTCTCATTCACTGGTTACGTCTCGTATCAAACTTGAAGTGCTACTCCCCCGGGTTTTACACACCTGTGTGGGTTTCTCATTCGCTTTTGGTCTCTTCTCTCATCTCCTTGTTACCATTCGCTCCTCCGGTTGCCCTCCTGGTGAGGCCGTGGCTCATCCTCTCTGTTTTCAACTGTCCATCCGGACGCTACCCTTGTATCGCCACTCTAATCGGTAATCGCCATTCGCTAAACTTCTTCGCTCCACCACTTACATTGCGGAACACCACCCACCTTTTTTGGCTTCTTCTCTCCATCCATACCCCATTGCCTTCTTTCGTGTGGTCTCCATCCACGACCAGAAACATGCCGAAACATACGAGGGGCGGCAGCTCAAGCCAACACCGTTACAGCGGGCTTCCGGTAACGCTCGCTCCACCCCCCAACTCCGTAGATATGTATAACGCTCGCCTCTCCATGTCGGACTACTATCCCGATGTTCAAACCGCCTCCGGCCCTCTCCAACTCCAGACCGACCAGTACGACCAGTACATGGCTACCGGGCCCGCCCCCCTTCAAGAAGCCGTGCCGGCACAGCAGCAGTCATCGGCGCGACACCGTCCCTCGTCGGGTGCCTGGTCTAAGGAGGATGACGAGACGCTCATGAGTGCTCGAGCTTCGGGCCTCAACTGGAGCCAGATTCAGCAAAAGTACTTTAGCACCAAGTCGCCCAATGCCTGTCGCAAGCGCCACGAGCGCCTAATTGAACAGAAGACCGCCGACAACTGGAACAAGACCGACTTTGAGAGGCTCTCGATGGAATACATGAGGATGCGAAAGGAGATCTGGTCCCCTCTTGCCGCCCAGGTTGGCGAGAAGTGGAATGTTGTCGAGCAAAAGGTATGTCTTTACATCCTCCCCTAATTCAACGGAACAACACCGGAAAGAAACCAGATCTAACTCAAGGATGAATGATTGTTTTAGTGCATGTCACACGGACTCAAAAACTTGCAAAGTGCTGCAAGGTCTGGTGCGAGGCGACAACGCCTCGAGACCGGGCACCAAATTCAAGGGTACGATGATGATAGTGGCATCAGTGGCATCGGCCTAACACCAGTTGACGGCCTAGACGCATCATACAGCAGTCCCGAGACGACGGCGTCCGCCGGTCACTCTAGCAGCGGCCTCAGCACCTCTTCCGGGTACCAGATGGGTGCCCACTCTCAGCTCCAAGCCCTAGGCCATCCCGGGAACCCTTACTATTCGCACCCCGCAGGACCTCACCACGGCTACACATCTTCGGTCTCGTCGAATGGCACCTCTGCGGGACAGTATGTCGGTAGCGGTTCTCAGTCGCATTCGAGCGACTCTTCTTACATGACCCACGAGCAACACCTGAGGGCCCAAAGACTCGAGCGCGCAGACATGGGAGTCGAGCGAACTTCAAACCGAAAAGCCGGTCGGGGTAATCGACGAGGAATGCAATGAGCGTTTCTAAGCGGCGGAACAACACTCTTCATTTCTTTTGACTTTGATGTTTCCTTGAAACATTATCTCTTTCTTCCTTTTTGTCCCTTCTTCTCTCTAGTTTTACTTGCAACCTCCTCTTATCACTCCTGACACTCCTTTCATTTGTTCTGTTCTTCCATGATCGACGAACCCTCTTTCATCCTTGCGGTTTTAGCATTCCTTCCGCTGCATTAATGACTGGATTTGCATGCATTCATACTCTTACTGGGGACATGCCCAACACACTTTCCTTTACAATACCAATACCCCTGCGCTGGATTTGGCCAATTTTTGTTTTGTTTCTGTTTTTATCCTCTCCTTTTGATATCTGGCTGATTCATTTTCCTTCATTTTATCTCGGCACCGCGGAATGTAGTTGTCAAGACGCAGCCATGGGAGTATCGGAGTTGGAAACGCATCCACACCGGTGTTTTGGAGCATATGGTGTACTTGGAGCATCGGTGTTTCAAAGGCGTTGATTTGTAGGCGAGGCTGGTCATCTTTTGGATGAAGATTTGGCTTTTATTTTATTTTATTTGGTTTTTGTTATTTCTGCTATTTGTTTTTGGATTTTTCTTTTTTCTTTTGTTCAATGGATCCTAGTTAGACTCGCATTTTCAGTTTGGGTTTTTTTTTGGCAGAAAGAGGCGAGAAGAGAGAAAAAGCCGGATACCATGGGGAATTGATGGATCAATGATGGCAACACGTTTGGGTTATACACCAATGTAATCAATGTTCGAGCAGTTTTATCCTGGAAATGTCACGATGTTATATGAACTTGTTGTCAGCTTGAAGATGAGCCTGGTGATGTCATTGAAGAGGTACTTGCAACGGGCCTCAAATCACCAGATAGTAGAAGCTTGAATATGCTGAACAGCTACATGAAGGAGAGATTCGATGTGGTTGATACATACATCCTCGACCTAAAACACCATCCCCATCCACGTTTCCCCGGTTCTATAAGGTTGGTTTCTAAACAAAAATGGGTAGATTTGAGATGTTGTACATGGTGGTTTTTCTTTTCCCCTTTCTCTCTCTCTCATACAATATCAAACACAGTAAAAGAAGAAAATGATATAAAAGAGAGAAAAATGACACACATTCTTCTTTAATTCCTCCCCTTCGACTCAGCAGCAGCAGATGAAGCAGCAGCGGCAGGAGCCTTGTTCTCCTCCGCCGAAATCTCCATCAACTCATCGTCATAATCGAGATAATACCCATGCTCATCGACATACTCGTCCTCAACACCCACAATGCTCCTCCAAACGCGACTCCACATGCCCTTCTTCTGAAGCAGCGCGAGGACGAGAACACACGGCAGATGCCAAACACTAGCCCAGAAAAGCCCCCTCGCGGAGCCCTTGTGCCCCTCGAAGCGCCAGAAGCGCACGGCCTCGTACGCAAGCCAAGCATTCACTGGCAAGGAGGTGAAGGCGAAGGTCCACTCCGTGACGCCGGCGGCGCAGAGCGCGAGGCAGATGGGCGCGAAGACGAGGCTGTAGCGGAGGGCGACGCGGGCGTTCCGGGCGGGGTTGGTCCAGGCCATCATCTTGAGGCCGGCGGCGCGGTACTCTTCGCGGATGGGCCACGAGAGGGCCATGAAGTGCGGGAACTGCCAGGCGAAGAGGAGGGAGGCCAGGAGCCAGCCGCCGAGGGAGGAGCCGTCGGAGGCGAAGAGGAGTTCGCGCCAGGAGCCGTCGCCCGTGGCGGATTCGCCTGCGGCGGCGGCCCAGCCCATTAGTGGGGGGATGCCGCCTACTAGTGCGCCGATCCAGGTGTTGATGGGGTGGAGGGCCTTTAGGGGCGTGTAGATGCCCGCGTAGAGCACGATGTTCGTGGCGCCTAAGAAGGAGACGGTAGGGTTCACGCCGAAGTAGAGGGCCGTAATCCCCGTCGCGGCCGTAAGTAGCGCGAAGAGCAGCGCGGAGGGCTTAGAGATGAGGCGGCGAACAAGCGGCCTGTTGCGGGTCCGCGACATGAGTGCGTCTGTGGCGGGTTCGTAGAGCATATTGAGGGAGTTGGCGGAGGCGGAACACAGCGCCGTCCCCGTCGTGAGGAAAAGAAGCGTCAGCGGGCTGAGGGAAGGGGTTTCCGCCGCGAGGGCCGGCGAGAGGAAGGACGGAACGGGGTATAGAGCGTAAGGGACCATGGCGGTCAGCACGACGAGGACGGTCAGGCGGGGTTTGGAGAGGGAGAGGAATGTGGAGAGTTTGCGGCGGAAGGAGTTGGCGGGTTGTTGGGAGGCTAGGTGGGCGAGGACGGCGGAGGCGTCGGGGGGGTGGGAGATGGAGGATTCGATCGTCGGGGCGCCGGTGGTGGTGGTTGATGCTGATGCTGCTGCCGCTGCGTCGGCGGCGGCTTTGCGCTTCGCTGCTTGTCGTCGCCTGTGTGGGAGGAGCTCTTCCTTTGAGCTGCCCGCGATCGAGTCGGTGGAGGCCGCCGCTTGGTCATGTTTCGCGCGTGTCGAACCGGGGGAATTCGAGAAGAAGAACTCGGAGGTGAGCCTCGTCGAGACGGCGCTCGTCCGCAGCGGTGTTGTCGAGACGAAGCGTATGCGGCCAATTCCAACGGGGGAGCAGCGGCTGCCGCCCCTCGGCGCCGCCCCTCGTCCCGCCTTAGCGGGCAAAGATGTAAAGAGTCGCACGTCGTGGCATTGCGCGCGTGTCGGGGCCCGGAGGACGCGGTGGATGGGGAGGGAGGACCTTAAGCTAGGTGCCGCGGTTGCCGGACGTAGCATTTTGGTCAGGTCATGATTCGAAGGAGTGTTGGGAATTGTGTTATTCGAAGGGCGGGGGAGAAGGGGGTCGTCTTAGTTCATGGCGACCTCGAGCATAGGAAGGAAGAATTGAGCGGAGAGACAGGTGGAGAGACTCCAATTGGGGGTGGTTTGAGCTCTTCCGGCGGAAGGGAGATGGGGTGATCGGTGATCAATTGGATGTGTGATGTCAATTCTTTCCCGTTTTCGCTGCAGCCTCAAATCAAAGGCTCCAAATTTAAAATCCTCCAAAAAAAGTCCGCAGAAAAATCAAGTGTGGGGAAACCAGGGCTGACATAAGCTTAAAATCGAGTTGCACTTGAATCCCACTGCCGACACCTGCCTCTTCAGTGCTTGCACTCTTTGCTCTTCTTCTTTTGCAGCAGGTCCTGAAAATGTTATGATCCGGAATGGCCCAGGCGCAAGAGATCCATCTTCGTTCGGGGTGTCACTCTGCTACAGAGGGCTATGGGAGTGGATCGATCGATCGAGACAGAGAGCGGGGAGAGCCTTGAGGCTATATTTCTACAATAATACAATAATACCAAGTATGAGAGGGATGCTCTCTTAGCTAGAGGTGATGCTTGTATCACAAGGAGAAGAGTTGAGAGCTGTATTTCGTTGTCGTCAACTGCGACAGTTGGGGTGCAGTCAGTTGTCATACCATAGATCCTCACATTTGCCTGCCTATCCCTCGTTTGTCCTTCATCCTTTCTACCCCGCCATATCTCCGGTCCTCGTAGCAGTATCAACAGCACCTCACCGCCAACCCACCCCAATACCGCGACAACCAGTCCGGCGAGATACACGAGCCCCTCGTTCTCCACCTCTCGAGAGTCCCAGGCGCGAGAGTTTTGTCAAGGATGTTCTGCCTTGAGGCGCCCTCAAGGCGTGTGTTCGCCTTAGGACTTTTTCCTACTAACTAGTTTCCACAGACCTCATCCTCTCAACAGTCAAACATCAGCTTAAGAATGTTGCAGGCGAGGATGGGAAGAACAGTCTATACTACGCCCACCTCGTACTCCCTGGGGAATCTACTGAGCATCCAGGGACAGCTCAAGGCTGGGAGCCCGCAAGGTGGAGCTAGGATAGTGGCCGGGGAGGAGGTGCCCCGGAGGTAAGCGAGGCGCCTTTCGATTAGCATACCGCATCCTGCGTAGACGCTGACCTGTTTCCTATCCTATCGGGGGTATCGAGGTCGTGGACGGCGATCCAGGCCATGGCGTTCTCAAGGCAGGCAGTCGAGCTCTTGGTCAGATGAACTATAAGAGACGCTACGCCGCCCTCCATTCAGGCTTGATTGCTCCTCCAGCTTGCTTTGGGCGGTTGGATGCCTGGAGATTCGAACCCGATGGCAACACCGACGCGGATATGCTGACTAACAAAACAGAGAATGACAGGACTGTTATCGATGCCTCATCACCTGTATTTATAACGATTACCAGTCCATTCAGTCCGTGCTTTGTTTTCCCCCTTTTCACAACAGTCCGAGATGGAAGATGGGTAGGGTGTCCCCAATAGTAGCCATGTTCGCACTCAACCTACAGCCTCCAGCCATCTTAGATAGCTCTCTTACCGCCTTTTTCCAACAAATCCCACGAGACTTACGCCCAGGAAACCCAGAGCGTCAATTCTGGCAACAATGGTATTTCAACTTATCCCTCTACGGTTTTTGCTGCACATCAGAAGAGTACCAGCATGACAAGTGCTGGGGCTGGACTATCCTCCGCGCCTCCTATGACGATGATGAGAAGTTTAATCAGGCTGTTGCCGCTATTCAAAGACTAGCCTTTATTCGCCTCGAGGACGAGTACCGCGAAAGCAGGACAAGGGGGAAGCCGGATAACGATGACGTGAACGCTGTGATAGAGAAACTCGACCAAGTGCCAGGCCGCCCCCCAGGCTCGTATAAATATACCCAACAGGCTTGGAGTGCGATGGCTAGGCCTGCTCAAGATGCTCTACCTGAGGGAGAGCCACTCACGCCCGACTGGGTCATCACACACGAGCTGATGCGGCGTTACCATAGTATTATCCTACAGGATAGTGAGGCCCTAGATGGAGCTGATGTATCTAAGGTTTGGGAGTACGCTCACGCTATGAAGCTCGGGGATCGGGAGCGGGGCCCCCGTGGCATGCTCTTCATTTACCTCGACAAGGAATCGATCAATCGCCTCGCGAGAGCACCAAGCCAGGAAGAGCTGGCAAGTATGGCCCCCGCTGACCGGAGCAAGGCCGCATGGGACTTCTGGGTTAAGGTCGTCTCGACTAATTGCAAGGTGTCGGAGGACCACGAAGATACGGACCGGATGCATGAGTATCTCGGGGGAAGGAGGCGGATAAGGCTGTATGACCTTTTCGATACATTCGTACATCTCTGTGAGGGGAACTTGGATGAAATTACTATTGAGGGATGGGGTCGTCAGCGTTTTGTATGGTCTGGGGAGCGGGAATGGGAGTTATGTAGGAACGACTGGGCGCATTATTCCTGGTTGCAGGAGCGGGAGCTGTATGGAGAGGTGGTGGTTCGAATGTACTGAGTGAACATGGGAAACCTGTTATGGACTTGTATGAGTTCGAGGTGGGTGATGATAGAGAGTGTACTTTAAGCCACAGAATCCAGAGAATCCAGAGAATCCAGGCTGACTTGGAGTTCTGAAATTGGTACCGTCTTTTCTGTATAATTCAATTAAGTATGAAGTCACGAAGGACGAGGTCGGAAGTTACGGGGTACGAAGTACTGCTGTGCTTGCACAAGGCAGGAAGCACCGTGGCACGAGGATTTGACTCAGACTTCATAATCTTTCCCTCGTTGGGCTAGACTTTGACTGCAGCATTCAGAGCTGCCAAAATTACCACTTTCGGAATGCGCAGAATTCCCGGAGGCAGCACACATTTTAGCGCACCTATGAGAACTCCTCCATCCGGAGCTCCCCCTCTTGGTTCCACTGTGCTCTTAATTCACTCCGCATCGGTTCCATAGTCGAATCCCGGCGCATCACTTCGGGATGTCTCCATACCGATAGGAGAAGGGCACCCCAGTATATGGGAGATGGTATCGCATGGAATTGTGCCTCTATGAAGAGGGATGTTCTTGGGAGCTACATACACCGCTAGGTAAGGAGATATTAGATATCTTCGTGGACTGGGGATATGCCACCAAAAGAGGAGAGAGACTCGCTAGTGGTCCGCTGGTCCGCTGGTCCGCTGGTTCGCTGGTTCGCTCGTGGCCATGACTTGAGCCGTTCCCGCCGTCGCCGTTGATGCAACGCAACGCAACATACATGACCCGGAAAAGGGAAAAGAATAAGGAGCCAATGGAGTGGGCAATTTCCCGACTTTCGAGGGATGGACCCAAGGCCCAACAACAATAATTGCCTTGTATGGACGACAAGATGGGCCTAACGCTCGGGTTCGGGCTCGTCTTTCGGCGGATACGCGGGATAACATTGCGGGGGTTTTTCCTGGTTCTGATTTTCTGGAAGAAATCAGGTCGCTATGTCCTAGATGATAGTTTGAAGCTGTTAAATAGCTGCTACTACATGTGCCATCCTTTGCTGTTCTCTTCCCTTCCTGTCTCTCTCTACCCTCTTTCTCTCTTGTTAACCTCCTTGTGTCCCTCTTCTCTAGAAGCATTCGAACCGTAAAAAGCCCACGTTTTATCCGCTTCTTCTATCCCAAGTCAAGATGGCGACAAGAAATGCTTCGAATCTCCTCGAGGAGCTATGTCAACGCTCCACGCTCGACTGTGACACGATGGACCTGGATTTTGTCAAGGAGTTTACAGCCAAGCGAGGTCCCTTTGCCGATTGCACATCGAATCAGGTGAAGACTCGACATTTTTTTACTTCTTACTTTTGCTTGAACTTCGTAGCTAAGCACAACCACTGTTCCTAGGCAATTGCCTACTCTGAGGCATCGCGAACGGACTCGGGCGGACAATACGTCCACGCGGACCTTATCAAGCAAGCAGCCGAGTATGCCAGGAAGGTCCAGGCCGAATCTGGTTCGAGCGAGATTTCCGTCGAGGCGCTGGCCGTCGAGTACTTGGTAGGCGGACCCTTCTTTGGATACCCTCTCCTTGTCGGTGTTATTAGCTTCTAACACGGCCAACCTTAGATTGTCAAGTTGTTGCTCCGATTCATTCCCTACCTCACTGGTTACGTTCTGTTTCAAATAGACCCCAAGTACGCCTACGACACGGACAAGATTGTCGCCACTGCCGAGAGTAAGAACCTTTTTCTTCTTTCTTTTTTTTTTTTTTGGGGGGGGGGGGAGAAGCTTTAGTACCTACACGAAGAAATTGTAGCTAACTCGTTCACCAGGAATCCTCGCCATGGTCAAGAAATCCGACCCCGACTTCGACTCCAAGCGACTCTGCTTCAAGATCGTGTCTACGTATCCCGGTCTAGCCGCAGCCAAGATCCTCGAGGGCAAGGGCGTTGCCGCGCTGGGAACTGCTCTGTTTTGTATGGAGCAGGCGTCTTTGGCCGGACATATGGGGTGTACCTACATCTCGCCCTATTTCAACGAGCTCAGGGTGCACTTTGACAAGGAGTACGTGCACACACACACACACACACACACACACCCTCTCTCTCTTAACTTTCCGTTACGTTATGTACTGACATTCCCCCTCAGCTTCCAAGACCAACACAAAGCCACAAGCCTCTGCCGCGACGCAGCAGCCTACTACTCAGCCCACTCCCAAAAAACCAAAGTAAAAGCCGCCAGCTTCGTCTCCGCCGACGAAGTCATGCACCACGCCGGCGTAGACTACATCACCGTGTTCCCGCCCGTCATCAAGGAGCTCTCCGAGACGCCCGTCGCCGACATGGCGGCCGAGGAGGTGGGCAAGTACATGTCCTCCTCCTCTCCGGATGAGGCTGCTTGGAAGGGTTACGAGGAGGCTGCCGAGGGTGGGAGGGAGGTTTGGGAAGGGAAATTTAATGGGAGTGGGGGAGGGGAGAATGCGAGGAAGTTGAGGGAGGCGATTGAGACGTTTTCGGGGGAGCAGGAGAAGTTGGAGGAGTTGGTGAGGAAAGTTGCTGGGTGAATGGGGAAAAACTATAGTACAGATTATACTAGGACAGGATAGAGAGGAAAATGAATGAAACACAAAACAGAGATTAAAATGTGCATACGAGTGGTGGTATCAATCTTGACTTTTGCTGTACAGACTATAGACGATCTCTGGCAAAACGAAGACACCAGTGAAGATCATGCTGCCAAATCAACTCTCATACTTCAAGGAAAACGAACAAAACGCAAAAGAGGGAAGAAGAAAAAAAAGCCACCGTAGACATCTCCAAAGAGGTTCAGACGGTGAAACGTCCTATGGAAGCGCAAGCCTCGGTCAGATCTCTCTCTCTTAACCGCCAGTCCAAGTCGTGCTCGATTCTAGTGGTCCCGAACCCAATTCAAAGCCGCTTCGATCTGTCCGAGGCGGTCGCGGCGGCCCCAGCCAAGGATGTTGGACAGAGCGACGACAAAGCGATAGGTGCTCTCGGCGTTCAGGGTATGGTACTTCCTGCAGCGAATCACACGAAACTCGAGTCGGGGTCGTTGCTGAGTAGGACCACCAGCACCATCAGCGGCATCAGCAACATCAGCAGCATCAGCAGCATCAGCGCCATCAACATCATCAACACCATCGACTTCATCGACTTCATCAACACCATCAGCATCATCAGAACCATCAGCACCACCCTTGTTCTCGGTCTCCACATCGCTATCGTTAGGGTCATTCACGACCCATCCCATGTAAAGCTCGACGCGGAACGGCATAACGGCCAGGGCAAACGCCACATTGTCAACGCGAAGGGGACACTTCGAGTAACGCAGGGTGGCGTTCAAGCCACGGAGGCTACGAAGCATGCCCGTCACCGTGACGGCGGCGTCGACGTGGCGGGCGAGGGTCATGTCGAGGTCGAACACTTCAAGAGGAATCTGGTAAAACTTGACGGAGAGAAAGGGGAACCGAATGTGCGGGGTGGCGAGGGCGGTTTCGATGTCCGAGAGGATGAGGAGTTGGTCGTGGGTGAAGTTGTGGTGGTCGTAGCCGATCAAGAGGTTGGTGGAGGGTATTTCGAGGAGACTGGCGCCGGGGACCTTGGGGACGAGGATGCGAGGGAGGGTGACTTCTTCAGAGAGGGCAGAAAGGGGTTCGGACGGGGCGAGAGCGGTGATGGGGTGGTCGGTTCCACTAGTCTTGGTGGAAAGCGAATCAAGGAGGAGCTGAAAGCCCTCCCTCAGAACGCCATCCATCTCAGACCTCACAAGCGGTTCGGAGAGACGCATCAGATCATCTCGGTAGTCCTCTCCGATAACTCTGTTATCGGAGAGGACACCACCGTAGACGACGAAATGCGCCATCTCGAACGGATCAGTTCGCTCGAACTGCGTTGGGAGGGTGATGCCATTGGATGCGAGTTTGGCCGGGGTTTCGAAACCTGAGAAGGCACTGAACCGGAAAACATCCTCGTCGTCTCCTCCAAAGACGGCCCCCCGGCTAGGAAGATGCCCATGCTCACTTTGGTCGTTTGCCTCCATCTGGCCCTCGGCGATGACGGTATCAGAACCACGGTTCCCATCCTACTGGGGAACCTGCAGCGTGGGACCGAGACGCTGGAGTGCCTCCGTGGTGTTCCGCTCCAAGGTTAGGCGGAGGGCTTCAGCTTGCGACTTCTGGAGTTCGGCGTCACTCTCGCCTCCAAAAAGGAATGCACCTGGGCCGCTAAACAACAGCTCTTCATAATTCAGATCCCAGGTTTGGGGGAGATGAACGTGAGCGGCTTCCTCGAAGAGAAGGTCATCGAGTTCAGACCACATGTTGTCCATTCCGGTGTCGATATGATTAACGTCATGATTAGGGCCGACGCCATCGCCGTCTTGTCCGTCTTCATTCTGGAGAGAGCGAAAAACGAGTGGTCAGAGCGAGAAAAAGGAGAGTGTCGAGAAGGAAATGATAAGGGAGACAATGAGCGAGACTAGAGAGAGAAAAGAAAAAAAGAAAGAACGAAACTCACGGTAGGGGCGACGTCCTCCATAGGAGGAATTGTATCGTTCGACGCCATTTTCGGCACAGACGATGAGAGATTGAGAGTCGAGATGCGAAAAGTTGTTCGGTTTCAGCCCTCGCTCGAGGATGTGATTGTTTTGTTTTTGTTTGGGAGAAGAAGAAATGGTTTCATCGAGGCCGAGGGGGGGTTTAAATAGTTTTTCTTTCTCGTGGGATAAGCTATGGTGAGAGCCGTAGACAATCCTGCGTCAAGCTGAGGTTGGGATGTTGCTGTGAGTCTTTAAGAGGTGTGTTTCGTGATGTTAGTTGACTTTCGTGTAAGTTGGATATATTCCTGAAAGGAGATGTGAACTTTGTGAACTTGGGCATGAATACTTTTTAGAGAAGTGATTCTAAAATAAAGGAGAATGAAAAGAAAGGCATTATAGAACAATTGGATGTTTCTAAGAAGCAGTGAGAAAATACTAGAAACGCCCTCACACCTATATAGTGTTAAGGGACGGGATGCGATCAGATCAGATCGGCCAAGATCAGCATCTGGACCTGGACATGCCCTGATCACAGCACTGATCATCTCTAGTAGTGATATAAGGTATCTGGGGGGTGCTTTCAAGAACTTGAACAGGGGTTAATCTAGGAAACTAGATTATATTGACAGGGTGGGTGGTTTCCACTGAATGAAGGGGATGTCTTTGTCGCAGTAGCAGGTCTTTTCAAAGGCTGGGAATATATATATATATATACCCAGGAGTATACAAACTTCCCCTCTGAAGAGGAGGAGGACACTTACTTGCCTTACCGCGCATCAAGAAAGTATATGATAGGGACTGATTTCGGGGTGGACTTTGACAGACGGGGCAAGAGAACGGACTTCAAATAGAGCTAGTTAAATGGCGACGGAGAAGAACATGAAGAGGAAGAGGTAGAGGGAGAGGGTGATAGAGACTGATCTCGCCCTCCGATTCGTTAGGGACGAATACATATGCGGGCTTCAGAGTTTCAAAGTGTACATCTCTTCTTCCGTAGGACTTGCTGGGATATTGGAGATTCAAGATAGAGATGGGATGTGTAGTGCCCTCCTCGTTCATATCACCATCACCAGTCTCGTTGCCTGCCCATCGCTTCCTAAACTAACCTCACATCTCGTATTTTTGCATCTCCCAGACTGTAGAGAGTGGCTTGGTATTAGATTTTACTTCAAGACTCTCTCTAGTAAATGAGCCTTGTCAATTAGGGTCTCTATTCGTTTTCTGAGCATTCATACCCCCATAAAACATGGACGCGAATTCCTCTCTCCCCGGTTAGAATGTATTTCCCACACACTTTCTCTCAAATAGATTAGAAAGATCAGAGACTAGGTCTAATTTCCGGTCATGGTTGCGTAGTTCCCACTGCTCTGTGTAACCTCATCTCAAGACGAGTCGAATGTGGAATGAACCAGTCGCCGAAAACGCCGAAAACATCCTCCATGCAATCCAATGTCCGATCCACGACCGCATCCGCCAATGCCTTGACTTAATCTGGATTCTTTCCTTTTGCAACGGAACAGGAGGACTTCTGAGCTAGGTGTCTGGCTCTTTGTCGAGTCCTGGCAAGATGGTAATCGTCCGGAAACATCCACCCCCTGGCTTCTGTTTTTCGAGGCTACTCTTTTACCAAATGCTCGTTGATGCTCCTCTGCAACAATCCTCCCATTCTTCACCATGGTATCCCTGGGATTTTGATTCGTCTTCTCTCCAAACTCCATATGGAATGCTTCCGGATACGGTTCCTGTCTCCCCATTCTCCTGCTCACAGAAAAGGAAAAGGAAAATGGAAAAAAAAAAGAGAGAGACGAAAATAAAGTCTTGGAATATTGTCAATCGAGGCAAAGTCTGGAATGTCCTCTAAACCGAGTTTGGGAAATGGAGAAAGGCTTTCTGGAAACAAGAGATATCATATATCCTCCCCAGATGAACCTCAATGCGTCATTATTATTCCCACTCTCCAGGTGCCCTCCAAGGGTTTTCTCTATTCAGGTCCCTTCCATTCACTTTTGGCGGTGGAAATCATACATCTTTACCTCTCTTTCTTGCTAGGGCTGATAATATCAATAGCAGTAGAACTGTTGAAGGCAATGAGATTCTCTCCTGCGAGGGAACCCCCATCTTCCGAGTCGTCCTCATCCACAGATATTAACTGGAGCTAAAGGGTCTACTTCACCTCAATCAAGGCTCAAGGATCCCTTTCCCTCTTTCTTGCCTCCTCCCCTTCCTCAACTCTTCAGTCCCACAACCACCTCCAAAGACACAGCACCTTTCAACACCCCCACAATGGCCTCCCCGCCTCCCGACCCCCAGGTCGAGGGCGGCGAAGCAATCGAACAAGCAATCAAAGAAATGCACCAAAGATGGAACGCAACCATAACCCACACCTCCGACGCCTGGCAGCCCATCTACGCCGATATCAAGAAGAAGGTCAACAACGCCAAGGGAACCCTCGACGCCGTCCTTAAGGAGTACTTCCTCCCCTCGATGGAGCGCGACCTCCTCATCCCGGCCACGTCGCCAAGGTATCTCGTCGAGATGCAGGAAGACAACACGAGACGGTTCAAGGTCCTCGTCGAAACCCGCTTCAAGGGCGCCGAGATCGATTTGCCGTTTAAGTTGACCATGGCTTACTTCGGCTTGCCTGTCGAGCCTCTCAACCCGGAGTTGTTCTTGTGCTTGGATGAGGATATTACGATGGTGGACTGCGCGAATCTTACGTCCTATGATACGAGGCCGCCTTTGCACTTTTTGACGGCCCACGAGACGCGGAATTGGGGATTGGGGCCTTTGCAAGGTACGTAGAAGAGACGGTTAGCCTTTTCTTACACGGCCGGAAACTAACCCCTTTCAAAACAAAAAAATGTAGGCAGTGAGGATGCGTACATCTACGCGCCTGTTCCCCAGGAATACGTGGTCATCCCGACCGATGCGCCCGAATCCGACGAAGAAGGAGACAGCCCGCCCAAAAACACGCCAAAAATCAAAGTCCCCTTGCTCAGTCCCCAATCAGCCCCCGAGAACAACGAGAGCGGCCCCCGCGGAACCCTCCGAGGCGGCGCCGAATCCGACAATGAGTCCATCTCTGACTCCGACGCTGGCTCCGGCGACGACTTCTCCGATAGTGATCAGACAACCGGAACCCTCGTCAAGGGCGGCCGCGCACGAATCCTCGACGTCGCCGACCCACAGGACAAAGACATCCAAACAGCCAGCGCCTCGGGCCCTTGGCTCTGGATGTGCGGCTACCAAGGCGGCTACCCCTTCGTCGGCGGCAACGGCGAATCCCTCGCCATCGCCCTCCGAGCCCTCCTATCCCTGACGGGGAAACAGACCCAAAAGAACATCGTCGTCAGCAGATTCAGCGTCGTCGACAAGATGTGGATGGACCACATCGACGTATCCCTCCCCCTGAAAGCCGACAGCGAAATCTACAAGGCCATCAGGGATCACACGACCACATACGACATCCCGGACCACAAGGAGTGCTGCGCCTGGTTCGTCCGCCTACGGGACGACGCCGCACCTCCAGATCACGCCTTCAAGCCCGGGCCGTTCGACGAACTATGGCAGATCGTCGTGCTGCAAGCCACACGAGCCGTTCCCGGAGCTCCCAGGGAGCCTGAGGCCTATTTCCCCCTCAGGATTGACGTGGGGCCCAAGCTCGGAAAGGCGTGCGCCAGGAGCAGCTACGCCATGTTTATTCGCTCGGCCATGCGTCTTCTCCAGGGCGGGTACCTCTCCCCTGGGGACAACCACACCGGCGTGGCCATATCCGACGGCGTCGAAATCAAGCTGCCTGATGCGGGGACCACCTACGGCGGAATTTCGACCCCGGAAAAGTTGTTTTCGAAGCTGTACAAGCAATCACTCGAGCCCCTTAATGGCGACTCAGGCGGTCGCAACGAGTGGAAAGTCCAAATCGACAGCCTCCAGGACAACGAAGTGGTCTTCTGGCTGCCCGGCTTCCAGTCCAGAGCGAAAAGGGATTACGAAGTCCTCAAGGTAGAGGGCGATCACCCGTACCGCCACGCATGGTACCCCGTCCAAGCCATGATCGCGCGATACTTGAGCCCAAGGAGGCTTAAGAAGCTCGAGCCCAACGTCGCTTTCTGGAGCGGCTGGCAGGTCTGGAACTCGAGAAAACCCTTCGATCCGGCAAAGGGCCCCGCGTTCCAGCTCCGGATCGACGGGCCACAGAGGACCGCCGAGAAGCAGCTGATCGTGCCGGATTGGGCGCCGGAGATCGAGAAGCTGCTCGGCAAGGCGCTCGAGAACTCGCGCGAGCGCATCTTCGTCTTGCAACCCCTCTTTGAGAAGTACATTTTGTACGGATCGTGGAACGCGGAACCGCCTAAAGAAGAAAATGAAGAAGGTGAAGAGGTTCAAGTGGATCCGACGAATTATCCTTGCGTGGAGATGAAACAGACCGCGTCGATGGAGGACTTTTGGGAGCTCATCGAGGAACTGGTCAAAGAGAAGAAGAATCCGGAGGGTGAGCCAAAGACGCCCGAAGATTGGTCCAAGATTTGGGTCGAACTCAGAAGCTTGCCCTTCGGGACGTACCAGATGACCTATGGAGGCGTTGTTGTCTCCCGGTTGACTACCAAGGAAGAATTCGATCTGCTGCGGTTGCATTTGATCGGGCCCTACATCAGCGTTACGCTCCATGATAACCCCATTATAGACTATTGTAAGTGGCAATCGTATCCCATGTTTCTCCTTCTTTCCTTTGTTTCGCAAGACAATTTGACTATTTGAAACGTACCTGGGCTTACCCTTCTGTTTAGCCACAACTATTCAACCTCCTGCTACTGAATGGGGTCAGCGATACGGGCTCATCAGTCTCTTCGGCTGCCGTGACAGGAACACGGCCCCCGCCCCCATCGATCTTCAACCAGAAGTGACCGAGATACTTGAAGAAGACGCAGACGACGAAGACGAAGACGAAGAGCAAGGCGACGAGCGATTCAATGCGGAAGGCAGGCCCAAGCGGGCAGGCTTGGACCCGCGAGACTACAGAGAGATTCTGTGGGCGAAACAACCCAGCTTCTTCGACGGCGGGCCCCAGCCCCGGGTCCCCCGCGGAGGAGCCCCCATCGAGAGCCTCCTCCGTGTCGGTGGCCCCGGTGTGCCCCAAGTCAGCAGGGCGGTCCTGACGCCCACGGAGCAGCGGAAGCTCCAGGAGGCGTTTTTCGAGATGCGCAACACGAAGCTCAAGCGAATCATCAAGTGCCACTACGACAAGTGCGAGTTCGCCTGCCGCGCCGACCACGAGACCGTCATGAGGAAGCACCTGAAGGAAAAGCACGTCGTCGAGAAGTGCCCGTGGTGTCCCGCGCTGTTCCCTCCATACTGGACGCGGGAGAGGCGCGAGGAGCACATTTTCAAAAAGCACGCCGCCCGCGTGACGAAATCGGAAACAGCAGACCCTAAGCCTGCCACAGATAAGGACGGCGATGTCCAGATGCAGACCCAAGAGGACAGGGACAGGGAGGCGCGAGGCCTTGACGCGCACTGGGTCCAGCCCATCATGCACCCCGAGGAGCCACCCCCGCCGCCGCTCAAGGCCGCCTCGAAATCGGAGACCAGCTATGTCTTCTGCGACCGCTGCGGCAGGGAGCACTCCAAATGCGACCACATCCGCGACCGCCTCGTGCACGACGCCATCTGCGTGCCGGGGGCCCGAGGCGTGGGGCTGTTTAAGTGGTGCGGCGGGTGCGGCGAAAAATCCTGGGAGACGGGCGAGGCGGCCAACAAGTTCGGCGAGGGCGATAAATTCCCGCATAGGTGCAAGGACGGCACGCAGATTCGGAAATTCTGCCACAAGTGCGGATTCAGGGGCGACGACCCGAATCCCGTCGCCCCCACTACAGGGACAGAGGACAACCCCGAGAACGTGCCCGATGACAACCCTGACAACAACCCTGACAACAACCCCGAGGGCGAGCCCGTGAACTATCTTACGAAACATATAGAGGCCTGCCGGGGTTTCAAGGGAAAGCCGGCTGCTGTCTGCCCATACTGCGGCTATCAAATGTCGGCCATCGTCGACTGGAAGATCAAGCAGAAGCACATCACCGAGTGCGCCAGGCACCACGGCGTAGAGCCCATTGTTACGCCTTTCAGTCTGTGCCCCGCAAAGTACTACAACAATAAGCCGTCCGGACCCGATCCGGCCCAGGACCGCTTCTACTCGGGATGGAATACCGGTAAAGGCTACGTGCCTCCCGGGCGGGACGAGACGATTTGGGAACTCGCCGTCGAGACTGTCGACAGGAAGAGGCCTGATGCAGGGCCGTGGACGGTGAAGAAGTTGCTCGAGGAGATTCAGAGGGAGCAGGGGCTTCCGCCGGGGGTGGTACTTACTACGAAACAACAGTACCAGCTTCTTCAAGACTGGGCTCGAAGGACCTTTCCGGGGCAGTGGGATCCTACGGACCTTGAGCTACCTGGGGAGAAGAATAGGACTGGTCGAGGCTGTGGTCTACTAGGCAGAGGCGATGGTGGCAGAGGTGATGGCGACTCAAGCGATAGTGATCCGAGAGAAGAAGAACCAGTAGATGAAAATCGGGAAGAACCAAGGGAGAATGAGAACTCGGAAGAGCGAAGGAGAAGGGAGGAGGAAGAACGAAAGAAAAAAGAAGAGGAGGAGAAAAAGGCGAGGCAGCTAAGAGAAGAGGAGCGAAGGAAACGAAAGGAAATGAAAGACAACATCGAGTCGGTGAGCGACGACGAGCAGAAGAAAGCCGCCAAGCGGAAGAGGCGAGAAAGACACGCAGAAGAACGAGCGAAACGAGTCGAGGCGGAAGACGCCCCAGAACCGGACGTCAGCCTCGAGCAGTTCAGGACGCACTTCGACGAGCGAAATCCTGATTTCGACCAATCGAAAGGGTATCCATGGACGAACTTTCCGTGGGACAGGGTGAGAAATATCGCCGATGACCGCCAGGCACAGTCCTGTCGTCTCGACCGCAATTGCGGTCCTATCGACAATCACGGCCGTAGGCTTCACCCCAGCCAGGCCATGATGTCGCATGTCTTAGTCCATCACGGAGTAGACGAGAGAAAGCCTTATGTTGATAAAGCAGGCATCGTCAGGCTGGCACGTCCGGATCCTTCGATGTTGGATAGCCCCGAAAATTCAGATGTGGAAGGCGTCGACCAACTGAAGGAGGACTGGTGGTTATGCCAGCGTGCGCAACACTACCAACGCCGTGAGAGGTCGCCGGACTGGAATAGGGTACTGCCCCCGCCGCCTAAAGATTGGCAGCCGCCGAAGGATTCGCGCTGCACTCGGTGTTTGCGCAAGCGGGCCAAAAAGAGTGCACGGCCAGATTACCCAGTCAACGATACCCAGTTCGGTGTAAGTTGCTTTCTTTTTGTCTTATTTCCCCCCCCCCCTTTTTCTTTCGTTTTCATTTGGCCTACCCTGCCGCCAATCCAGGCTGAGACCACTTCCCCAGAGACAAGACTCAACTGGCAATGCTAACTTTATTCTACCTCTAGTTCCATTGTATCGCCGCTCACCGGAGCTGTGAGACTCGCTATGGACCCGGAGTAAGTATGTGGGGCGACATTGGGCTTCCCAACAGAAGCGGTTGGATCACCGATGCCGAGTTCAAAAGGTTGGAGATGACCTTGACGAACTTGAAAGATGAGTTTAGGGAAACGTATCCAATGTATTCCAGCACACTCTACCCGGTCACAGGCAAAAGCACGGCCAGTACTTGGGCCCAAGACCCAAACAACGAGGTTTACTCGACTTTTTGGAATCTAGTTTGGCCACCATTTGAAGGTCATGTCCCCCAGGATCTTGCGACGGCGCGAGTTCTGCATCACAAGAATCGCGACTACTGGGCGCCGCAAGACGACAGTGATAGCGACGGTGATAGCGACGGTGATAGCGACGGTGATAGCGACGATGATGGCGATGGTGATGGCGGAGGAGGCGGGGCTGCGACCATGGCCGCAGTTATCGCGGTCGACGATATGGATGAGTGCAACGACCACTCAACAGAGGTCACTCGTGGTGAAGTTGGTAGTGCGAGCGATAATGTGGGAACAGAAACCGCGAGTAGGAAGCGCAAGAGAATTTCCGATGAGGACGAGTCGGAAGAGACAGGAGACGAGGAGAGCGGAGGGGATGATGAGAGAGGAGAAGACGAAGAAAGTGGAGAAGACGAGGAGGTTCAGGGTAACGGGGTTGGAGCAGCTGCTGCCAGGATTGACAATGTGGCAACGGAAACTACGAACAGAAAGCGCAAGAGAATGTTTGCTGAGGTTATGGGCGTCGAAGACGGACCGTGGGCGGAGACGGAAAAGGCGTACTCGGAGGATCTTGAGCCGGACCGGGATGACGTGCGTCAGGACAACTCGGGTTCTGTGCCGAGGAATCCGGAGAGGCTGGCGTCACGCCAAAATCTGAGCGGACTGGGCGTCCCCCCAAGAGACTCCATCACCGTCAATCCCGAGTGGAGGCCAGCGAAGAGAGTTAGGTTCGCGACGGAGTTCGCCGACCCGCCGGCCACCGAGAACCTAAGTCATGCCGAAGCAGTCGAGTCGGAAAGAGACAGCATGGATTGCAACGAACCAAGAACGGACGTGGAATCTGCTGATTATTAAAGCGCTGTGGAGATTGGACTTTGAAGTCGGTTATTATGTCTAGTTTGGTGTTTCTCTTAGCTTTGTGGTTGTCTAATCTCATTGTTAATGCTTTGCCTTCTCTCTTTTCAATTTACATGGAGTTTACGTGGGACATTCGACCATTGCTTCGAATTTTGTTGATGCTAATAATGCTGGATGTCCTTGGGGAGTAATCTCCCTCGTGGTATTCATCAGGGTCGGATTTTGTTGAATCGCTTATCGCTTTCGAACAACTGACCTGGCCAATCGGATATGATACCAAGGAGTTGGGTGCGACGGACATGGAGTCGACTGGATGAATTCCGTTCTCGTGTATGAAGGTACCGGGGACGGCAAGCACTAACAATACCTGGACGGCTCAGAGAGCTTCCTCCTCAGGCTGGCCGTCAAGCACGGGCAACACACGGTTCTGCTCCAATGGAAGAACTGGGAGTTTTGTGTTTCTGCGGACGTGCTGATTCCATGGCCGATTGTGTCGATGATGTTGCGAGGTTGAGCTTGCCTTCTACTTCGTACGGATACTCCGTAGACGTCAATGATGTTAGAATGGAATTCTTCGTATCTTTTCGGGACGTACTTCGTACTTGGCACTTTTGACGTCAAACCGCCAGGGTAGCTCGCTCTTCCCTTGAATCAATTTCACAGGCACTGGGATCCCTACATTTTCACCCTTGCTCCTGCCTTTTCGTGGAGTGTACTTCATACAGATATACAAATGCAAGGAAGTATTAGTTAGAGCCCTTCATTGTCGTACATGCATCGAAGTGGAGTTGATGAAGCGCATCGAGGAAGCCACGATCACTAAACAGTGTTCGCTAAACAGTGTTGGCTCCCTGCATTGTCGTGTTCTGAGCCAGGCCGGGTCACGCCCTGGCCGCGGGCACATCAACTCCAAGTCAATCCACCGACCAGACCCGTTTCAGACATCATCACGCTCACCGACTAGTGCGCGGCAAGTATCGGCTCCCCGGGGCCCGCTGCCCCCAGGTTCCCCGGCTTGTCCAGCCAACAATTCATCACATGTTGCTGCACGGCCCGCTCGAGCCAGAATTTGTGGACATTCGGCGACTTCCTTCGTTTTGTCGCCGATCAAATGTACAAGTTGCCGACATGCATCTCGGTACGTTTCTTAGAGGACCACGAGTAATCAGGTACAGTCGATGAGTTGCATAGCTTGGGGGCAGCATCACAATTGCAATGTCTCACACAACCGACGATCTGGGCTCTCTGGCCTTCATGGCATACTGGAATTGCCCTTCTTCATAATAAACTAGCACCTTGTGCCTAGCTAGAAATAGTCCAGAACAGGTTTTGTTGGAATCGAAATGGTTGGAGGTAGGGAGGCTTCCGCTGAAATTGAAGGTACCTGCCGACATGAGTCTAGGTCCCTTGAATGTGTGTCTGAAGTACTTTATAATTGGACGGGGGTCTCATATCTACTTATGTACCATGCTAGCCACTTATGAAGTACACCAGTAGTACTTCGTACATGACTCTGAGCTTGGTCTGGTCCTTCCTCTTTGTGCAAGTGGCAACTTCGTAGCTGGCTTAGAAGAGGTCATGAGTTTGGTGTTTCCCAGCTGGTGACTGGAGTCGGACCTGCCCGACTCATTTTCCTTTCTTTCATTCCCTTCCTTTTCCCTTGCTCTTTCCTCTTAATTAACACGTACAAGTAGACATACTCGGTACACCTGGGCTTCATTGTTCCAATTTGCTTGTTCCTTCTTCGAGTTCAAGGCCACTCCAAAGCTCGAGTCAAGCGTTTAGTAATCATTCATTGTGTGTGAATCGTGCTTGCTTTTTGAAAATGGTGGACCTGTTCTACTAGTAGCACATCTCACCAACTTCCTTCCTCGCGTCCTGACGCTTCATATGTCTTATCTCGCTTCAATGTTCACGATGTACTTGGTACCTCAACTTCTACTGTCAGCAGCCACCTCATCTCCTTGCCCAGCACATCCTTGACCTATTGGACGCGTTGCGACGATAGTACCTGCTACCTCCTACACCCCGTGATCACCGCGGAGCATCGCGAAGACTCAACGGTTTACCTCACCTGTGAACCGTGCCCCAGTTAAAAGCTTGCGACCGACTGCAGCTAATCAATGCAGGCGCATTGTCGTGTAACTCGCTTCTCTTATTGGATGACAGGGTTTGGAGAAAGAGCTATACCTACCGAGACAGTCCAGCTTCACCCCGGCATCATAATCTCTTCCCAGTTCTCCTCTGAATCTCTTCGGCCTCCAAATTTTCGAATAAAAATCCCGTTATCGACAGTCAAAGTGGAGTGATGACACCGGTGCTTAACAGAGCCTCTGTGCTTCTGTCTCAGTTGGCCGGCGCTGGCGCCCGCTCTGCTGGTGTCCAGGCCCGGAAGAGTTGTTGGACTTTAGTCCAAAAGAGTATTGTCCCGAAACCAACGTGCTTCTCCCATTCAACGAGGAATGCCTCGACGACCTCATCAGTTCCCCCGCCATCTCCCAAACCGCGACGCGAACCTAATAACGGGGCCAGGGCGACACTTCTAGCTTCGTGTTCTGTTCTCGCCGCAGTTTTAACTTACACGTACCTGTCTGGTCCTCTTCGCGCCGATGCCGCATTCGCCCACCCTCCTCTCGGCATAGGAGCCGATGCCGACGGCCGAGACCCAAGTCTACCCCGATTTCGCATCTCTGAGGTTAGAAAACATGGCGCCAAGTCCGATCGTCCATGGGTGACGTACGGCGACAAAGTCTACGACATCACCGACTGGATTCCTGCTCACCCTGGCGGCGAGGTAATTCTGCGGGCTGCCGGCGGCAGCATTGACGTGTTTTGGGACATCTTTGCCATCCATAAGCAGCCCTATGTTCGAGAGATACTGGAAACCTACCTCATCGGTTATGTTGACAACGCAGATCTCGTCAATGGCAAGCTTCCCCAGGAGCAGGTCGAGGACCCCTTTGTGCATGATCCCGAACGCCACCCCGCCTTCATCACCTTGACTCAGAAACCCCGTAACGCCGAGACGCCGCCCGACGTCTTAGCTGCGACTTTCATCACTCCCAATGACCTTTTCTACGTGCGGAATCACATGTGGGTGCCGAAGATTGAAGGCACTGGAGCCGACCACAGGCTTACCATCGAATTGCCAGACGGTAACACCAAGTGCTACACACTACAGGAGCTGAGGGAAAAGTTTCCGGCCTACAAGGTTACCGCCGTGCTTCAATGTTCGGGCAACCGTCGGAAGCACATGACCAACGCAGGTCTCAAGACCAACGGTCTTCAGTGGAATGTCGGAGGCATATCGTGCGCGGAATGGGAAGGAGTGCGGCTGGCCGATGTCTTAAAGGACGCCGGCTTCCCGGTTCACGAGGCGCGCGAGGGAGCCGATACGGGCGCCAAACACGTGTGGTTTTCCGGCCTGGAAGCGTACGGGGCGTCGATACCTCTGGAGACAGCCGTTGATCCCCGCGCCGACGTGCTTCTCGCGTACGGTATGAACGGCCAACCCTTACCGAGAGATCACGGGTTCCCGCTCCGCGCTCTGGTGCCCGGGACTGTAGCTGCACGGTCAGTGAAATGGCTCAGCAAGATTGTGCTTTCGGACGAGGAGAGTCCGTCGCAGTGGCAGAGGCGAGATTACAAGCTGTTTGGGCCAAACGTAGGGGCCGCCGCCGACTGGGACAGCGCTCCTGCGATTCAGGAGATGCCGATAACGAGCACCATCACGTCGATCAAGGTCGAAAACGCCGACGACGAGGATAACAAGGGCGCGACAAAGGCAGGTGACAAGGCGCAGCCCGAAAAGACGGCCGCCCTTCAAGGATATGCCTTCTCAGGCGGTGGGAGAAAGATTGTGCGCGTCGACGTGTCCCTCGACAACGGCAAGACGTGGGACCAGGCCGAACTACTCGACGACTGCGATCCGAAAGACGGCGGAGACGACTCACCCTGCAAGGGGCGGAAGCACTGGGTGTGGCAAAGGTGGAAATACAACGGCCAGCTGCCCATGGATGAGCAGCGCGGCGAGAAGCGGTGCTCGACGGTGGTGGTCAAGGCGACGGACGAGGTGTACAATTCGCAGCCGGAGCACCATCAGGGGATTTATAACTTGAGGGGGAATCTGGCGACGGCCTGGCACCGGGTGTCGGTGTGTAGTGATTGTGTGAAGAAATGAGCGTGGTGTTTTTGGCGTTTGTTTTTTCCATTCTTATTTTGGGGCAATGGGTCACTTAGAAGGAAGCCCGACCATGAGGTATTTTGGTGTTTGGCCGTTTTTATCTCCCCTGTTTGCCTCATCAGGGCTTGTCCCCGGGCCGGCAGATGGAATAGGTGGGAGAAGCGAAGGACTTTATAGAAGGAGGGGAATTATAGGCTTAAAACGGTTCCGAGGAGATATTGTATACAACAAGACGCAAGGCGCATTAATATGCTCTATTCGAGCGGCAACTCTTTTTTTCTCATGCGAGGTTCCCCCAATGTGTTGTTCATTCAACCCGAGGCATCAAAATAGCACAATCGTAGACACCGCGGGGGGGAAATCGAGAAGGGAAAGAATAGAGCGATCGGTAAGAATCGAAACTCCATCTTGAATCGTGTGTACGTCTGTATCAATGGTATCAAGAAGAAAGCATTGATGCAACATTATGAAAAACACCAAAAAGGAACGCGAACCTTCCCCGAACCAAAAGTATTAAAGAATAGCGAAAAAAAAAGACTCCCAATCTTCTCCCCAACCAAAAAAAATATGATAAAAAGGAAAAAGTGGTCTTGGGATAGAAACACACTCATGGATGAGCACGAAGAAAACTCCAAACAAAAGGGATTGCAAAAAAACACACCATCCATTCCGGTAACTCTCCTTTTTCTTTTGTCATCTCGATCAAAGGGAGTTAGTTAATAAAAAAAGGAAGAAAAAAAATAGAAAATATAATGTACATATTTCTTTTTCACACAAGTTTCCCAATCCTTTCCATCCTCTCCCCAAAAGGGGACAAAAGAAAAAAGAAGAAGAAAAAAACAACAAATCAGGGGAAAAAGGTGGAATCGGGAATTTGAGACGGCTAAACGCAGGGAGGGGGGTGTCTGTTATCTGGCAACAAACTCGTTCGTCTTGCGAGATAGGAGACGGATGTTATCGACGAAGGATTCGATGAGCTCCGGGAACTTGTGCGGTTCGTGGTTCATGAGCCGGCGGCCTTGGTCGATGAGCGTGGTGGGGTTGAGCTCGATCTCGAGCTCGTGTTCTTTGCCAGCACGGGGAGCACCCTGTGTGTTCCGAAGTTAGCAATTTGCTATCCTCAGGGGAAAAAAAAAATTGTCAAACAGTAGAAAGGAAAAACGTACCCCAGGCCCAGACATGGGCATCGTCACCTGCGTCAAATCAACCTGTATGCTCCCCTGCGCATAACTCAACCGATCCTTCTGCCTCGGCGGCATATTCGCCCTATCCCCTCCTCCTCCTCCTCCCGCACCACCCATCTGCTCCAGCTCCTCAACGGGGCCCGGCCAATTCATCTCGAGGTTAACGCTAATACGGCAATCGAGAGGCGAATTCGGCATGTAGATGCTGAGGTCCGCCACGCGCACTTTCACGATCTTGGCGACGACCTCGCGGCTCCGCTGGTCGTACGTTACGCGGGCCTTGGGGACGTGGCGCGGGCGGATGAGGTTGCGGACGCAGGGTGGTAGGGTGTCGCGGAGTTGGTGTGGGAGCTCGAAGTACCGGTCTTCTTCGCGGCGGTGCTTGTAGTGGACTTGCACCCGGGGGATGGGGGGGGTGGGGTTGGGGTTGCGGGGGTCTGTTTCGATGACCATGCGGTTGAGGTATTCGTTGAGTCCTTTGTGCTGGGCCTAGAGACGGAGTTAGTCTTGTTTGGTCTTAGAAACAGAGAACTACTGTCCCGGGGGGACAGAAGAAAGCAAAGAAAGTACATACCTCAGTCATACTACTACGAAACGCAAACTGGCCCCTATCTCTAAGCAGACACTCAGAGCCAATGGGATACGCCACGCGATCGTTCGTGTCTTTGTCTATAATAGTCCCCAGCTTCGCCTCAATCTCAAAGGCAATGCCCAAACTGGTGATTTCGACCGCATCCGGGCTATTAATAACGTTGAGGAAGAGGAAATCCGCAACGGCCTTGTTGAGCTCGTCAAGTGGCTTAACATTGGCAATAGTCGGTTCCCAAGGGCCCAAGATGGCGGTGATCTCCGCATTGGGGTCCACGACGGCGGGTGTCGGGCCTCCGCCGGCGGCCTGTGGTGGTTGAGGAGGAGGAGGAGGAGGAGCCGGTTGCTGTTGTTGGCCCTGGGGTCGGGTCACCTCTGGGGAAGTGTGTCGGCTCTTGTGTTCTGGTCGGAAGGTTGGTGCTCGACCATTGACAGACGAGGCCGATGCCTTGGCGAGGTGTCTTTTCTTGGGGAATTCGAAGTTGGCGCGCTTCAGTTTGATGCTGGGGTTCCTCGCCGACTGGGCCCAGATAGGCGGCTCGCTATAAATCTTCGGCTTAGGTTTCCTCTTCTTCTTCTCCAGCTCGGGCGACAATGAAGGTCGGCGGGGCGGCGGTCCTGGCGTAGGTATGGGGGCGGTAGCCATGGTAGAATTCGTTCGAGGTAGAGGTAGAGGAGGTTGTTGTTGGCGGGGAGTGATTGGGGCAACCTTGCCATTAACAATGGACCCCTGGCGCTGGCGTACATCTCTCCTGTCCGAATCGTCATCGGTGTCCCGATCGTCCATCTTGCGCTTAGCTGGCGTCATGGCTCGATCAGTTCTCGCGGGGGCCACCACCGCAGCTTGTCGTTGAGAATTGGCGGCGTTATTGTGGATATCGGCAGCCGGCGAAGGTGTTATTCCGTGGGGGTGGGTAGAATTGTTCGGTAGCTTATGTACGTGGGTCTTGGGGCTAACGCTGATGCTCCTGCCACGATCGCTCGTCGTTTGGGAGGTTCGGCGAAGCTCGCTGGCCTGCTGGATGGGGGACGTATGGGCACTAGGAATGCGATTGGCGACGCCTGGGCCGGCCGATATGGGTGTCGGTAGAGGTAGTGGGGAACCGTGGGGTTGAGGTTGAGGTTGAGGTTGGTGTTGCTGTTGTTGTGGAGGTGGTGGTGGCGGATGTGGGTGTGGGTGTTGCTGCTGTTGTTGCTGTTGAATGCTAGGACCGGCGGATGACAACCGGCGTAGGTGAGGGCTTGTCGGATGGCCGAAAATTGGAGATATGTCCGACGATTGGCGGGAAGGTGGAGGTATGGGTGGGCCTGGAGGGACAGGGGGCTGAGATTTTTGTCTATTGAAGGAAATTGGCGGTCGACTGGTCGCGACTGGGCTTCTTTGTTGAGGTTGCTGGGGTGGTGGGGGCGGTTGCTGGTGGAAGGAGGCACCGTAAGGCGCGTGCTGGCTCTGTGAAGAGGTCGGCGTGGACATGTTTGTTATGGAGTGCGATGATTGAGATCTCTGGTGAGGATACGCAGAAGGAGCGCCGGGCGTGGATGGTGTCTGGAGGACTGGCGACTGCTGCTGGCGGTAGGGGCCACCTGGACCGTGGGGGCCTCCAGGAACGCCGGCAGTGGCAGGTCCGCCAGGCTGATAGGGGCCGTCACGAGGAGGATAAGCGTTGGGAGGATATTGATGCTGCTGGATGGGGCTCCTCATCTCGGTGGGCGTGTGCTGCCCTGGGAAATAGCTGCCTCCGGCCCCAGGAGGAGGCGGGCCTGCTGCGAGGGGCGTGGATGAAGCACGGTTATAGGCGTTCGGCGGCGCAGCCATCGGCGTCGACACTGGGGATTGCACGGTCGGATATCCAGCTTCCTGAAGTGATTGCGGAGGTCCCGGGCGTGGCGGATACGGAGCAGGAGACTGGTAGGGCGACTGGCCTGGATAAGGCATCGACTGCTGCCTCTGAGGCGGATGGGGATAGTCCGGGTGCTTCCCTGGCGACTGGTGCGGGTGGGGATAATCATACTGAAAGTGCGGCTTCTGCTGAGATGGCGTGGAAGGAGGCTGCGCTATCTGTTGGTACTGAGGAGGCGGTTGTTGGTGAAGCTGGGCTTGGGGCGGACGCTGGGGCGGTTGCTGCTTCGGCGTCGAAGCCGCCGCGTTCGGGCGATCGCCCGAGTCTGACGTGTTTAATATGCCTCGGAGATCCATTGTGATGTAGTTTGGGACTTTCTAATCTGTCCCATGTCATCTCTCTTCCCCGAGATCAATGGTTTGTCCTGGCTGGTGGCGGTTTGAGACGACAGGTGCGAGTTGGTCCTCGTGCTCCCCCAAGAAAAAAAAAAATCAAAAGTGTTCCCCCAAAAAATTCCGGCTTGATGGTGACGCGCGGTGTTGCTTCGCAGCATGTACAAAATCTATTCTTTTTTCTTGCGATTAAATTCGAATCGCCCGCTTTCGAATGGCCAGGAATTGGCAAAATATCAATCGAACAAAGCGTTTGTCTCGAGGGTTGCGCGGGAATCGAAGCGACTCGCTGGAGATGGAAGTAGAAAAAAAGTCGTGGGTGGAACGAAAGCTACACGTAGCGACGAAATCGTGCGTGCGAAGAAACTCGATAATAATTGACTTGGCATCGGCGTCTCGACGGGGTCGAAGGGAGATGATTGGAAATATTAATATTTGGCAAACTGAAGCCTGTTCTTGCGCAGCAAACGGCGAGAGGTCGAGGTCATGACGCGGCTCGAGTCTAGAGCATTATCATCATCAGTTGGGGGGGGTGGGAGAGACCAGTTGTTGGCCCACGACCCGTTTGCGACGCACGGGGTCTCGAGGCTGCCGTTGTCGAAGGCTGAGCGAGTGTCCTATTGATGGCGACGCGACAGCACGGCGATGGAAATTGGCAGCGACGGCTTCAACGGCAGGACGATGAACGGCAATGAAGGGCGATGCGGTTGGGATGGGGAGAGGTTCTGTCTGGCAGCGAACGGAGCGGGAGTTGGGAGCTGGTTTTCAAGGAGGAATGTTGCAACCTGTTCGCAGCGCATATGGAGGAAATGTACGAAGTACGGAGGAGCTGTGTGGATGCGTGTTGCGTTTGTGCGTGTGTGTGCGGTGCGGTGCGCGCTGCTTTGGCTTCTGGCACTGGTGCTCTCAGGAAGACATCTGGCACGATTGCAAACGAAGATCCGATCGGGAAATGAAGGCTGCTGAGGTGACTTTTAGGGGGGGCATCAACTTTTGTTTGTTGTTGGTTCGCATCCAAATGGAGTTGTGGCTTCGATCAGCAGCGTCGCAATAATGGAAACTTGGCAAGTCTCGAGAGAGACTCTTTGTTAGATTCTTTTTTTTTTTTTCTTTTTTCTTTTTCTTTTTTGCCGCTGGCGTCAATCTTCAATTTTCAATCGGATTTTTTTTCGTGGTATTATTTAATTTCGACGGCACAGTGTCAATCGTGCAGAAGCTCATCGCATGCACTGAGGAGAGACAGAGTGGAAGTTGCCTAGTAGACGAGCTCATTGCAACTTGATGGGTTTACGTACTTTTCTAAGAATATTATGTGTTAAGGTACCGTAAATTACAGAAATTTGTTAGTAATATCTCCGAGAATACCTCTACGCGGCCCGTCGGCACTGTATGAAACACTTTTTCTTCTCTCTTCCCCAGAGATGTGTTCAAACACACAATCCCTGCTCAGCAGATCAACGGGTGAGTTTCTACATACATACGCGACGAGGCTGAGCTGTCGGAGAGAAAGACGGTTAATATCTTGTTTGGCCTCCCAGAAATCCAGTCCTGACCTGGGATAGACGTAGAGAAGAGCAGGAGGAGCGCAGATGATAGCAAACGTGTCTTTATCTGCTGGTCGCCCATCATCACCGGTAGTCAGTGTTAGTTAGACCTGCCAGGTATAGAGTGTGGGTATGGCTCAAACTAGTCATCAATCTTCTTCCACAGTTCATATCCGACAACCCGAATTTGATGGCGGGGAGAATCAATTGAGTATTACGTGCTCTCCCGTTTGAGATGCCATGGTTGTGCCTCCTGCCTAATGCCTGCTTTCTGAGTGCCCAAGCAACAAACAGACATACTCCGTAGTGTCTATCGGCTGCTATTTACGGCTGTCATCAGCTGCAGTGCTGTTTCAAATCTTGATTCGACCATGAGCTCCTTGTAGAATTAGTCAGACAATCCCCAGCAAGCTTGTCGGCCCGAATTTGATCCGGAAAAGCTTTGGCCATTTGGCACCCAAGCAGCCGCAAGTAACGCTGCATGCAGCAGGGCGGCGCGAGAAGGCAAAACTCCAGGCAAGCTGTTCCTGACGTGGACTCCCTCGGACTCAGCTCAGAGATTGCCTTCCACTTCCACCACGTTCCTCATCTCCACCCGATTGACTCCATTTCATCCTTCCATCATCCTCACGACGAGTTTATCTCGCCCCTTTTTCATTTCTGCCAATTCCGAAATTATAGTCGGACGCCTTTGCCAGGCTAAATTTAATTTCTTTCAAAATCCAAACATCACCTCCGACCTAGCAGCGACGTCGGGTCAAGCTTCCACAGCCCATCGAGCCGAAGACCAACAACAACAACACCGTCAACAAACAGGCAGCTAGCCATCGTTTCCACCTCCGCCGATTCAATAAGCATCTCAATACATCTATACTCCGACACCCCGGCACAATCTCACAATGCCGGGCCTCATATCCGCCACGGGCGTCCTTGCATTCCTCGCCGATGAGGAGCCCGAACTCAAGGTCTATGCTCTTCAGACCCTCAACGACGATGTAGATACCGTCTGGACAGAAGTTGCCGGGTCTCTGAGCGAAATGTACGTTGAAAATGAAATGACTCTTTCTTCACCCTGGGGTTGGTATCATACAAGACGGGAACTCTGTTCTGCAGAGGCATTGTCTCCCGGCTTTGCAGAGATGACCACGCATCTATTTGACTCGACCAGGCGCTAACCCATCATCTCTAGTGAGGCGCTTTACGAAGACGAGACCTTCCCCGAGCGCCAACTCGCAGCCCTTGTCCTTTCCAAAGTCTACTACCATCTCCAGGCCTACAACGACAGCATGACCTTTGCCCTGGCCGCCGGCGACCTCTTCAAGCTCGACTCCCCTGGCGAGTTCGAGGAGACCATCATTTCCAAGTGCATCGATCAGTACATCGCCGTTAATGCCACCGAACATGTTCCCAAGGCCTCCCGCGTTGACACCAGCCTGCCCATCCTCGCCGATACCTTTGCCACTGGTGCCGATGGTTCCTCGCTCATCTCGCCCACCACCCCCTTCTCTCAGACCACGCTTCCCCCTAGATCTCTGCTCTCCAGAGCCTCCGTCGACAATGCCATACTCGACCCCTCTTTCCAACCCATCGGAAAGATCGGCCGACACGGTTCCATTGCCTACCTACCCGATCGGACCACGAGAGCAGCTCTCGAGGCAGTGATAGAACGCCTGTTTAGCAACTGCCTCAAGCAAAAGAAGTATCGTCAGGTTGTGGGAATTGCCGTCGAGGCCAAGAAGCTCGACGTGCTCCAGCGCGTCATCAAGCGCGCCAAGGACGACGCCAGCGGTGATTCTGCGACCTCTGCCGAGGAGCTAATGGACTACGCGCTTAGCATCTGCTTAGACATTGTTCAGGAGAGGGGATGGCGCACCGAAATCCTCCGTCTCATCCTCGAACTTCTCAACGACATCCCTAACCCCGACTACTTTGCCATTGCAAAGTGCGTCGTGTACCTCGATGCGGACCAAGAGGCATCGACGTTGCTACGGAAGCTCGTCGACCAGGGCGAGCAGGCGTCTATCACCAACGCGTACCAGATCGCCTTTGATCTCTACGACAACAGCACCCAGGAGTTCCTTGGCAAGGTCATGAAGTCTCTCCCTAGTGGGGAAGTAAAACCCAAGCCTCACCAGGCTACCGTCGCCGACGAGGCTTCCGAGAACGAGCCCCTACTCGCCGACGGAGCTCAGGACAGCAGCGCCGCGGACGATACCGAAGACCTTCCCGAGGACGTTGCTAAGGTGTACAAGAACATCCGCTCCATCCTCACCGGCAGCAAGACGATCCAGCTCAACCTCGAATTCCTCTACCGAAACAACCACACGGACCTCAGCATTCTCAACAAGGTCCGCGACAGCCTCGAAGGCCGCAACTCCATCTTCCATACCGCCCTCACTTTCTGCAACGCCTTCATGAACCAAGGAACGACGAACGACAAGTTTTTCCGCGACAATCTCGACTGGCTCGGCAAGGCCGTTAACTGGTCCAAGTTCACCGCCACCGCCGCTCTCGGTGTGATCCACCGTGGTAACCTGAGCCAGGCCAGGAAGCTTCTGGAGCCGTACCTGCCTCGCGAGGGTGGCCCCAACGGTGGTTCCATCTACAGCCGGGGTGGCGCGCTTTACGCCTACGGCTTGATTCACGCCAACCACGGTGCTGGTGCACTCGAGTACCTCAAGACCAAGTTCGTCCAGGCCGACGAGGAGGTTATCCAGCACGGCGGTGCCCTCGGTCTCGGTATCGCGGGTATGGCGACGGGTTCGGAGGAGATTTTCGACAACCTCAAGGAAGTTTTGTTCGCCGACTCGGCGCTCAACGGTGAGGCTGTCGGTCTCTCCATGGGTCTCATCATGCTGGGCACTGGCAACGCGACTGCCATCCAAACCATGCTCCGCTATGCCCGTGACACGAGCCACGAGAAGATTGTACGCGGTATCGCCATCGGCATGGCGTTGATCATGTACGGTCGACAGGAAGGAGCCGACGTTATGATCGAAGGCCTCCTCAACGACCCCGACCCGACCCTCCGCTATGGTGGTATCATGACCGTTGCCCTTGCCTACTGCGGTACCGGCAGCAACAAGGCCGTCCGCAAGCTACTTCACGTTGCCGTTAGTGACGTGAGCGACGATGTGCGACGTATCGCCGTCATGAGTCTGGGCTTCATCCTCTTCAGGAAGCCCGGAAGCGTGCCGCGCATGGTCGAGCTCCTCTCGGAATCGTACAACCCTCACGTGCGGTACGGTTCCGCCATGGCCCTCGGTATCTCGTGCGCCGGTACCGGCCTCGACGAGGCTGTTGACCTCCTCGAGCCCATGATGAAGGACCCCACGGACTTTGTCAGGCAGGGCGCGCTCATTGCTCTGTCCATGATCATGGTGCAGCAGAATGAGGCGATGAACCCCAAGGTCGGCGAGATTCGGAAGACGCTAAAGAAGGTGGTCGGAGACCGACACGAGGACGCCATGACCAAGTTTGGCGCTGCTCTCGCTCTCGGCATCATCGACGCCGGTGGCCGCAACTGCACCATTGGTCTCCAGACGCAGACGGGCAACCTCAACATGGCGGGTATCGTGGGCATGGCAGTGTTCACGCAGTACTGGTACTGGTTCCCGTTCACGCACTTCCTGTCACTGAGCTTCTCGCCCACGTCCATCATCGGCCTCGACGGCGACCTCGAGATCCCCGATACCAAGTTCCACTGCGCCACGCGGCCCAGCCTCTTCGACTATCCTCCCGAGCAGGAGGCCAAGGCTGAGGAGGGTCCGGCTCTCATCGCCACGGCTATTCTCTCGACTACTGCGCACGCCAAGAGGCGAGCCCAGAGGAAGGAGAGGGCGTTGAGGCGCGAGAGCATGGATCTGGATGTTCCCGCTGTCAAGCCTAGCGGTGGCGCCGCTGGTGGTGGTGAGGACAAGATGGACGTTGACGAGGACAAGGAAAAGAAGGAAGACAAGGAGAAGAAGGACAAGGAAGATGCCAAGGACGAGAAGAAGGAAGGCGAGTCGGCGGCGCCCGATGCGAAGAAGAAGGCCGAGAAGGAGAAGGTGGGCTATGACATTGACAACATGTCGCGGGTGCTTCCCGGGCAGCTCAAATACATTAGCTTCCCGTCTGGCAGGTATAAGCCCGTTAAGAAGGTATGTCGTCGTCCCAAGCTTTTTGCTTTGTTTTTACCTGTCCCGTTGAAACTCAATTTACTAACTACTGTACTTGTCTTAGCCCACTGGTGGACCTATCCTCCTCCACGATACTCGCCCTGGCGAAGAAAAGACTCTTGTTGAGGAGAAGTTGAAGAAGGTCACGACGGAGCGTGCTCCCGTTGCCCCTGCTGGTGGCGCTGGCCGCAGGGAGCGCGGTGGCCTCACATCGACCAACCCGTTCATCGACGCCTTGCAGCGACAGGCGGGCGGCGATTTGACGCTCAGCGAACTTAGCAACCTCTTCCGGCCGGCTCGGGAAACCCCCGGAGCCGGTGCATCGACAACCGCTCCTGAAACCCCCGCTCCCGCGGGCGGCGCCGCTGCCGCCGCGGGTGTGCTAACTGCTGTGGACGAAGATGCCGAAGGAGAAGAGGAGGCCACTGTTCCCAAGGAGTTTGACTACTACACCGATGATGAAGAGTAGGGAGGTTAATCATGCCTTGTGGGTTTTGTGTGTCTGATTTCGCATTTCCGTCTACAGCACTGGGGGGTTTAAAGCTCAGCATCTCGCGGTGCAGGAGCGGAGTAAATTTGCATGTTTGGTCGTGGGTGCGGCCGTTCCTTTTTTTTTCTCTTTTCTCTCTTCGTTTTTCTTTCCTGTTCCATTTCCCCTTGTGGTTTCTCACATCGGGGAAGGCATATATGTACAATAGCTGTATTGTATTGGTGGTTCGGAAGTAGAATACACTTTTGCCATTTGAACTAGCATTTGTCGTTTAAAGATACTGGATCCATCGAGTGAGTCCAATAGATGTATGTGATTCCAACATTTATTTTCTCGATTCAGCGATTCATCCATCTCTCGATATCAGATACCTCTTTTCAAACTGCTCACGTGATGTCAGCGGGTCGCTGTTCCCCGGTCCGGTCCGCGTTCCTCTCCGTGTTCCTCTCCGGGTTTGTTCCGGGTTTGTTCCCGGACCTCTCCCGGAGAAATCCGGCGGCACTCCTCATAAGAGTCTACCTTCCACCCTCCGGTCGTGAGAGTAGTACCGATTTTGCCAATCACGAGGAAATTACAGAGGCGCATCTCGCTCCTAGACCTACTACTGGCTTCCATTTTCTTGAATGTTCTAGTAAACGAGAATATTGATTCATGGGCAGTGTTCGAATTTGCTGGTTAATGTGACGAAATGCAGTGTGGCTGAGACATCATACCAGCACTACGGCGAGGTAGGGCGCAAATTTTAAAGTAAATTAAATCCCTATTTCCTAAACAGCTAAGCGCGCGTCATCCCCAGATCGCTTTAGAACGCGAATGAGGATATATCAAAAGGCAGACAAGCTCGGTCGCAGCAACTCCCGCGCCCCAACAGCGAGCTAGAGCGGCCAACAGTCCCAGTAGCAATCCATCTGTCGGTTCTATTGTTTACATTGTTAGTAAAATCTTCCCTGCGATCAACTCTTGCTTCCGGGGTTTCCACTTACCGGCCAATTGCCACTCCTAAAGTTAATGGCCGAGTCGGCCGAGCCCTCTCGAGTTTCCTGCGGGCTGTTATCCCATCCTCCCACTCGGCAGAACGGCTTCCTGCTCTCATCCTGATGCGTACTATCCCACTTCGTCGGCCCAGATCTGAACAGAAGGGCCCATGACTGCCACTCAGAATTGTCCCGTTTCGACCGAGCAGGCGTCCCCTCGAACTCGATCTCAAGAGGGAGCGGAAGGCCCGACGTGTCCCCAGCCCACGTCACATAGTTTCCCCACTCAGTCGCGAGCGGGCCGCTTTCTCCGGCGGATTCGCCGTTTACATGGCCGTCTACCCAGACCTTGGCCTTGTGAGCCCTGCTCCAACCCAATTCGCGGATGTGGATATGGCATTCTTTGGATACCTCTGGCGAAGGGGCGGTGGGCTCGCTGGATATCGCGATGGTCGCGAATGTGGTCGTCGGTAGGTCGGGCATGACGCAGACGCACCTCCCGTTAACGCAGCCATTGCGCTGGATTCCGTTGCAGATGACGGCCGGAGCACACTTATCTGCGGTCTCTTCGGTGCACTCGAAACCAGGCGGTGGGTCGGGCATAACGCAGACGCATTTCCCGTTGACGCATCCGTTCCGCTGGATTCCGCTGCAGATGACGGCCGGAGCGCATTTGTCTGCCGTCTCCTCGGTGCACTCGAAGCCGGTCGGGGCGGGCGCGGCACCAGATGTAGTCGAGGTGCCTCCAGTGCCTCCGGTACCACCGGTATCGCCAGTGTTGCCACCGTCGCCGCCGCCATCGGTATTTCCGGAGTCCCCGGCAGGAGGATCCGATCCAAGTACACACTGGTTTGGCAGAACTAAGGCATCGCCCTGGTCCTGGCGCCGGAATATGCGCGCAGCCGCCGCCCCCTCCGCCCTTGCTTTCTCATAAGGACACCACCCCCCCGGCAAGGCAGTCCTTTCGTCCACCGCATTCCATATGCCCTTGATAGGTCCGAGGCTAGGGTTGTTTAACCGGGGCCACGCCTTGTCAATTATGAACCTCTTTAGTCCACCTGGGCTCATGTCTGGCTGGTTCCCGGCATTGTCTCGGGGAAGGCGACCAAGCTGGTGCATCTTCACGAAATAAGCAGCGAGCCCGGCAGTGTATGCGGTCGCTGCATTGTTTTCACAGGGAAGTATTAGCATACCTTTTTCTCAAGTCTCTGGACAAGTTTTAAAAAGGCCTAAACTCACCGACAGAAGTTCCCTCAGTAATCCGATACTCTGAGCCGTGGTCCTCGGAAGCCCAATTCCTCTTATCCCCATCCACGCCGATGACGTTTTCGCCGGGCGCGTAAACGTGCGGAAGTCCTTTCTCCACGTCAAGGCCGGAACTGGGCCATCTATCCCCAGTCAACACGTCGGCAGCGCCAACCACCAGGAGGTCTTTTATATAATACTGCGGCTGTGGCCACCCCACGGTCATTGACCCCTCCTTGGCGCCGAAGAGTGCAGGCCACCCTTGTATCTGGTGATGGGTGACGGGAGATGTTAGCATGTTAAACCGGTGGGAAACGTGTGTGTGCGTGTGAGCCTTTTCGCGCGCGAACTTACTATACGAGAATTGCCCGACCCCGTCACCACGAACACCCCCTTCTCAATGAGCTGTGTGATCTGGGTCTCGAGTTGCTTTTGCCATTTCGTAAACCGGTCGATAGGTCGAATATCCCCAGGTCCAAACATCCAGGATAGGGACACGATGGCCTGAGTAACCTCGGTCTTCTGCGTGGTCTTCTCGTTTATCAGGGTAACGCCCCTCAGCCAGTCATCCGCCTCGGCGCCGCCCCCGCCCTCTCTCCTTCGCGGCATGCGTACCACCCACGGTTTGACGTTTTTGGCGGATCCCAGGTAGGCTCCGGTGACGAAGCCTAGCATGGAGGTGCCGTGAACCTTGCATCTTGTCCGGCTGGGGTCGCAATGGCCGCCGACGCGGGTTGCCGAATCGTCCATGCGGGCCGGGCCGTCGAAATCTTGGTCATCGGCAAATATCCACTGGACTTTCTCAGCTATGTTGTCGCCATCGGTAAACTCCTGCAATCCCGCATTAGCATCACTGATGTTCGATGGATCAATCCCACTCCCTCCACTGTACGTACAGAGTGCATTAACTGAGCGCCCGTGTCTACAATGTAAACAGGGATATCGGATCCGGCGCTATCGTCGAATACATACGTGCCATCGAACTTCTTGTTCTTAGAGGGGGGGTAGGAGAGATAGGCCATTTGCTCCATACCAATGCGGCGTCTCTCGGCAGGGTCATTAGACATGGGTATGCGCTGATACACTCTCTGGAACGCCCACGCGGTGGTTGGATCAAAGTCACAATCCGTGCAATCGGCATATACGCCCGAGATCTAGCGACGAACAAAATCTTGTTAGCAGCTGCTCCTTCTACGGGGAAGCTTTAGCTCTCGAACTCGGGGGCCAAAGAGACTTACACTTGGGATCTCACGAATGGCCTGCGCCTCATCTTCGGTCAGGGTTGCGTGCCAAAAGTCCACGGTGAACTTCCGATCCTGCAAGTTTTCTATCCAGCTACCGTCGCCAATCATCGTAGTCATCTGATCCCAAGTAGCTTTCGCTTCATCGAGATTCTTTCCATCGCGAGGCCAGATAGAATAACCGCTGCTAGTTGAGCAGAACGGGCCGGAGTCGTCTCCGTCCCGTTTCTGAGTGCTGCCGCCACTGGGAACTGGCGTACAGGATACTATCGTCGTAGTAGCAGTAAGGGAGCAACCAGTCTTCATAACTTCGGTCTTAGTTGAACAGGCTGTGGTCCCCGTTCCGCTGCAGGTTACGACGACGTCGGTTACCGTCTCGGTTGGACACTCGGCGGTGTGCGTCACGGTGGATTCTTCATCCGCATCCTTCACTACACATCCCTGTATGTTGGTGCAGACCGGCGGAGGCACAACCGACGAGACTGCCTCCACGGCTCCGTTTTCTAGCGTCGACACGACATGTGAAGTGGTGGCGTAGCAGAGCTCAGCTGTCTGTGTCTCGCAGTTGGTAGGGTCCGGTTCCGGAGGGAAGGTGGGAAGGTTGTCTGGACCAACACTATTACACCCCTCCCCAGGATGGTAGGGACACTTGCTTAGTACTGGACTCTAAGACGGCTTGTTTCTGCGGTTGAGGCTTACGTGAACCGGGGCCATGGCGGAAGGCTCCCGCGGATTTGGATGGGTGACGGCAGCTTAATTGGCGGAGGTCCCCTGCGGAACACGACATTGGGTAAGTCACGGAGCACAATACTTCAGACTATCAAGCGAAGAGAGGGCATATCTTACGGTGGGTAAATACCGGGGGGCAGCGGTAGCCTCCAGCCTCCAAAGTCTATATTGTTAAACTTGGGGCAAACCTACGAGGAATGTTAATCGTCTGGTTATAATGGAATAGATGGAAGAGGCTCTGTTTTCCTACTTACATTGAAAAACCAAAGCTTACACGGAATAAGGGCAGCAAGAAAGCCGCCGCCGTCGTCATCATCGTCCTTTTTATCGTCCTCGCCTTCTAGCCTCGGTTGGTCCACTTGGGTTGGAACTGGAGAAATAGTGACTGACTCGGGCCACTTTGTAATTGCGGGAGTGGTGTCCCTGTTGCTTTCGGTTGGTGTTGGAGGGACGGGATCTGACTGGGAAGGCTCTTGGCTAGGAGTTCCGGGGCTAGGCTCTTGTGTAGGCTCTTATGTAGGTCCCTGGGTCGGTTCTTGGGTAGGTTCTTCTGTGAGTTCCTGGCTAGGGGTTTGACTGGGCTCCTCGCCGGGTTCTTGCGTTCCCTGTGTGGGACCTTGGGGAGTTCCGAGGCTCGGTTCTTCAGCAGTAGGATCCTGAGTCGACTCTTGGGTAGGTTCTTTAGTAGATTCCTGGCTAGGGGCTTGACTGGGCTCCTCATCGGGCTCCTGTGTTCCCTGTGTGGGATCTTGGGGAGTTCCGGGGCTGGGCTCTTGAGTAGGATCCTGGCTAGGTTCCCCCGTAGGTTCCACGGTAGGTTCCTCTGTAGATTCCGGGGTAGGAGAACCGCTGGCGTTCGTCTTCGAGTGGTCTGTCGTCTGGCCGCTGGGTTCGAGACTGGGAGCTGCCGTCTCATCTTCGGAGCTGCCGCCAGAACTTGGCCCTGGAGTTGCTGGAATTTCCGTAACCACGGTTTTCGTGCCAGATGTAAGTGTGATGATGACCATATCTGGCTCCTCATCGTCCGATACGTCCGAACGCATCGGAACCGGAGATCCTGGGTGCACTAGGCTTGAAGGCGGAGGGTTCACTCCGGCTATACTGGACTGCCCGGAGGTTGGAAGATGCGGATTAGGAGCGGGTGGAATCGCCTCTCCATCAGGCCCGGTACAGCTGAAGTCCGCATTGCAAGTGAAGGAACTATCCGGGCAGCATCCGAAGCCGCAGCATATAGTTCCTATGAAGGTGCTATGCATTAGTTTCTCATTCATTTCATTGAACTATTGTTAGCTTGAAACAAACCTGGACCACATAAATTGTGCTGCCCGTCTGGCGTTTCGCAGCATGTATCCACGTCGGTTCCGCATCGGTCCTGACACCAGTACTGGTCCTCTGGGCAAAGCTGTGCGCTTGCCAGGCCGGTCATCAGGAACAACACGAGCCCGAACACGGCTATTATGCTGGTATGGTAGAGACGCATAAATGCTGGTGAAGAGATCAAGCACCAAGTAGAGTGTAAAATATAAGAAGATCGAATGATGTATATAGCTAGATAGATGGGAATGAGGGTGATGATGGGAACTAGATGAGACAGTTCATATCTTGGGAATCTCTGGTCCTTAAATGCATCCTGCAATGGGATTCATCCATCGTCAAGACTCCTTCAGCTAACTCATCTTTACGAGCGATGCCTACTAACTGAAGCCAATTGCATTTCCATATCTAGAGAGCATCGGCTCATGACAGCAGAACGGTATATCGAAATAGAACAGAACCAACATCTAGCAGTATTGCAGCATGTCTTGTGTGTTGGTTCATTTTGGCCCCCTCGAGGCCCCCAATCCCCCCTCCCCGCTACGATTTCGTATACACATAGGCCCACAACATCACATCGAGATCGAACAGACCTAATATCTGGTGGTATTGCAATATATCTCGTGTCGGTCTATTTTGGCCCCTTGGGGGCCGATTTCCCGCCCCTGTACGATTTAACAGACATCACGATAACTCATCTTTCCGCTTAAAAGCTACATCCACCAACTTAAGATAACCGCATTTCTATATTTAGGTCAGAAGTTCCCCATAATAGAAGGCTCGAGGGCGAATAGGACTAACATTTGGCAGTATTGCAGCATATCGTGTTGGTTCAGCTTTGACCCCTCGGGGCAGATTTCCTGCCCCCGATTCCCCTCATCGTCGCTACGACATCGTGTACACATCACGACAACTTATCTTTCCACTTTCCAAGCCACATCTGCCAACTTACACCAACCACATTTCCATATTTAGAGCAGAAGCCCCTAGCAACGAACGATACATCGGGCTCGAACGGGGCTAACATCTAACAGTTTTCTGTTGGGTCAACATATATAGGCTCCCAAACATTAACATCCTGTGCCTAGGTTAGTTTCTAGAGAGAAGTAGGATCACGATTTGACTTACTTCCTCAGCCTCCATTTGTTGAAGCTGAAGGACTTCGTCCTCCGTAACGTGGACCTGCCAAAACATTACCCTCGAGCTACCAGTTCGAACTATGCGCCCCGAACAGATGGATAAAAGCCTCGTGTAGATATGATCTGTGTATTCGGGGTCACGATTCTGCGGCCAGACAGACCATGGTTCCCGGACAGCAACAGCGGTCCTCTCCGAATCAACAGAGTGCGCATCGTATATCGGAGCTGCATCTGTGTTGCCCGCTGTCCTCTCCGAGTCGATGGAGTGGGAATCATCTATTCGACCTGCATCTGCGTCGTCGGCTTGAGGCCTCGGCCATGTCTTGTTAGTTGGTTGGCTCGGGCTGATAGAGAGAGTATCTCTTCTTTGGTTTGTATCTGCACTGGCACTGGTCGGCCTCGAACCAGTCCCGTTGGTAGGTTGATGAGGGGGCCGAATTGGCTCGTTGCTGCCGGAAGGCGCAGCTGGCCCGAGTTTGCAGAAGAGCCAAGCGATGAAGCGTTTCAACATTGCAGTTTTCCTTGGTGCAGGGATATGGGGGGGAATGGTGGAGATGGGAATTGTAAAAAAAGGGAATGGTGCGGGAGGAAGAGGAAGAGATGCCTTGTGTTATTTATAGATGGAACAGCATCCGGGGAACAAAATATCACACCATAGATGCGGCTGGTGAAAATAGATGGTTCGGGACGGGGAGGGGCTAGAGGGGGACTTTTATGTTGTATCGGCTGTTGGTGTTGGCCGGGCCATACGATGCTTGAGGTGTTGGTGATCACTGATCCAAGCCGCGCGATGAACGATGCATGCTGCACGCTGCACGCTGGCGAACTTCCAACACAAGGTTGCGCGTGGCTTAGGTGCGGTTCGCTTCCTGTGGGGGCGGAGAAATCCTGGACAGACGTATCGGAAGGGTCAATGCTAGATCTTGGAATTCCCACATCGCAGTGGGCAAAAAGATTATCGGCCCATAGAGATATACGTACATGTATACTTGTGTAATATCATTACTCCGCACGACTCGACCAGCACATGGCGATGCCAAGTTGGCAGATGTTGGAAGTCCATCCATCGGAGGTGTCACGGGATCACGGGATCACGGGATCACGGGCCGGCCCGTTTTGGAGACCCAAGGACGGGAAGAGGAAGTGAGCGGCGGCCAGCCGCGAACAACCGGAAGAAAGTGATCACCGAAGTAGGTACAACGTAGTCCGTAATTTGCGGATGAGAGTTAACATACTCTTCCGCCGGCAACTCGGCACCAATTAATGTTTCGTCGTACCGCTGCAAGACCGCATAGTTCAATGGTCGAATTCCCTTCCGGGAGCATTGAGAAGAGCAAGAAGTCAACGGATAACTCTAACGAGTTGATCTGATTGCTAGTCTGACCAGTGGCGAAGACTATTGACAGCCTGGGCATCGCTGGAAACGTGTGATGGGTCCTATGGAGGGTGATAACATGTCGAAGATGAAAGCATTGTATTGAAAGGCCATTTCGTAAAAGTATCGGATATTGTCGACCAGCTTCGGAAAATTCCATAGAGCTGGACGATATACGGACAAGATGTACACAGTAGATGGAGACTGCCGTAGGCAGGGACGGGTCAAAGGTACGTCGAACCGCCCAGTCACAAAACATGTGCTGTTTTGTGCTATATTTGTGATCCGTATGTGACTTTGGAGGATATTATGACGGAAATAAGAGGTAGAAAGGATCAATTGAGACCGTTCTTTTTTATTTAGATTTTTATAAGATGCGACGAGGGGAAACACACTCTCTTCCTCTTCTTGATCCTGTTTGTTCCCTAGCCGGGGCGGGTATGTTTGGTACTGGGCCTTGTACTGTACTTTGCACTAATTAATGCCCCGGCACTGCTTATATGTCCCTGAAAATCAGTAGCCGAATCCACGACCTGGCGACGACTCCTCTATTGGTGCTGGCTTGGCGCATGTCCTTATCATATCAGCTTATCGATAAGCCTAGCTCCAAATTTTATTTCCAGACCTCGTTTCCAACCGAGCTCAACAAGCACGATTCCCTACCTTCAACCACCTTCCTTTGAGCCGAATTACCCCGAAAAAAACAACGTTCTTTTGTCCCCTAATCCCATCAATCGCTCTCGTGTTCCTCTTACTCTCCCTTCCCCATTCCCTTTCGCCCGACAAAAGCCACAAGAAACCATGTTCGAAAACGTCTGCAGCCTCCCCCTCCCCGGCGACGTCTTCGCCCAAGCCGTGCACCCGACCGAGCCGGTGGTGACGGTAGGCCTGTACAACGGACGGGTGCAGTGCTTCCGGCTTCCGCCGGCGGCGAACGGGGGCGGGGGCTCGAGCGGTGGGGAGGAGGAGGAGGAGGATATGGAGACGAGCATTCTCTCGGACGGGAGGGCGACGATTGAGAGTGTTTGGGGGACGAAGAGGCATAAGAGGAGTTGTAGGGCTTTGGGGTATTCGCCTGATGGAGATCGTGAGTCCTTTTTTTATTCTATTCTCTCATTGACCTATCTACGAGGTAATTGGAAAGGAAATTCTCTTTGCTAACGGGTTTCTTTTTCTTTTTCCAAGTTATGTTCTCCGCGGGCAGCGACGGCATCGTAAAGCACTTCTCCTCCACCACCGGCCGCGTCATCTCCAAAGTCCTCGTCCCTAAATTCGGCAACCACGACGACGCCCCCTCGATCCTCCACGCCATCGACCCCCAACACCTCCTCCTCGGCACCGACGCCGGCGCGCTGCACATCTTCGACCTGCGACAAAACGGCCTAGCCGCCAAGCCGGCGCGGACGAGCTTCCCGCACACGGACTACATCTCGTCGATTGTGCCTCTCCCGCCGCCGAACGCGAGCCAAGGCAGCAGCCTTGGAGCCGACCCCGTGTTTCCCAAGCAGTGGGTTACAACGGGAGGTACCACGTTGGCGGTCACGGACATGCGATCGGGAACGCTAGTGAGGTCGGACGACCAGGAGGATGATCTGCTCTGCGCGACGTACGTTGCGGGGATCGGACCCAAGAAAGCGGCCAACAGGGGCATTGTGGCCGTGGGTGGCAGCACGGGTGTGTTGACGATGTGGGACCGCGGCTCGTGGGATGATCAGCAGGAGCGAGTCATCGTCGACAGCGGACGCGGCGGCGGCGAGAGCATCGACGCCGTGGCGCTAATCCCCGAGGAACTGGGCTACGGCAAAAAGGTCGTCGCGGCGGTCGGCGATGGCAGTTTGAGGCTTGTGGACCTCGTGAAGAGGGAGGTGGATGTCACGGCTACGTTGAGGCATGATGATTCGGAGGGGGCGGTGGCGGTTGACTTTGACTGTTTCGGGAGGATGATTACGGCTGGCGGGGCGATTGTGAAGATTTGGGAGGATTTGACGGAGTTGCAGGGGAATGGGGCGGACGACGATGAGGACGAGGAGTCTGACGAGGAAGATGAGGACGACGACGATGAGGAAGAAGACTCTGAGGATGGCGATGATGACGATGATGACGAGGAGGACGAAGATGGAGAGACGGGCGGGAAGAAGAGGGCGAGGGAAGAGGATAGTGATGAAGAGGACTCGGACTCGGATTCGGAGGAGGAAAGGGATAGGGAGAGGAGGGAGAGGCAGCGGAAGAGGCGGGAGGCGATCGCGGCGAGGTTGGGGCCCATGGGGGCGCACGGCGTGTTGAGGTTTGAGGGTTTGGATTGAAGGGGGAAAGGAAAAGGAAGCGAGACGTGAACTTTTCGAGGCATCGGTGGGTTTTGTTAGCATGATTTCAGTTTCTGTCAATTGGATGCCTGCGGGCTGATATAGAGAAAGAGGTGTTGATACCCCGGGTGGAGGTGGAAGGCTGATATTCAAGAAGCTAGGCTAGATGCTGCTTTTACAAAATTGAAGTGTTTGGTCTTAATTGATCCTTCTCTGAGTGGCGATGTTCCATCACTTGATCCACAAGCCTGCTTCGGAAGGAGCTGCCGAGTCGAGATGTTGTTTTGATCCAGTGTTTTCGTCTTTTCATGATGTTCTTGCCATCTTATCACGGCAGGTACGAATGGCCCAAGTAAGATAGATCTTCCTCCGCCTGATTCACTGATTCACTGATTCACTGGATCAGGGTAGAATTATAAAAACCCACATCTCCAAGATCTCAATTTCTCTTTCTCCTCCTCTCCTCTTCTCCCATCCTCACACACACACACACACACACACACACACACACACACACACACACACACACACACACACACACACACACACACACACACACACACACACACGCACACACACACACACACACGCACACACACACCCTCCCACCTTCATATTAATGTCTTTATATCTATTCTAACATTTCCATCCATGTGAGTAACATCATCCACCTTTACTCCCTCCAAACAGCTTCCTACTATTCCCAGATAAAGGACCCTGCTAACAAGCTCAACATAGCATTTTCCTAAACCCTCCGAAAACCCATCGAAAAGTCCAACCCTGGCAGCAAAGTACAGAGGGTTCTGAGAAGTCTAAAAGCAAGGAAGACACTGGCCTGGGTTTGAGAACCCAGGCCAGTAGCCACGACATCACTACTTAATCTATGCTGGTCCCCTTTTCTGGGGGACTAGGGCTATCTGAGGGCGGAGACCCCCCTGACTGGGGGTTTTCTTGTGAACAAGTTCAGTTCATTACTATTTCATGTGAGATGGATCACATCTAAATATCTGGACATTGACCCTGGGCTTTCAGAATAATTAGAGGGTAAAGTATTCCTTTTTCCTCTTTATTTTGCTCTTCTTTTCTATTTGTTCCTGCCTTTTCTCTTTGGCAATTCTAAATTGATCTTGCTCACACCTATTCCTAGTACCATCTAGATTAGCAGCACCAACATCACCATCCAGGGGCAATTTGAGCGAGCTGATCCTTTCGAGATGGTGTACTTCGTCATCTACAGGGGTGTCCTCTCCGATAACTCTGTTATCTGTTATCGGAGAGGACTACCTAGATGATCTGATGCGAAGAGGCGCTGGAAGCTGTCCCTGAGACGGATGGCGTTCTCAGGGATGGCTTCCAGCGCCTCCTCGATTCTCTTTCCACCAAGGCCGGTGGAACCGACCACCCTATCACCGCTCTCGCCACGACCGAACCCCTCGATTCTCTTTCCACCAAGACCAGATGGTTGTTCTGAGAGCCGCCGTACGGATACTCGAAGAAATTATATCGAGTCGATGGAAACATGACCAGCTCAATTGCTGGTTGTGAAAAGTTTACCGAATTCCACAAGACCGGGAGAGGATGTGGATTCCTGAACCCGGCCAATTGATTACTTGTTTTCCCTCTTTGCTGGGTTTAACCAACCCCGCCGATGCAGACGGCAGAATCAAATGTTTCAACCTTTGGTCGAATTGGTGGGTTTTAAGCTCACCCCAAACCTCCGGTTTTTTTCGGGTCCTGCTCCCCATCGTCATCCTTTTCTTTACATCTACACCCCGAGATGCGGATCTTCATCGCCCTTCTGCTAGCCGCCATGGCTCAGTTTGCCCTCGGGCACCTCCCCAAACATCGCTGCCTCATGTATCTCACAGGGTAAGTCTCATTGCAATCAATTCGCTCTCATCCGCCGGTAATATATTAATAGCCGCATTTTCGTATTATTTTACAGACAACATCCCGTGGTACCGGAATATCGCCTCACGAAACACATTACCCACGTCGCCCTAGCCTTTCTCAATTCCAACCTCTTCAACGAGGACCAGTTGCCCAGGGAGTGGCCCATTTTCGCTACCCCGGATGACCTGAGGGACAAGTTCCATCCCGGCACCAAGTTCATCATTGCCGTGGGTGGTTGGGGGGACACGACTGGTTTCGACGTCGCTGCGCGGGACGAGGAGTCGCGGGAGAGGTGGGCGCGGAATGTGGCCAGGATGGTGGAGGAGTTGGGGGCGGATGGGGTTGATGTGGATTGGGAGTATCCCGGGTGCGTGTCACTCTGCGATATGCCACCATCCCTATTTCTTCTTCCCCCCGCAAAACTAACCTTCTTACTTCTACGTCTAGAGGCAACGGGGAGGACTACAAGCAAATCCCCAACTCCCAAAAGGCCTGGGAAATCCCCGCCTACCCCCTCCTCCTCCAAACCCTCCGCACCCACCTCGGGCCCAACCCCCTCATCACCGCCGCCGTCCCCGGCCTCGAGCGCGACATGCTCGCCTTCACGCCCACCACCGTGCCCCGAATCCTCTCGTCCGTCGACTTCCTCAACGTCATGACCTACGACCTCTTCAACCGGCGCGACAACGTCACGAAGCACCACACGGGCGTGCAGGCCTCGAAGGCCGCGGTGAGGGCGTACATGCGCCGCGGGGCCGACGCGTGTAAACTGAACCTCGGTTTCGCGTTCTACGTGCGCTGGGCGCTGACGGAGGGGGATTGCGGGAAGGGGAAAGAGGTTGGGTGCGCGACGGGACTGATGGAGGATCCCGTCACGGGAGGCGATCTAGGCAGGGCGGGGGCTTTCAGCTACCACGACGAGGTCCCCGCCGATTTGAAGGACTCGTACGAGAGGGCGCTGAGCGAGGGGACGTACGACGAGGTCGGCGGCGGCTATTATTACTGGGACGCGGAGGAGAAGCGGTTCTGGACGTTCGATACGCCCGAGGCCATCGCGCCCAAGTTTGAGGTGCTTGTGAGGGATTTGGGGCTGGGAGGGGTGTTTGCCTGGGGGTTGGGCGAGGATGCGGATGAGTTTGCGCACTTGAGGGTCGTGGATCGGGAGATGGGGAGGCTTTGGAGGGATCGGGACGAGGAGCGGAGGGAGTTGTGAGAGAGGGTGGGAGTCAAAGTGGGAGTGGTTCTTGATTTTACTGGATCTGTCCTACACGGGTAATAAGGGTCTTCTTCTATGATGAATCAATGTTTCGTTGGATTCGTTCGGTATTAGTGGTCAGAAATGAGATGGCCGGATCAAATAAAGAAAAAAGAAAATAATTCCCCATCATCAAATGTTGCGCCGATTCCCAAAAAAGTGCATGAAGGAGAGAAAGAAAGAAGAAATGACGGCAAGTAAAAGTATCCAGGGGTATCTCCAAAAAATAAAAATAAAAAACGACTTTGCTTCTCCTCCCCTTCTATTCCAGTCTTCTCCAATCAATCCAATCCATTGGCGGTGATTCCCCATCTGCGACGAGGGGTCTGAAACTTGGAAGCGCCCAACGTTTCTCCCCGCCTTTTCCATGCAGCCAGGGCCATGGCTAGTGGCACCAGGGCCTGACGCCACCTACGTATTGCGGCGTCCAAAGCCCGCGTCAAAATTCGAACCCCCAAACTAGTTTCCGCCCCCCGATCCGTCGTGGTTGTGTCGTGCATTGCTTCTTTCTTTTTTCCTTCTAATTTTTTTTTTGCAAAGGACGGACGGCCCTGGCAAGGGGAGAAAGAATTGCTTAGGCCGCGGGATAGGGAGCAGGGCTGGGCTGGGGCTTGTTCGCCTCAAGCTGGACGTCGGCGGGAGCAGTGCTTCGGTTCTTTACGGCGTCGAGAGCTTCAAGCGCCGTAATGCCGGTGAAGATGACCCTGTATGATGAGAAAGCGGTTGTTAGTTCAAATACCTTTTTCGTCCCTTCTTCTTCTCGATAAGAGAAATATTTTCCTTTCCCCCTGTTCAGAAAATACATACCAGATGAAAAAAGCAAAAGCAATCCCAGCCTGGAACGTCCTGCACGGACTAAACTTGCTGCAGGAGCGCGGCACGCCCAGGTACGCGGCCATGGCGACGGCGCCGGCGAACCAGAAGATGGTGGAGACGGCGAGGAGGGCGAGGCCGACGAGCTTGTGGAAGAACTGGGGCGCAAAGCGCGGGGTGGCGAGGAAGTAGGCGGCGACGAGGAGGGTCCAGATGGTGTTGAAGATGGAGAAGGCGACGGAGGAGGGGGTGAAGCTACGGAAAGCGTCGGCGACTAGAATTGGGTTTTGTCAGTTTTGGCTCTCTGTATTTCATTTTTTTTTTTCTTTTTTTTTTTTTTTTTGAAAAAATTATTTTTGCCCTTTGACGTACCGTAGGCGAGGAGGCCGAGCTCGAGGATGGCCAGGGCGGCCAGAAGGATAAAGGCGATAGAGACGATGGGGAGCGCCATGGTTGCGGTTTAGGTTGTGATGTGTGCGACGAAGAGGTTTCGGTCGGCGAGGTTACACTGGTCGTACTAGTTTTGGGCGCGCGAGACGGAGAGTATCGATGGAGAGCGAGGGAGCAAAAATAAGAAAATTTCTTTTCTTTGCGACAATGTTCGATGTCCTTTGCAGAAGCTAGAGAAGAGTAACAAAGAAGATCGACGTAGAAGCGATGAGGGTGGAAGGGCGTGCGGGGGGATTGGTCTGTTATATGGTGGGTGGAGGAGGAATCATGTACTGAACAATAAGACCGGGGACCGGAATGGTGGGGAGCCAACCCAGGAACTTTATAAGGAACGGCGGACAGTCAACGGGTTTGAGCGTCGTAGACTCGCAAGGTGGGTGTGGGAAGCGGAAACGCAAGGAGAGCCAAGAAAGTGATGGGCTGCCAAGACTGACGAAACTTGGGTGGGCGGAGTTAATCAGAGACCAGGATGATGGAGGGTGGATGGATGGCGAGATGCTTGCGACGACGGGGGCCGGGGGGTGGGACGGATGGGATGGGATGGGATGGGATGGGGATTCGCCATTGATGGATTTGATCGGCGGGTCATGGTGGTGGTTCCGTTCCTGCCCTGGTCCTGGACTGTGGACTGGGCGGTCGTTGCAGGGAGAAGGGAAGGGATCGATGACAACAAGAGGAGTCACAAGAATAATAATAGAGTTGGGGCATTGGAAGATCGGTGGTGATTCAAAGTTTGGGAAGGCTCTTTCTAGTTTTACTTTGTCCTTTGTTGCTCTTTCTTCTTTCTTCTAGTCGTGGTTTGCGGTACGATTGTAGCTTTGTATTACTGTATGTTTGTATAATTGTACTCTGGCAAACTGTTTTCTTGTTCTCCCATCAAGATGTTTCTTCCATTTGATGACATTTGTGACAGTTCGAGCAAGTCAAAGTACAATGGATGTCATTACTCATTGCAGTTACTCATTGTAGTTACTCATTGCAGTTACTCACTGTACTTGGTACTCTTCCAGTCGACTTCTCTAGGCCCTGAGAATTAGATGCGATCTGAGATTCCGTGGAACAGAGTCATATTGATGGACACATCAACTCATTTTTGATGGCTGGGCTGATGGCTAGATTTAACAGGTTCCACTTCCCACTTGCACCCATCTTCCTCCACGTCGAAGTCCACATTCCATAATCTATTTCTCATTGCCTGCGCTCGCCACCCACTTGTCAGATATCAATAAGAGTCGTGGCCCGTATAACACGTACGCGACGTGGACCCAAGAGTTGGTTCCCTATTGATCAATTGCTGCCCGGCTCTGTCTCTACTCTTTACATAGCCATCGTTGGTCCAAACCCACACAAACCGCTTTGTTACTAGACTGCCTGAGCCGCAGAGCATGCTCATCCTAGAATCGAAGTACTCTTGAGCCAATATCCGCCGCGGCACAAGAAACGAAAGAAGACACTATTGCCAAGAAAATCGCAACCGAAAGATTTTTTTTTTTTTTTTTTTTTTTCCTTTTTTTAAAGAAAATTAAACATGACCGTTTCGGTCAAGCCATCAACGAAGATCTCTGCGCCCCGCCCAGCCAACCGCCTGCGTGGCGCTCTTAAGTCTTGCGTCACAAGAACCACAACAGGACCCAAATTGGTTTGGCCTGGTGGCACCCGAGATGCGACGGTTACATTGGTTACAGGTTCAAAAAACAGACTCGGCCGGAATTGGTCTGAGCTAACGTAGCCCAGGATGTCTATTTTGGTGCCTAATAGTGGTGCAGTGGATTAATATTAGATTAGAAAGAGTCCCGGCCAGATGCGGTGGCTTTGCTGACCTGGCCTGACCCGGTCTTCACCACGCATACTTCGTACGCATTTCTGTTTTCCGAAGTGCCGAGGGGATCGTCACTGCGCAGGGCACATTACAGGGGAATGGCTAGAAAGGAGGAAAAAGGGAAGAGAAAAAAAAGAAAAGCGCTCGAATACCAAGACGCAAGCCTCAGCGTTCGTCATCTGCCTCCACTACTTCCATCTTGGCCTCTTGGCTTCGCACTAACAACTGCCTCTCGCTCTTTTGCCCTCACTTGGTATTTCATTCGAGATTTTATCCGGCATCATGTGCGGTTTTGCAGATGGCGAGAGTGCACCTCGGTCTCTGCTGTACAGACTAGCATCTAGCACCGAAGTAAACTACACGTAAACCAATAATCCAAGGTGTGGCTATCATCCTGTACGGAGTACTATATTTAATGTTGGGTCACAAGGATGCCCGCCTCTCCATGCATGTACACCCAACATTTAATTTCAAGATGGCTTCTCCCGTGCTAGATTTGTGCTCTCGCCGACGATTTCTTTTTGTCAATGACGAGACGATGTCCAGACTCCATTGGTGTTTTGACTTTTCTGCGCAACCCGGCATTCCTCCATAACCCGCAACCCATAACCCGGATCATGGCATTGATGGTGCCCTCTGATATGCGGCACAGGCCATCCCATCCCTACTCGTCGATCATGAAGGGGGGTTTCGAGTTTGGACGATGAATACAAGATTTTCGGACGAGCTCTATTGTCCCCTTTTCCTTCCTAGTCACTGAAGTCCGTCTTCTACAAACAATCCCTACTGCGTAGTTCCTGCTTCCGAGTACGAAACATTGCACACAATCTTCTGCTGCCTTGACTAGAATGGAACTGGCTCCCTCCCTTGGCCACGACGGCGCCACGGACCGCCTTGGCAGTACGAAATACTTCTTGACAGTACTCTGTACTTTATCTTCACGTGACATTCAAGTTCCGGAGCTTACACGAATTCGAGTTTGGGTCAGGTGGGGCAGCGGCACTTTCGCAGAATTTCCCAATTCAATCATCGCAACCCTCTCTCGACCAGTAAAACTACCTCCGTTTTTCACTGCTAACCTGAATCAAGAATGGTCTCTTCGTGGCGTGGCTGTGCATGCATGCAAGCTGCAAGCAGAGCGTTCTCTGTTCACTTCCATCTCCACACCGAGGTTCTGTCGATTCTCTGAAGTAATCGAGTGTCCTGGCCCGGAGAAGCATGGGGAGCAACGACGCGAGTCAACTGGCTCCGGATCCGCCTGCCGAATCGTTGCCGGCAACGCGTTTACCCAGGCAGGACGTGGGCGATTGAGATGAGTCCTGAGCCGAACCTCGTTATAGTATAGTATTAGTGTTCTTCGCTATAGACTCGAACTTTCTGCACTGGTTCTGTCCACGGTCCCCGATATTCGCAGCTTATTAGTCCAGTCGCGATCCTTGATCTAATGACCCGGAAGACTAATAGCACTGCGAGGCAGGAACAACGTGGAGACGGACTTAGACATGAAGTTGAGAGGGGACTGGATCCAGCAGTTTCACACTAACTAAAACCCGGCAACAATTGGGGAAAGGTACTTGGGAAAGTACCCTTTCAGAGAATAATCGCAACTAGGATTCCTGGAATCGATCAACAGTTGATGAGAAGTTCGGCTGAGACTCGTCCGATCGTGATCGCCCACCACCCCCTACTTTGGTACTTCTTCATGCGCCAAAGCCCGGAAATCCAAGAATCGGGAGTCGGGGAACGGGACGCGCCAAGACAAGCGCGGAATTGGACAAGGATATATTCTATTCTGTGGAGATTGATTGAATTTGTCGAGATGTCTCGTATTTTTGGGGACTGGGGAATGTAGATTTTGTTGCGAGTCCGAACTCCTTCCCTCAGCCGCACGCCGCGCGTATTAAGTGACACAGCGCCGGATGATATCGGTTGAATTTCAAAAGAGAGCGCCACGGTCTACCGTATGGGGATAGGATTAGAGAGGCCTCCTGGAACAGGACCGTCTTGACCGAGGTTGTAATTTTTTGAGGCTGGAAATCAAAAAAGGAGCTGAAGCCATCATCATCCGTCAGCTCCTCGCCAAGTCGGGAGTAGGACACAGCTTGAACTTCAAATACATACGAATGACCCACCATCACGCGTGGCCTCATAAATACCCTCCTGGTCCCTTGTCTCAGTTGAAATCGTGACGCGCAAACACAAAAAGACACGGACGACCTGATATTTCGTTCTCCTTTTCCCCGGAGTTGAAACCCCGACTTTTCTCGAGCACCGAGGCCTAGCTTCCCACGGAACCGGAATCGGGTTAGGAGAGCTTTAAGCTCCGGATCGGGAAAAGCGGGGCCTGCATTGGGTCATGCTCCCTCTATTAGCAACTTTTCTCATCCCTCCATCTCCCTCCCACTCTTCTCCATGGGCGTCTTGGAATGGTTCGGGTAGGTGCGGAATCAATCTGCGTTCGACCAGAAATGGGTCGAGTTGCACCCGGCAGATGCAAGGGTTCCTTCGATCCCCACACAATCCCCTCATGACGACATGATCACACGCACTCTTCTTTAGGGATTGTAAACTAAACTACTTGTACGGAATAGTCTGTATCTAAACTAGCCCATGGTGAGTTTCAATGCGCATGGACTCCCCAGATGAAATAAATTCGATATATTCAATATCGACTGCGTAGAATTGGGTTTGCGAAGGAACGCCGAGTGGAAGCTCAATGGGGGAAGATGGAATCGGGCTGTTATCTGATGATGTCATTGCATCGTGACACACGGAAGTCGCCGCCCGCGTGCAATTGCTACCCCACCACATCGTGAAGGTCTAACCGGGCCCATGTTACCCAAAACCCCTTCGAATCTCGATCAAGTTGGACAATGGACCGACAAGGAGAATCGCGAAGCTGTACTTCGTAAGATGTTGCGGGTAGACCATAGGAAAACCGGGGATGCACAAAAGTTCATGAAAATATTCCAATTCAGCATCACATCTAGCTGGGTCGCCAAATGAGTCCTAACCTGCCGCGGCCAAAAGACACCCGGAGGTCTTGGTTGTCGATGACGACAGAGCCCAAGCTGCCAGAGCCTGGAGAGAACATGAGTCTGCCCAACATGACATGGTTTGGCCCAGGTCCAAAGCTTAGACGTGGTTCCTCGATTTTAAGTTGGGAGCTTGAAACCACCTCACCTCATGCCGTCATCAGCCCAACCACGCCACCAAATTCATGCATGATTCAATATAAGCTGATTGCCAGGACCAACATTCCCCCTCTTTCACTCCCCCCTCTCTCTGTATAGAACCAAAAAGCCAATTATCCCGAACAGAAATACGATCAATATCAGATCAACTTTGAGAAACAATTTAGAATAGACGAGAAAAAAAAAACAGAGAAGATCATACCTAAAGCGACAATGTCTGACCCCGAAGTTCACCGCAAGCTCGTCGAGGAACATGCCATAGACGAAACTCCCATCTCCCCAGTCCGATCCCGAGACCCCTCGCGCCGAAACTCCCTCGAGCATCACCTCCAAACCCGCCCTTCCCGCGAGGAGCTAATAGGCAGTTAGTTTTTTCCCTGACTCCCCTACTCCCCTATTCTATCTTCCCTCTCCCACTTCCCCTCCGACAGACGAGCTGCCTGAACTCGTGTCCGAGCTTCGGGCGTTCTGCCTTTGTGGTTTGGAAAAACGTATACTGACACTTGTTGTGACAGAACATATTCTCCTCGATACCAATGCCGCTCCTGCGATACAGGGCCAGCAAAAAGAGGTAAATTCCCCTCTTGCCATCCCGCTCGTTGAAAAAAGAAAAAGAAAAATAGAGGGAAAAAGGAGGAGAAGAAGCTAATCAGACGTCTTGGAATTTTCCCTAGCTCGAGAAGAGCATGCGCGCCGATACCCTCAAGGAGAAAATCGCCCAACGCCCCTCGCCCGACAAACTCGTTAGCGAGGGCGTCCTGCGTGACGATCCCAGGAGCGCAGAGAAGCGCTACGAAGAGGCGATCGAGGATGAGTACGCCAAGAGGGAGGGCGGTGCTTAAGGGCCCTGTTTCCCCGTGTGCTCTTTGAGGGAGTTGTATTATTTTTTTTATTGGTTATTAACGGAGTTGTTTAGGATTGAATGGTATAAGTTAAGATGGGATATTAAATTTTGAAATTCTTCATTGCTTCTAGACTCTAGGAGTGTGATTGATATTCAGATCTATGCCTGAGGAGACAAATGTGTGCAGGGCATGGATTGAGGCTTGATATTACGAAAGATACCCCCGAATGAACGATCAACATGTCGTGGGCGATGGGAGTCGGCAATGGTGTCTTTCCTGGAAGGGAAGACCAAAGAACCATCGGCTTGGCCCCTTTGGCGAAGGGTGCGTATCGACTAGGACCCCCTTTCGTAGGGCTATGGGGTTTCAGTTGCCGACTTGATATTGCACAAACAAGGAGCCGCCTCACCTCTTTGGCGCCAACAAATCAGATATCAGTAAATAAGTAGTGTAAATTGAAAACTGAGCGAGGAAACCAGAACGTCCACCCAAGTATCATACATCAAGTAAGCCATCGATCATGTCTCTCATCCCTCATCCCTCATCCTCCCCATCAGCCTTTGCGGGCAAAACTCTTCAAGACAAGAAAGGAGAAGAAAACAAAACGCCGCATGCGTCATTAATGAGGGCCAACTCCCTTGCCCTTTCCAACCATATCAGTACAAAACATTCGTGCCGCATAACCCCCGGACTCCAAAAGACTTGGGATCTGGATCCGGAAGAGCGCCTTGGGCCCCCCCAATAGGAACAGGGGGCCGGGCGGGTATATATATCATAGCCCGGGCCGAACCACCGTTAACGCCGAGAGCCGGACCGCGACTTGGTCGAAGAGGTCGCCGAATAAGCCTGCATTCCGGCCGCAGACGGGGTCGGAGCGAAAGGCTCCTCGATTCCCTTGTTATGCTGGACAACGACCGTCCTTTTCGTGGTGGTGGAAGTGGAAGTGTGGGAAGCTGCGACTAGACATGTTAGCCTTTTTGGTTTACATTTTCCCGTGTCCCAATATTTCTTTTTTTCAGGGCAATTAAAGGTTTGTATGCGTTGGTTGGTAGATACAAGAGGGGAAAATGCCCGAGAGATCGGACTCGGGGGGCGGGTGAGGCTGAAAGAGCTGAAAAGAGACCGGCCGGTGTATCTGGGAGGACTTACCGGCACTCCACTCACGGTGCTCGCGGCTTCCGGAGGAGTAGAAGGTGGACCCGGAGGTCGTGCTAGAGTAGTTGTTGGACGAGTTGGACGTCATTTTGGTGGCTTGGGGGGAAAGTATAAGTTTTGCTTTGGTGTTGGTGTAAGTCGTGATGGACTTTTAATGTGAATGGGCTCTTTGAAGTGTGCGAGATGGTCTCTGGCTCTGGTCTGGTGAGGAAAAGAAGAGACCAGGAATGAAAAGACGGAGGAAACCATCTTGATTTATACAAAAAATGATATCGAGGTAGGCAGCTCTTGACGAGAGACGGAAAGGTACTATCCATCATGTAAGAGAAAGACCGGCGTTCAAGTCCAGAAAGCATCTACAAGTAAGCCAAGTATAGATGCTATGAAAAGAATGAGCAATGCTACAATGGGAAGAGTACACGGCAATGTTACACTCGAAAACCCTAAAAAAAGGGAAAAAGAAAAAGGAGGCGGTTCTCGCTCGCTCGCGCCCCGGGTGGTTCGTAAACCAATTCCTAAAAAAAGGGATGTTCGCATCTCTGCGCGTTGCACACAACTGCGAATCTTCGCGGTGCTGGGTGGGGCTGCGCAGGAATTCTGTGTCAGTGGCACCCTACCCGAATGGGTGGTGCACCATGGGTGACCATCTAGACAACCTGCTTTAACCGATCCGGTCCTGTCCAAGCCGCAAAAGAGACTGTGACGAGGGAAGTACAAGCCAAACGTGCCAGGCACACAGGCATCCGTAATTTCCGGACTGAGGCTCGAGGGAGAGGATTATGGGCGTGGATGCCTAGATACCCCAGGCAGATTTCCCACTGCCTCCTTACAGTAAGGTTTGTTTGGACGGCGATTGGCGGGCTGCGTTGGAATGTTTCGGCGGCTTGTCGATAAAATCGACTTTTTTTGCGGGTGAGAACGGGAAAAAGCTAGGCAGAAGAGCTGGTTTGGGTAGTTTTCAGATTTTGTATGTGTTGTAATTCGTGAAACAGAAAAAATGGAAGAGGTTGGTAAAATGAGCGTGTGATGATGGTGATGATCATTGAGGAATCAATAAAGAGACAGGTGCAGGTATTTTGGACGACTTGTGGGGTTTCAATTAAGGATTGACATGAAGCTATCGGTCCGGGAGACCCTGAAATCGTGATAATACCCTTGTTACTCCTTCCAATAGACCCGCAGAAGCGGGAGCACAGCATACATAGGGCTGCGTCCGTCAAGGGATTCGTGATGGTTGCGACATGTCGACAGGAGAGGGGCAGCAATTATCAAGTACCGCTGCAGTAACGGAAGAACGGCAGATGGGGGATATTGAGGGGGCGATGCAATGGGACTGTGAATTGGGTACTGCGGGAGACTGCGGGAGACTGAGGGGATGAGGAGGGGCAAATGGATTCGGGGACTACGACATTGCTGCAGTGTCTCATGAACATTGAACTGTGTGGGACAGGCAAAGTCGAGTGTGCGCTGTCACTAGACATCAACTTCCATGCAGGAACACGTTTAATCACGCCCTCCTGAGCGGGCGATGCTGAAGGATGCAAGCCTTTTTTTGTGACTTGGGCCCAATGTTCCTCCGAAGCGCCTGGTGGTGTCTATTGTCTTGAGACCTCGTTTCGTTGTCTTGAGGTTTCGTAGATGGTGTAAATCATGAAGGCTTAGGAAATAAATCCAGTTGGAAGTCAGGGTGGCGGGATTGACACGAGCCGTATCAAACTTGAATTCTAAAAACCAAATGTGTGGCAGTTCAAGGCGAACCCTTCGTCACAGCCATAATACTGTTCATTTTCAACTTGGGACAAAAGATACGCCTCCAAGTTCGAGAAGCTACTACAAGTATGTGAGTCAGAGCATACTTCGTACACACACGCACCTTAGTCGCAGCATGCGCTCACAGACTCGGACATCCAGCACTGAACATGCAGCCTCGTCTAGCATCGAGCATCTCCGAGCGCTCGGTTCCGCAAATCCGAGGTTCCCCTCGAATGCCCCTCAATACCCCTCCAGCACGCGCCGGCGCGCTCCGATACCTTGACCTTGATGCTCGCCTCCTGGCTTGGTCGAGTTTGCCTGGATTTCAACATAGCTGCCTGGATGGCCCAACCCACGAGCCCCTCCCCAGGCTCCCCTCTGCAAGCTATCTAAAGCATCGGCATTTTCTTCTTCTTGCACGACTTCGTTGCTCGGTGAACGACATGAGTCAAAAATGAGGAGGTTGGTTGTGTATCCAATATGTCTTGGGGAGACGCGCCAAGAGGTAGTTTGGTGATACCTTCAGGTGAGTTGGTGTCATGCAGGCGTATTGGAACAGAAGGTGATGGAGCTACTGCAGGCTGAAGGGTGGGTGGTTGCAGGAGGGGCGACTCGGGCACTAGGAATACTCCGTACTGAGTAAGTTTGTTTACTCCGTAGATTGTCGGATGCACCTTGAATCATCCAGATGGGGCGTAGGGCTGATGGATGCCTGAATTGCCCGCCTGAGTTGACCACTAAAGTGGCGAGGGAGGTCTTTGACAGCTCGCTCCTGGTGCTCCGCACACACTGCAACATTGGCAGCGGGTAGTTAAACCGGATTTCCGACAGTCATCACTCCAGTGCTCTGCGTGGTGGTGATGATAATGGGAAACAGGTTATTCAAGAACAAGAGGTTGATGTTTCCTCACATTTGGACATGGCAAGAGCGTTTGGTATCATTGAACCCTTTTCGGTTTTCAACTTTGATAATGACCTTGAACATTACCAAGGTACGTTGTGTACCTTTTTGTAATTGTACCATTCCTTTGCGTCAGATGAATTTCCCAAGGAAAGAACGGGTCAGAATCAAGGGAAGGCGCCTTATCTTGCAAAGTGCTGCTCTCCCCAAACTGGTTCTGGCAGGAGCAAGGGGGCATACGGAGTAAACTAGTTTACTCCGCATGTAACAATGTACTTGTTGGAAGAACATGGCATGTGATAATTTATAACTCAACTCCAAGATTGATCTTGCATTTTTGACGATGCACCCATGTCTTCATGTCTTCACAGTCCAGGCCGACAGGCGGGGAATGGCACGGAAGAACCAAGACCACCAGGAAGAAAAGAGAAACAAAAAAGAGAAGGCGGGAAACAATGGTCACGCGGCGTCGGATGCGATGCTATTCTAGGAGTCTCCACGGTCCAGACCATCTTAGAACTTGAGACTGGACTAGACCTCTTCGTCGACGACGTGTCATGGCTTGATAATGAAGCACATATTAAGATCAAGCCGTAACACCAGATACGAGAGCGGGATCCGAGGGCTTACGAAGTACGTCTAATCCCGAGGCCGAGTACCTTTGCCAGACGATAGGAATATCCGATGGGAAAATGCAGAGGGATTGGGATTTCGGGCGACGGTCTGACTCGACTCGGTGAAACTCGGACTTTTGGGTGTGAAGTTAAGTTTTGGGATCCAAACCCCAGAGCGAACCATGACTGAGCACAAGCACCAGAAAAAATAGCATGGGCAATGGAGAACGAGAACTAAATTTAGGGCGTAATCCCGCCACGGGATTTCTGCGTGTCAATTGATAATTATAGAAGCATTGGCCGAGTGGGATCAGATGGCCTGACAATGAAGTAAGGACGAGAATAGCTGAGACGAGAAAACCAAGGGATTGAGTTCGCTAAACCAGTGGGCGACCGGAAGGGAAGCGAGCCTCAATGCGTTGTCTTGGACTTGGGCCAGGCCGCAGCCTGGTCTGGCTGTGTCGAGTCCGAAAGGCTCATTCAAGCCTGGCGACTGATGGAAACAGAGCCAATATTCTCCAATTTTAGTGTTGATGCAGGTTAGGGTCACCGAAGAGGACATGATTGGATATCTGGAACATCGCGGGGCTGGCTTGCCGCCCTTCGCCATTCGCTCGAGTTAGGGCTGGCCTTGCGGAGGCAATCAAGACAAGAATAACGAAAACCGTCAAGAGCAGGTGAGCAATAAGTTGCACTCCTGGTATTTGCCTGTTCTAATGGATACTGCGCATCAGATTCTTCCTGCAGAGACACTTGAAATGGCTCTCAACCACGTATCGTGCGGCCCAGATCCTGCCGCCTATAATGACGCATATCAAGAAGCAATGGCGCGCATCGAGAGCCAGAGCCAAGGCCGCATTGATATTGCCAAACGAGCCATTTCATTCGTCGTCCATGCAAGGCGCCCTCTCACCCTTTCCGAGCTTTGCCATGCCGTTTTGGTGGAGTTGGGCGACACGACGATTGACCACGACAGAATACTCGGGATTAAAGAGGTCATCACTGCATGCCGCGGCCTGCTTCTCATTAACCGCGACGAAAAGTCTAACTCGGAAGAAGAACAAGATGATGATGCGTACGACACGACGACGGTGCGACTGGTCCATCCGACAGCTTACGAATACTTCCAACAGGCCGAGGATCCGCTGTTCACACATGAGAAAATCGCAAATACCTGCATGACGTATCTCTCTCTCGCCGACTTCCAGAGTGGACCTTGTCATTCGGACGATGGCCTGACCCTCCGGCTCCGAGCCTACCCCTTTTATCAGTATGCGGCGCTTCACTGGGGGTACCATGCTAAGGCTGCTGACTTCGACTTCGAGGGTTCGGATTTTCAGATTCTCAACTCACTTCCACACATCGAGTCCGCATACCAGGCTCTATATAGGGGGAAGGAATATGAGATCAAGCGGAAATACATGTCTGACACCTACACCTACTTTCCCCACCAGATGACTGCTCTTCATCTAGCAGGGCACCATGGACTCCCCCGTCTAGCTGAGTACCTAGTCCGAACCAATGCCAACCATCCCGGAGGCATGGGCCTTGGCATCAATAGGAAAGATGGCTATGGCCGTACAGCATTGGCTTGGGCAGCCTGCGAGGGGCACACCGACACAGTCCAAGTCCTTGTGAATGTGGCCGCCGCAGACGTCGATTCCAGGGACTTCAAGGGTCAAACTGCCCTGTTGTTAGCCGCGACGCATGGGCACGAGAGTGTCGTTGATCTATTGTTGATCCGCGGTGCAAACCCCCACCTCAAAGATTTCGTCCAAGCTACACCCTTATGGCACGCAGTGACGGCAGGGAATCTAAGCATCGTAGATCGCCTCCTAAGACAGGGTGTGGATATAAACGTGGTCACCGTCGATGAGAACGAAGATGTGGAGGACTACCGGACCAAACCTCATGTGTACTCGCCACTGTCCCTGGCAGCTATGCATGGACATGAAGATATCGCTCGCCTGTTACTGGCTCAGGAGGCCATCCAGATATGCCCGGCAGTCTCCTCGGGTGAATACCAGTTCTCGAGTCCTCTCTGGCAAGCTATAGCATATGGGCACCGCAACTTGTCGTTGGTTACGAAATTGCTCTCCGTTCCCGGAATGGATCTCGCGGAAGTCGACAAAAGCGGACGAGGACTACTGCACAGGGCAGTAGAGAGCAATTGTCTCCATATTGTCGATCTTCTTCTCCAGACCGACGGCATCAACCCAGATGCCCGAGACAACGAGGGCAGGACACCGCTGTCGCTTGCGGTATCAGTTAGCGGTAAGAATTCGACAGGCCCACCCGCCAATCAGTGCACCGGAACACAGCAGTTCAGCATCATCCGACGTCTAATGGCCTCTAGCGGAGTCGATGTCAACTCGCGTGACCAAAGGGGACAAACGCCGTTATGGTGTGCTGTGAGCGAACGCTCTTCCCCACTCGTTAGACTCTTGGTAGAGTGCGAAGATGTGCATCTTAATAACCAAGACAACTGGGGACGCACGGCTCTACACGTGGCAATAATCTACAAACATGTGGATATAGCGAGGACTCTCCTCTCAGCGGACGGGGTGGGTGTAGCCGGAAGCAAACTCCTCCAGCCTGGTCTGCCCAATCTGGAATCCGCACAAAGCCCCCTTTCCACCAGGAAAACGGACTTCAATGCTCGAGACAAAGACGGGTACACCGCGCTTCACCTTGCCGTCCAATATAGAAATGTAGCTTGCGTCTCTTTGCTGCTGGGAGCAAAGGGGGTGGAACCCAACCCGGTCGATACGCATGGACGTACGCCGTTATCCCTTTCAGCAGAACGCGGAGATCTCGGATGCGTAGAGCTACTGCTCCCGTTCAAGGGGTTGGATATGCGCGATAACGCCGGACGCACGCCACTGTCGTGGGCGGTAGCACCAAAACACCCAATCTGTTTCGGTGATGATCATAGAGAGGCGACAAAACTCCTGCTCGAGCAAGGGGCGGATGTCAACGCCGAAGACAAGAACGGCTGTACTCCTCTTCATTGGGCGGTCAAGAAGAATCGGCGAGACATAATCGGCGTCCTACTAGAGAGTGGGGCCGATCCAAATCAAAGGAACAAAGACAACCTCACGCCGCTGGATCTGGCGGCTGAACGAGGGAAGAGAAATATCATAGAGATGTTGGAAACCGGAAGCGGCAAATCAAGGTCTGTGCAATCCCTAGGCATAGTAACCTCCAAATCAAATATGTATGCTAACCATATCCAGCGAGTTTGAACACAAGGACGGCGGAAGAAGCAGCCCCTCCCGCTTGAGTAGTAGGAGTAGCCTCAAGACGGAAGAGCCGTCGGATATAGATTTGGACACTGGATCCGATCAGGATGAAGATGTGGTCTATCAAAATACTGCAAAGGGCACAGAACAGGTCGATGGATTCTGTCAATCTTGTCAACGTATCGAGAAGTACGTCCGCGATGGCTTAAGCCGGTTCATATCCGACATACCTTCCATTGATGAGCATTCGGAACAAAAGTCATGCCATCTGTGTCAACTGATGGTAGCAACCTACCCATACAACGGGAGAGGTCAAGCTGATCTCACAATTTACGGGAGTACTAGCACCAGACGGTTTGATTTGATGAAGATTTGGATGCGGAAACTCTCCCGCTGGCTCCCAGACCAAGAGTCGCTGCTTATCTGGGCCATCACCAACAACAACACTACTCAGACGCTGAAAGACCAGACTCACTCCCAAGACAGCGAAGAGCTTCTCCCGATAGTCCATAGACTGCAAGAGACTTTCAACATCGACAGGGCTCGTAATTGGATCAAGCATTGCCAGGCAAGCCATGGCCCCGAATGCACCCCTACCACTTCTCGGCCGATTCCCAATTTTCGTCTCCTAGACTGCAACAAAAGAGAAGTTGTTTCGATAGCCGATTCGTCAGGACCGACGCCCTTTATCGCGCTAAGCTACGTCTGGGGTTCCCCAGCCAAAACAAATCATCAAAGCAGCTCTCTTGGGCCTCTTCTTACGGGGATCTTGGTATCTGTCATCGAGGGCGCCATTCACGTCGCGAGACAACTCCTAAGCTACGCCTGGGGCTCTCCAGCCAAAGCAAACTATCAAAGCACCTCTCCTGGGCCCCAGCCTCTTCTCACAGGGACCTTGGAATCTGTCGTCGAGGACGCCATTCACGTCACCAGACAACTCGGCTATACGTATCTCTGGGTGGACCGGCTCTGCATTGTTGAAGACGACGAATCGATCAGAATCGCTCAGCTGGAGGCTATGCATACCGTGTACAATAGCGCCGATGTCACAATTGTGGCCGCGGCCGGCGAGGATTCGGCATCTGGCCTCTCGGGTGTGAGCAGAGCTCGGCCCGTTCGCCACCATCCGTACAAAAATATCGACAACGCTGTCCTGACGGCTATTCAAGACAACCCTCGCACTACTATCCAGGCATCGAGGTGGTGGACGCGCGGGTGGACGTACCAAGAAGGCCTCATGTCGCAACGCCTCCTGACGTTTACCGAAAACGAGGTATTTTACGAGTGCAATTGTCTCCATGCTCGGGAAGCAGTCCAACTCCCTTCGGAAATGCCGGGAGCGAACGACGGCGATTCCGCAGTACAGATGCCCCAAGACTGGAGGCTCTTCCCGGCCAAGAAACACGGGAGGCCGGAGGCCGACGCCTTCTACATATGGGATCGCATCCAAGAGTATACTCAGCGCAGCCTCACATACGAGTACGATATTCTCAATGCGTTTCTGGGTGTCATGAGCATGTTTTCCGAGCTCCCCACGCCGGTCCACTATCTCTGCGGAATCCCGATCCTGTACGAGTCTGCCCTCACGGGAGACAGGGAGACACCAACAATCGTCGAGGCTTTTGCCCGTGGCCTCTGCTGGAAATTGGTGGATCCCGGGACGCGGCGGGAGGGTTTCCCGAGCTGGTCCTGGACGGGGTGGAAGGGCGAGGTAGAAAAGCCTTTCCCTACAGTAGTCTTGGCCTTGAATGGATTTTCAGTCGAGGTTTCCATAGTGCCCGCGGACAAGCCGACGAACGCGTTCTCTCTCGCCGACTTCGAGAGCAGACAGTCTTCGGCGGTGGCGGGGGTGCCGCAAAACTGCTACATGGAGATAACAGCGACCGCGGTTAGCGCACGCATATATAATAGTGGCTCAGATTACAAGCCCTGGAAGGTCGTCCTGTCCGACGGCGACACCGTCTTCGGGGGCACGGTCTCCTTCAGCAAAGACCCAGACCGGACTCAAGGCCTCCATCGTCGTCTAGTCGAGGAGAGCTGGGTAGCAATCGTGCTGGGCATCGGAGGCTCGGCAGGCTTTGATCACCCGGAAAAGTCGTGGGTGTTCCTCCTGCTTCTTGAGGAGGTGGGCGATCACTGGGAGAGGATAGGCGTCATCATGACGAATCCTGAGTATCGGAAACTGCCGGATGCTCATACAGACTGGTGTACGAGGCGGACCTTTCTCATCAAGTAGGCATCCGACCTGGTAGCGTTGCATATCACGAAAGGAGACTTCAGAGCCTCCCTCGCCTTCGCATGCTTCAAGTGGATGGAAACTCCCAGTACGCTTAGTCTTTTCACCGAGGTCGCGTCGTCATTGTGCTGGATAGCCCAGGTACATCGTCGCATTACAGAGTAGGATAGGAACACGATGCATCTACTACTGAAGTCATGGTCCTCGAGTAGGAAATCAATTTAGTTCCCATATCAGTGAGCACGGCTGATTACTCTACCAACTGACAATTGTAGCCTTTGGGCTCCAGCCGGCATCACTGAGGACAGAGTAAATTAGAAGCTCTATTTCTGTCAATCGGAGCAACAGTTGGGGGGAGCTCCTGCCCTGCCAACTTTATTAGTGCTGAATTCATCATCGGCTGGTGTGGCACATGCCAACATGAATTGACCAATTAATGGAGCTCTCAAGGGTGACACCTGCCATCCACTACGGAGTATGCATGAAAGGATACAAGGCCAGATTGCACCTTCCCCAGCTCCCATTGTCCACCAGGTACCTAATTCTAGCATGTCCCACCACTCTAAATCCAAGTACCTTTCCCTGTTTCTACATAGCTCCATGTTGCCCCAATCCAAATAGCAGCGTGCTTCTCAATCATCCCCCGACTGCCACCTGTTCCACCTGTTCCACCTGAATCCTCCATCTCCCTCCCAGCTCTTCTATCCTCACCGTTCATCAATTAAACAATGAAGCTCCTTGCTGGCACCATCGCCCTCCTGGCCACCTCGGCCATTGGCGTCCTCGCCGCCGACGACGGCGTCAAGATCGACGTCACCAACCCCGTCGAGTGCGAGCGCAAGACCCAGAAGGGCGACAGGATCGAAGTGCACTACCGCGGCACTCTTGCCTCCAATGGCGAGAAGTTTGACGCCAGTGCGTACTTACTCCTATGTCCTTGACTCTATTGCGCAGGAAATTTTATTTTCTTGTTTGCTTTTTTTCCTCTCTTCCTTTCTGGAAGTGTTTGTGGTGCTGACGAGATAGGCTACGACCGTGGAACTCCGTTTTCGTTTTCCCTCGGCGCTGGCCAGGTGATTAAGGGGTTCGTTTTCGCTCGCCCTTCGAAATATTCGTTGCATTGATGCAGTTGCTGACGGTCGGATAGCTGGGACGAGGGTCTCCTCGACATGTGCATTGGCGAGAAGCGGTATGTTTACCTCGGTGTCTACGAACCTTCGGCTTGTCGCTTGCCTGCCGGTTGGCGATACAATTGTCGCATCGCACTTTGCTAACAATCCTCTCGATAACAGCACTCTTACCATTCCCCCCGAGTTCGGTTACGGACAGCGAAACGTCGGCCCCATTCCCGCTGGCTCGACTCTCGGTATGGCGATTCGATGATTTCTGGTACCAGAACATACAAGGCTGACTTCTTCTATTTCCAGTCTTCGAGACTGAGCTCATCGGCATTGCCGGTGTCCCCAAGCCCGAGAAGGCCCCCGAGAAGGCTCCCGAGAAGGCTTCTGATGAGAAAGCTTCCGAGGAGGAGACTGCCGAGGAGAAGGAAAAGGACAAGGTAGGCCAAGAGAATATAATGGATGACACGCTGCCGGGCTAGTCTAACATGTGGTGATCTTGCAGCGCGACGAGCTCTAGAAGAACTGCAAGGATGACGTACAAATGGAGGTTACCACGGACACCATACATATTGTGGAATGTAAAAAGGACGGCAAGGGCGGCGGGGGCATCTTCGAGATTAACATGACGTTTCACCGCATCGCGACTTGAGCCTGGCTCTGAAACGGAGCGATTACCAAGTTGAAGGGCTTTCTTAATTTGGCTGTACATCTAGCAAGACGAGGCTCCTGTTCATTGTCAAAGCAACCTACCGATTTGGCATGGTGATACTGATGCTTGCAGAACGTCTGCGAGCCAAGTTTAATACAAACACTTCGAATTGAGCACATGCGTGTACAGCAATGGGCTGCCAACCAAGACTGATACTGCCATTGGGCATATTAAATTGGTATTTGTGGACGTGTCGTGTCGTTGGAAGAAGCAATATTTGTGCCAACACTTTATTTTCGTGCTCACGTAGTTTCAGAGCTCAGTCAACGTTTCTTGCGATAATGTCTGAAGGTGAGACCCCCATATCAATTTGGAGATTCAATTGTCTCTAGCGCGACCCATAAATCTGAAGCTTTGATGCAAGATGCAAGATGCAAGAGATGCTTGATGCAGCGCCATGTCGCGCCTTATCTGGGATACTCGCGCATCACCAGGATTTTGGTTCTTATCTTGTACCCGCGTTGAGCAATACTTCCCACCCTAGCTCCTTCCCTGTGCTCCCTGCTCCGAAACTCGCCCTGAAAGGCAAACCAAGCGCAAATGTGCTGCTCACACGATGATTTTCCCCCTATAAAACACGACACGTATTTCCTCCGCGAAACGGCCTAATCTATCTTTCCCTCCCTCTCCCTCTCTCTCCTTCTTTTCCCTCCTCCCTTTCTTCCGGAACGCTGAACCACACAACATCATGGAATCCATCGAGTATGAAGGTCTATAATCAATAGTTTCCCTGGGCCCGACGGAAAATTTTGGACGCAGAGGGCCCAGGATGCGTTAGAGATCAATTCATAAATTTAGTACCGATTTTTTATTTTCTTCTCGAATAACTCACGAGACCAATTTGATATTTCCGACGACGCCGAAAGAGGAAGCAACAGCGAGAGCGCCGGTACGAGCGCAAGCGCCATAGAGCCTCTCGACTCTGCTAGGAGACAGAGTCAAACAGAAGAGCCCCTTTGCCTCCTTGCTCTCTCCCCCCCTCCGTAATGCCTACGCCCGCGACGTACCAAAAATGGCCTCCAAATCCCGTCTCAATACCGCCTGGTCCACCCTCCTCTCGCGCCACCCTAACCTCGAAGCCCTAATCGACGACCTCCGACCTTGGCTGCCCCCGCTCAACTTCGTCACCCTCCACTACATCTACTTCATCCTCCTGAGCCTCGTCTTCTCCGTCGTGTTCTGGATCTCCTCGGACGTCGAGGACCGCGAGGATGTGAGCTACGTCGACAGCCTGTTCCTGGTCGTGTCGGCCGCCACGAACACGGGACTCAACACGGTGGACCTGAGCGCGTTGACGAGCGGGCAGCAGGGGATGTTGTGGGTGCTCATGACGTTGGGGAGCGCTATGTGGGTGTCGTTTTGGACCGTGCTGGTGAGGAGGCATAAGAGGGTTGAGAGGATGAGGTTGGCGAGGGCGAGGAAGGGGTTGGATGGTGGGTTTGCGCTGGCGGATTTGAGGGGTGGAGGTGGAGGAGGAGGAGGAGGAGGATATGGGCTTGGGGGACTTGGACAGGGGAGGAGGAGGGAGAGGGGGAGTAGTGGGGCTACGACGTTGAGTAGCGTTGTGGATGTGCCGCCGATGATTTTGAGGAAGATCATGTCTAAGGAGAAGGAAAAGGTTGATGAGGAGCCGGATGTGGGTGCTGATGGGTTGGCGAGCGGCGTGGGGAGTGGCGTGTCGGTTGCCGATGCTCACGGATCGCTAACGACGACGCTCCATCATTCGGGATCGGCTGGCGAGGATAAGAGTCATCATCACCATCACCACCACCACAGCCACGTCCACTTCCACCCTTCCCCGTTTGATAATCCCCCCGACGACTTATCCTCGCGCCCCTCGACCAGCCCCCGCGCCTGGTTCAACTTCCGCAAACTCTTCCCCGCCAAAAAAGACAAACAAGACGGCGACCGAGACCCAGCCTCCCAGCTGCTCCTCCTCGAAGGCACCGCCGCCGCCGCGGGCTCCGAATCCGAACGCCTCGCCCAACGCGACCACCAAGCCCTCAACCTCCTCGCCCTCATCATCCCGCTGTACGCCGTCCTCTGGGTCCTCATCAGCGCCCTGGTCCTCGGCGCCTGGATCTCTCGGCACTACGCCTCCGCCGTCGAAGAGTACGGCGGCTACGGCGTCGGCGCGTGGTGGGCGGGGTTCTTCTACGCCGGGTCGGCTTTCAACAACTGCGGCATGTCGCTGCTGGACGCGAACCTCGTTCCCTTTCAGCATTCGTTCCTCGTGCTGTTCTTGCTCGCGTCGCTCATCCTTGCGGGGAATACGGCGTTTCCGGCGTTTTTGAGATTGATGGTTTGGTGTATGCTGGAAGGGTTGAAGTTACTAACGCCCGAGAGGTTGTTCGTCGCTGAGAAGGCGACGCTGTTGTATATTTTGAAGTATCCGAGGCAGGTGTATACGCATTTGTTCCCGGCGAGGCAGACGTGGTTGCTTGTGGGGATGCTGGTTGCTACGATGACGATTGATTGGGTGGCGTTTGAGGTGTTGAGTATTGGGAATCCGGCGGTGGAGCGGATTCCTGTTGGGCCTAGGATCTTGGATGGGTTGTTCCAGGCTATATGTGAGTTTTTTTTTTCTCTTTCCAGGCTCAGATGTATATGAGTGGTTCCAAGTCCGTACTAACAAATCATGCGCACAGCTGTGAGAGGCACGGGTTTCTACGTCGTCCCCGTGTCTGAGCTTTACACCAGCCTTCAAGTCCTGTACATGGTCATGATGTACATTTCCGCTTATCCCATCGTCATCGCCATGCGGCACTCCAACGTCTCGGAAGAACGCTCCGGCGCTCTCGCGATGCACGCCAAGTTCAACGCCATCTCCTCTTCCTCTTCTTCTTCTTCCTCCTCCGCAACCTCGGACGACCCTGAACTCGGCCATCTCCTTCCATCATCCACCACCGGCTCTCAGCCCCAAGAACTACTTACTGCTCCCACCACCACCACCGCCAACAGCAACCCTCTCCAAACCGCCCTCCGCCGCTTCGCCTCCATCCTCTCTACCCCTCGGCGCAACAAATCCCACCACCACCACCACGCATCCTCCCGCCCCTCCATCCTCGGCCAAAAAATCCGCCGCCAACTCCTCCACGACCTCTGGGTCCTCTCGGCCTCCACCCTCCTCATCACCCTCCTCGAGATCTACGCCCCGCACGCCTCCGACTCCGACCCCATGGACCACGGCGACTACCACCGCCCGCCCGTCAACCCCTTCCACGTCGCCTTCGAGGTCGTCTCGGCGTACGGGTGCGTGGGCATGTCGGTCGGGTTGGACAGGGCGTCGGTGAGTCTCGCGGGCGGGTGGGCTGTCGCGAGTCGGTTGGTGCTTGTGGGGGTTATGTTGAAGGGGCGGCATAGGGGGTTGTGGGTTGTGCTGGATCGGGTTACGGGGGTGGGGGGGCAGGGGGGAGATGGCGATGATGATGGGGATGAGGATGAAGGCTTTCAAGAGAATTGATATGGGCCTGGTCTTTGAAGGCTTTTGTTGGCTGTCACTGAGAATAAGGTCGTGTTTAACGGAATGGTTTATTGTATGCTATTTTTTTTTTCGTACATTTGTTTGAAATATACCAGAACTATGCAATGTCTATCCTCCAGAACGCCCATGCCATGCTATATATACTATACCAAAAACATGCAGAATCATCAATAATCATAAAGCGTCATCCAAAAAACAACTTCATCTGCCTCGGATCCTCGTCACCCCTCTCCCTCTTCCGCTCCCTCTCCACCCCGCCACCACCCTTCGGCCTCCCCCTCTTCTTTTTCGACGTCAAGGTATCTACTAGCGGAGGTCGCTCGGCCTCAGGAACCGCCGCCGTCGCTCCGTCTTCCTGCACGGCATCGCGGATAGTCTGCCGCGAGAGGCAGAGATCGATGTGTTCGTTGAAGATGCGCTCGTCGGCGCTTTGCGGGCGGGCGCAGACGGGGCAGTCCCAGAGCTCTTCGGCGTCTTCGCCTTGCAGCAGTTGGGGCGGTTCTTCGGATCTATGCGGAGATGCCCGAGTTGTTCCATTACGATTGCCGTCGGCGTCGGGCTCTTCTTCTTCTTCTTCTTGGGGCCACTTTTCCCAACCGTCGGAGTCTAGTTCGGGGAGATGGCGACGTTTCGACGAGGCGTCGTCTTCGCCTTGACCCCCAGACCTTGATCGGAGGCCGAAAAACGCCGCCGCGTCAGGCTTCTTGGACGAAACGAGATGCGTACACCGTATTCCCATCAACCGAATACAAAACCCATCCTTCCTCCCCGCGGGACTCGCCCTCACCTCCTCCTCCAACTTCCCCAGCATCGGCAACGCAAGGCCATATAAATCATCCGCCTTCCACACCACCTTCGGTGCGACAACCTGCCTCGTCAACACCTCAAAAGTATGCAACTTGACCTTTAACACGACGGTCCGTCCCTTCACCCCCGCCTTCTCCATCTCCCCCTCTAAATCCCCCGCCGTTTTTCTTAATCGATCCCTCAACTCGCCCGGATCCTTAATAGCGCGAAACGTGCGCTCCGTGCCGACGCTCTTCCGCACGTACTCCTCCGCCGGCTGGATCCTCGTGCGTCCCAAGCCCAGGTACGCGTGCATGAGGAACGAATACGCCTTTTCGCCGAAAAGAGGCTTCACGTACTCCCGCTTCTCGTACACGTCCCCCAAGGTGGCGATCCCCACGGCCGCCAGCTCCCGCTCCATCACGCGCCCGATGCCGTTGACCTTCCTCGTCGGCAGGTCCCTCACGAAGCGCATGATCTCGGCCCGCTCGTTGGCCAGCACGAATTGCCCGTTGGGCTTGTTCACGTTGGAGCAGATTTTGGCGAGGCGCGCGTTGGGCGCTATCCCCGCCGAGACTGTCACGCCCGTACGTTCGTGGATCTCTTTCCTCATCCTCGCCACCACCTCGGCGGGATCGCCCCCCCCTAGCCCCGATCCGGAATCTCTTTCCTCTCTTCCTTCTTCTTCTTCTTCTTCTCGCGCGGGATCGTCGGCGTGTGCGGCGCAGTAGGCCGTGATGTTGAGGTACGCCTCGTCGATGGAGGCGCTCTCGAAGCGCGGATCGTAGTCGGCGAAGATGTCGCGGACTTCGGCGGCTTTGGCGCGGTATTTGGCGTGGTCGTTGGGGATGAGGATGAGTGAGGGGCAGAGCTTCGTTGCTACGAAGGAGGCCATGCCGGAGCGGACGCCGAAGCGACGGGCGTGGTAGTTGCAGGTTGTGAGGACTCCTTTCCCCTGGAAGAGTTGTCAGAGCCAGTCGTTTTTCACAGCTTTCTTTTTTTCACTTCATTTTTTTTTTTGAGAGAGACGTAGGTATGCTTACCACCGCAAAAGGCACATCCTTCAACTCGGGCCTATCCAACTCCTCCACAGCCGCATAAAACGCATCGCAGTCGACGTGGACGATGTACTGCGACAGGTCGCGCGTGGCCTCGAGCTGCTCGAGGAGGGCGTCGGCTTCGCGGCGGGAGCGGGACAGTTGGGTTTCGGTGAGGGTTCGCTTGCGGGCGAGGATGCGGTCGATTTTCTCGGTGAGGAGCTTGTCGCGGGCTTCTTCGCGGTGGAAGAATTTGGAGCCGCGGGAGGCGTTGTAGATGATTTCGGCGACCTATATGGGGGTGGGAGACAGAATGGTTTAGTGTGCTGTGTTTCGAGGTGAAGGAGAATATATATATACATAAAAGTAAATAAAAACAACAGTAATAAAAAGAGCAGATGAAAGGGTTTGTCTACCTTTGTTTGGTCGACGGCATCTTGGCCGGCTTTTGTTAGACTAGGCCCAAGGAGCTGGTATTTGAGGGTGTCGTGGGTATCTTCTTCTTTTGGAGTAGTGTCTTTTGCGATCCTCTCGCCGTCTTTTAGATTCTCCGGCTCCTCAGGCACGGTATGGGTTCCATCGTGAAGGGAGGCATCTGCTTCGAGGATGTCGAGGTCATCGAGGTCATCGAGGTCTTCGTCGAGTAGTTGCTCGGGGCTCTCTAGCCCAGGCAAGTCGGATTGGACCTTGGTGCCCATGGGCGGGGTCATAAAGACATTTCACAGAGTAGTTTTGTGCTTCTCCGCGGAATTCAGAAGGGCTCGGAGGAACTAAGAGGAAACGCGTATATGGTAAGGAGCAGAACCTTGCCCGAGATGTTTTTCTCTGGAGGGGGGGAAATGACAGACGCGAGGGAAACACGAGGTCACGTGAGTTTTATCTGGGCTGGATTGTCTTTGGATCGAGCTGAGATCCAAACAAGATCGGATTCCTTGCAGGACTTGACTTTGTGATTTCCGGCCTACTCCGTACGAAGGACTGGACTTGGGGACATGAGCTTGCTGGCGAGGATCCTCTTGGAGCCGCGTGTCTGATTTCCCATTCTTTTCCCATTCTTTTCCGGCTTGCCACTCTGTCAATCCCACTTTGATCATTCATTCTCTCCTTCGCCCAACGATCAATGACGTGACCCGTCACTCATGACCCGTCGCCCCGAGCTCGGGAGTGGACAAGACGACAAGACCGAAGCTTCGGTGGTTTCCGCCAAGACAGACACGATTGGATCCACCGCCTACGTCAAGATGCAGCCAAGCTGATGGGGAAATGGGATATCGACCTTTGCATTACACGATTCACGATGGTAACACAATACTCCGTAGGTCTTGAGGTATTATCACCACGATTAATCTGCGCATGGGAAATCCCCAGCGTCATTGTTCCATTGTTCCAGCACTTGCCCGCCTAGACAATCGACAAACGGAGCCCGTACGCTCGGCCCGGATGCTTCATAGACAGGAAACCGGATGTGCTTAGATTAGATTCAAGCCACGAAAAATAATTTAATTCTTTTCTCTTTCTTTTCTAGTTTAATACCCCAAAGGGCTACTCTAGTGTGTGCATATCTAGGATCGGCTGTATCGGAGTGTCGTGGCAGCAGTGGCAGTGGCAAATGACAGGTGCGAGAGGTGCGAGACTTGACGATGGTCTCGTCCTTCTCCTTCTCCTGCCTCGGCTTGGTACAGGCGCACATTACCAACTTTTCAAGTTCTCATCTCGACATCATATTATATTTATATATTTATTCTGGGTAATATTATTTCCCCCATTGCTAGCCACAACCTAATGCAAACAACCTAATGCAAACACTCAAACAAACACACCGGACACACCTCATCACCCTGCCCCAGACACATCTCCTCAAGCCTTCTTCTTGCCGTGTTTCTCGTGCGCTCCAGGCACCGTCCTCACCGCAATGTTAAAGTTCTCACCCGTGCTCGAAACAGCATGAACAACCACATCCTCGCCAAACTCCCACTTGCCACTCAAATCATTCTCATCCCGCTCATCATACTCCTCGTAATCCGCCTTATTCAACAGACCCTTGGCCCCGATCAACGCATCCCCGCGCCTCACGTACGTCCCCTGCACCTCCGTAGTCTGATCCGCCCCGTTCCTATCCTTGTTGTAATCTATCCTCGTCTGCAGCACGTAGTGCACGTGGTCCGTCCCGGGCGGGAGCTTCAGCTCGTCCGTGCCCTCGGCCGTCGCCAGCTTCTCCGTGTTGGACGTCGTGTCGATGCTCACGTTGAAGACTTGGCCCGCGGGCGCTTTGGTGTGCACGACGACGCCGTCGCCGTACTTCCATTCGCCCGTTGCGGCGGAGGCTTCTTCGTACGTGGCGAAGTCGTCCTTTTCGTAGCCCAGCTCGTGGAGCGCGCGCTTGGAGAAGGCTTTGGCGCCCGGGAGCGTCGTGTGCGTGCCGAGCACCCAGGTGGATTGGGTGCCGCCGGATTTGTCGACGTGGTAGTCGATGACGGTGAGGAGGGTGTGGAAGAGGGTGTCGGAGATTTCGGGCATTGTGTTGGATTTGATGAAAAGAGTCTTTTGGTGGTTTGAGGTACTGAATGTTATTGATACTCAGTATTCTTCTTCTTCTTTTTCAGCTCGAAGTAAAGTTTTTCTTTGTGAATTTGATTCACTGAGAAGCTGTTTAAAAGGAAGGAAAAGGAGGGTCAAGGGAATCATCTCCCGTTCTTATACGTCTTCAATGAAAGCATCATAGAGCATCATCGATACGTCTTCGGTTCCATCGACTCTCTGATGCGGTGGTGTGATTGACCTCGCTCAAGCTCCTGCTCATGCTATCCAGCAGCAAAAAATGCACGCAAAATTCGTCATAGCTACAGGGCATGTGTCGTATAACCCGAGCAAAGGTCTTAGGATCATGATTTTTGCCTTCTTCTCCTCGCAGCTCCTCACAGCTAACTCGCTAACTCGCTAGCTTGTTAGCTCGTTAGCTCGCTACTAAACGCCCCCGTCCCGCCTTTACGCTTTTTTGCGTGTTTTTTGTTGTTTGGGTCTCCCCGGTGGAGTTCTCCGGTCCTGCAGGACTGACGGAGGCGACAGGAAGCGGGGAAGAGAGCGACATCAATTGGTTCGCAATAAGGCTGATTTTGGTGATGTTATGCCGTATGCCGTCACCTGCTTATCAGACCACCTTTTACCACCTCTTTTCTTCCACATCTCTTCCCATCTCTTCCCATCTCTTTCCCCAGTGATTAGACTCAATTAGGACAATCCTAATGAGGGAGGGAACGGCATCGAAAGAGACGGGAATGGCCGAGGATGGGGTGGATTGACTTGATGCAAGGGATGATGAGAGATGGTGGGTGATGTCATTTGCGTTGGTATTGCCTCACGGAACTCAACTGAACTGAACTGAACTGAACTGAACTGACATCATGGGAATGGAGGATGGAGAGCATCGGGAGGATCGGGAGGATCCAATCATCGCGTAGCTGGGGCGAGGGAGCTGTGGACGAAGGTTGGAGTTGGTTAGACATTATTATTATCCACTGACGTGGGAACTTGAGCTAGCTAGCTATCTAGGGGGTGGTATCTTGAAAAAGAGAAATGAAAAAAATAAAAAATAAAAATAAAAAAGAAATAGATCGTTGGTGGATGCAATCGACATGCGTAAAATGGCTGATGAACGAGATCCCAGCATTGAAGCTAGAAACAACAAGTTGAAAATGGAACGGAGAAGGCAGCGAAAAAAGCTCAGCTGCCTTTCGCTCCCGCCGCCCACTCCAGAGAAAAGAAAAAAGATGCGCCAAACCTGCCCAATTCGAATTGCGTGATTCTTCGTAGAAATGTTCCTCCCTTCTATACCCAAAAGAAAAAAAAGCCATCGCTACCCTCCCTCTGACAATCCTCCTCCTGTACGCATAATCCTCCTCTTCTAGTTCCCCTACTCCTCCTGCAACAAAGCAAACGTCCAATTCTGCCTCGCGACGTGATTCAACCCAATCTCCCCCTTCAACCAACACCGATACCTCTCGTCCACGTCCCCGACGATGAACCCCCACCCGCACCCGCGACAGCTCTCCCTCTCCGCGCAGGCCCCAATGCACTCCTCCATGTCCGATGCCAGGACTTCGCCGAGCTCCTCCGTGCCTTCGGTGTAGTCGATGCCGCAGAAAATGAGGAAGGATTTGTTGGTGCTGGATGAGGACGAGGTCGACGACGGTGAGGCGGGGACGGAGTAGCGTGCGCGGTTGGAGGCTGGGCAGGTTATTGGCGTGGAGGCGGGTCCGGTGGAGGCTGTGAAGGGGGTCGAGGTTGGTGTTGGTGATGGGGTCGCGGGGTCTGAGGTTGCTCTGTGAGATTTGATGTTAGTTGAAGTCGAATGGCGAAAGATTTCTTTAATAGTTGGAATCACGTACGCTTCTGCACCTCCGCTCTTCGATTTCGACTGGCTGCCAAGTCCCACGCCCAAGCCGACCCCGAGCCCCACGATGATAACAAACGCCGTTATCAAGATGGCCCATACCACCGCCCTCGACAATCCACAACATCCCCCCGCCCCAGCCGCCCCCCTTCTCCTTCTCCTCCCATCATCACCATCCCCCTCCTCATCGTCGCTGTCATCATCATCATCATCATCATCATCATCATCAGAATCACCTCTCCTCCCACCGGGTCGCTCAATATAAGGAAACCCAACCGTAGCAAGCGAAAACCTCGCCCTCCTCGAAGCCCGCCGACTCTTCCTCCTCTTCTCCCTCTCCCCGGCCACACCCCTGCCAACTTCCAACGACCTCTCCGAAGGCGTCGGCGTCCCCTCGCGGTAAAACGTAAACTGCGACGGGTTCTCGTCGTCCGGCCTGAACACGTCCCCGGCCTTGACCTCGGGTTGAAGTCTCGCGTCCCGTTCTTGCCCCCGCGACGTGCTCCCCTGCACAGCTGCCGCTGGTCCCGCTATCACTCTCTGCCCTGGTTGCTTCTGCTGCTGCTGCTGCTTCTGCGCCGCCTGTCTTTGCTGCGCGGGATGTTGTTGTGCGCTGCTGCTAGCGGTCGTTTGGGATTGACTCGGCGTGCGACTCCGACGGGGCTCTATCCTCTGCGACTCGAACGAGCTAAACTTTGGTCTTTCCTTTGCCGCCGCCGCCGCCGTCGTCGTCGTCGTCGTCGCGAGTGAGCTGGGAGGCCGACTTATCGTCGGCGGGAGAATGGCCGAAGATGGCGTCGGCGAGGGCGCAGCGCTACTTGGTGGCCTCTTGGGGGCTGTGGGGGATTCGGCGGAGCCGATGTAGGTGCCCTCGGTCGAGGTGCTTCGTGTTCGGTTCATTCGATGGGCGAGGGTGAGTGAGCACTGTTTTACTCGGGTTCCCCTTTTTCTTTCCTTTTGTTTTTCTTCTCAACTCTTTCTTGTCTCTGTTTTCGTCGTTATCTTCTTTGTTCCATTGTTGGTGGTGGAGAGATTCACGATGGGAATTGGACGGGGGTTAGAGGTAGGGTTGCGTGATTTCCCGAGGAAGAGGAGAAGCGAAAGGGTGGTATCCAAGGGTACCAAGCAATAAAGGAGGTGAGCTGAGGTTTGTTCCCGTGGTTCGCGTGTTCGGGGCCCGGCGCGGGATCGTCGCAAAAGCTGGAAAAGTTCGACAAAAGCTGATCAATTGGCGGTGGTCCCGGTATTATTAAATCCTCCCAAGGCTCTGGCTCGTGGAGAAAAGCAACGATCCCAAAACGACGATCTCGCCAAATCTAGGAAATTAAGAGAAAAAAGGGGAGTAGAAAAGCAACCACTTCACGCGAAGAAAAAAATCACAGGGGAGAGAGGTCATAATAGGGAAATCTAATATTATGACCAGGGGACCGAGAGAGAGAGCTCATTTTGGCTGGTTAACAACACACCCCGGTCTTTCCCACGCGGCGCGAGTGAGATTAAGATTGCACATGGCTGCTTTCGGTAAAAGGCGAGTGCTGCGGGGTTGCATCGCCGTGTTTGCGCTCCGTCTCCGCGGCGGTCTTTATTAGAAGGACGAGGCCAGGCCTGGCCACAGCTGCTATTCCTTGGAGCTGACTTCGTAGGTGCCAATCTCTCAATATTTGGGCACACTGATAATTGGGGCTGAATTCAATAGGAGAGGGCCCTGAAAGCTGGCAGATTAATGATCTAGGCAGCACGAGTCGGGGGTGCTCTGCCCAGAATGGGTGCACGCTCGCATCGGGATCCTTGCCCGGACAGGGTTGATGACCCGTTTCTGGATGCGACGCCGTGATGATTGCAACCTGGTAACATGGGGGAAGGAGCGAGCGCAGTCGGTGTTCGGGATTTGGTAAAACGGCCGGCAACAGCTGTGAAGACCAAGTTTGCCAGACAGACTGTCCAGACATCGGTTCAGTCACATGACTTTGGGATTAGGCGCGGACCTCCCCTCCCGGCCCCGGCCCCGCCTCCGGGAAAGATGGGGAGCTACTTCTTACTTTGTACTTTCCTCGTTCCAGGAAGCGTTTTCCTTTAGACAAGCGCCGTTTCCTTCCTTTCTACATATAATGGCATCTTGGGATATCTCTTCTATTCATCCCCTCTTCAATCCCCATTCCAATTCTCAGTGTCGTCCGTCACCATGTCCAAGTCAACACCCCGACTTTCATTCTGCGGATCCAGTATTGACGGCCTCAGAACGAGGTCTTGCCAGGTGCAGATTCTATTATGCTGTTAACCACTTTGCGGTAGAAGAGAAGAGCAACAGCGCCAGCAGGCTGGCGCTGCTGCCGCTGGTACCACTCGTGGTCTAAGTCGAGCGGTACTCTACAGCTATTCTCGACTCATCCACTTCACATACGAGTACTCACTTCCCGAAGAGTCTCGAGGCATGTTTCTGCGAGCATTCTTCGAAATCATAGAGTTCTCAATGGAAGGGGATGAACGCGATATTGATTCGGACGGTGTCCGCTCGAAGTTCGTTGACTTCGCCCATTACCTAGTAGACAACTTCTTCTTACGGCGTAGGGGTCGTGGATTCTCTTCCAATCCTTCGTTCTCGTCATCGCATCGTGAAAATGCGCAAGGCGGCGGCTATGGTAATGCTCTCTAGGCAGCTTCTTAGCGCGGTTACGATCGTATCTTGCTGGCATTAAAGTCGCATGATGACACGGTGAAGATCTAGGATGCTGCTACGGCTAACAAGATGCAAACACTCGACGTTGGCACCACACTACAAGACATCTCACTTAACCCTAGTTCCTCATATCTTCTAACTAACATCGCCCCTATACATTTAAATAGCATCCAAAGTTCCAACATAGGGCTCAGACCAAGACATTCTACGCGAATGCTACGGCCTGACTCCTAACCAGACGTGGATTACGCGGGATGGTTCGCCAGTCGTACGGCTACCGCCAGGCTACCGGCCTGAATCCTTAACATTCTCATCTCCAGGTGTAATTGGTTATATAGGAAGGGCTGTTATATCAAGTTTTCAGGGTTACCTATACCGGGCTAATTTTCGCAAAGCCAATTCATACTAGTTTAAAGCGCCTAATAGTCTCGGCGCGATCGAATTTCCTCAATATTCATACGGCGATGCCGATCCCGCGTAATGCACGCCTCTCTAATGCTAGATGGTGTAGTGGGTATCCCCATCGAATCATGGGCGGGCTCCTGAACGAATCTAATAGCATTGTGAGCGGCGGGTGACTGCTAGGGCGTCTTCACAGATGAGGCCCGAACTGGAACAAGGGACATTGAGATCAGCTGGTGTTATTGACGTCAGCGCCTCTCTCAAGGAGCACCTGAACGATATCGCCATGGCCACACTGTGAAGCTTCCCGGAGAGTATTGCTATAGTGCCACCTTGCACATTGACATCGGCACCTTTATGGCATCAGCACCTTTATTAAGGAGTACCTGAACAATATCGGCTAAGCTCGCCGCCTTGCGCATTGACATCAGCTCCTTGACATCGGTGCCTTTGTCAAGGAGCATCCAAACGAGGAGCATCCAAACGATATCGCTGTTGCCAGCCTCTGAAGCAAGCGCCTCTGTCAAGGAGCATCTGAACGATATCGCTGTGGCGAACCTCTGCTGCCTGGAGAGCATTGCCATAGTGGCCGCCTTGCGCATTAACATCAGCGCCTCTGTCAAGGAGTATCTGAACGATATCAGCATAACCACATGCGGAAGCTGCCTGGAGAGCATTGCCAAAGTGGCCGCCTTGCGCATTAACATCAGCGCCTCTGTCAAGGAGTATCTGAACGATATCAGCATGGCCAGATCCTGAAGCTACCTGGAGAGCATTGCCAAAGTGGCCGCCTTGCACATTAACACCAGCGCCTCTGTCAAGGAGTATCTGAACGGTATCGCTACAGCCACCCTCTGAAGCTGCCTGGAGAGCACTGTCATAGTAGCCCCCGACTTGCACATTAACATCAGCGCCTCTGTCAAGGAGTATCTGAACGATATCACCATGGCCACATGCTGAAGCTGCCTGGAGAGCATTGCCATAGAGGCCGTCGCCTTGCGCATTGACATCAGCACCGTTCCGGAGAAGAGCTTTGACAGTAGTTTTAAGCCCTTTCAAAGCTGCTAAATACAACCAAAATGGAGTATACTCTTCCGAGTCACTATCCCACAGCCAATCTGAGTCGGATAGTCGGGCCCAATTCACAGATGCACCTCGATCTTTAATAAACCTTTGGATCGCGCGCTGGACATCTTCTAAGGCATCTGCAGACCTTGCGTGATTCATCCAGAATCTGGCCGAGTACCGAGCGAGCGGAAATTGAATTTCGACTGGAAAATTGGGGCTGTCCGGCGGTAGCGATAATAAGTAGCTTAGGCATGTTCGCGTAATTGACCCTTTCGCATTCTCTAGTAGGAAGTAATCGCGAAATGGATCTGAAACTGAATCCGATGTCAAATACTCCTTGACAGAGAAGTGAGCTAATCGAAGCTCCGTCTTCTGTTTTCCACCCTCTTTCGTCTCCACAAAGGAGACTAGACTTGAGCAAGATGACCTAATCTCTAGGGGATTTGGCATCCTATCTTCAACGTGGAAGTGTAGTTCATCGAGGTTGGTCGATACGACGTCTACTGCCTCCTCCACTGTCAAGGGTCGTTCCGAGTGACAGAGAAATTGGAGTAGCCTTATAGTTGTGTCTCTACGCGGGCCGCTAGGAATGTTTTGCAGAGCCCGAAAGTAAACCTCCCCTAAAGTATCGGGCAGGGCTTCTAGAGCGTGCGATACCTCGCGGCGGTCTCGGCAGTCTTTTAATAGTTCGACTTGACATGCAGCTAGCCTGAACCTATTGAGCAAGTTAGCAGCAGCCAAATTTTGCCATGGCGTAGTTTGGGTTGCATGGGTATACTTACATCCCAGAGGCTTTGTCGACAACTTTACTTGACATATTTCCCAGCACATCCGGATGGGAGCCCCATCTCTGCAGAAAGGGCCCATTCTGAAGCGTTGCCTTGACATAGGTCCGGATATCGCCACTGATAGAGTCACTCGCGCTGGAAACTAGATCTTGCTGGGGCCACTCGCTAAGCGCCATTTCAAATTCCACCTCGTGTCTGCTAGTAGCAACAACGTGGATATTCGTATGGTCTTGAGCGGAAACCTTCTTCAGCCAGGCGAGCAAGTTCGATCGGCTCGTACACTCATCCAAGGCATCTAAAACGATATTAATTCGCCTCGGTGTCCGCATCATATCGTCCACAACATTAGCAAGAGTGTGTGTTGTTGGCTGGTTTCCAAGAGCTCGGTGGAGAACTCTCCGAGCATCACTGTCCTGAAAGCATAGCTGGTACGCGAGCGAGCGCAATAAATTGTCGAGGGTTTGTTTGCAGGTATCGCTGAAAGTAAAGAAGAATTGAAGGGTAATCTCATTGTCGACCTGGCTCACATGTAGATGGTCTAGGATTCTTGATGAGAGGATTGTCTTGCCGCATCCCGCCAGCCCGTACAGCCACAGAGCTCGATGAGATCCCGAGCGCCATTTCGCAAAAGCATCGCTGGCAATAAGCCACTCCCCGGTTCCAGGATGTCTCCTAGTTTTCGCATCGTTATAGTTGGTCGAGGGGTCAGCCGGCGTGAGCCACTCCTTGATCTTCGTGTCCTGGGTGTCTGCCGCGAAACTATCAAACTTTCTCTCAATTCTTGCGGTGGTGTCGGCAACTACAGATGATGTTAACTAACGCTGATAATGGGTACATGGAAGAAAACCACTAACTCTCAGAGATAGCCTCGCTAATCCTCTTCTCAGCCTCTACTTTGCTTGGGAGGATTTCGCGGAGAAGTTCTTTAGCGTACGCGGCGGCGGCCATCGCCGCATACCCCTGCCATTCCTTATTCTTGTGGGAGTCCGAATAGTCGCAGATACCGCGGATCACAAGGCAAGGAAAGTGATTCATCAGCCCGGCCGCTTCCATTTCGAAACACAAAACATCCTTTTCCGCTGCAAGCTTATCCCGGATAGTAGCGTCTTCCATCAAATTGTTGGCCGATGCCACCAGGCCGTAGTGAATGGCGGGGTCGTCATCTTCTTCCGCGCGTTCCCGCCGCCCCACTTCGGGGCCGCACATTTGTGCGCAAGTAGCTTCACCATCTTGGGGATGAACCGCGCTGCTTGCGTAGAGCCTATCAGTGCTCCGGCCGGGCCGGCTGTATACTTTCCGCAATCGGCGCTTCTCTCCGAGGACTTTGTTTATCTCATCTTCGATGCCATGCCCCTCTAGATCATGCTTCGCTCTCAGTCCACTGACCGCCGCACGGAGAGACTGCGGTGGCTGGTTCAGATAGCCTGTGTGTTTGAAAGACTGGTCCTGTATCGTCTTCCCGTAGTCATACTGGAACACACCGCCTTCGCCATTGCTGGGAATGCTGACAACGACATCACCGAGGCGGATGTCGTGGCGGGGGCTTGGGGCACCGCCGCCGATGCCGACCATCAGGCCGATCCTGACGTTGGGGAAGCTTCGTATCATATTTCGAGCTACGGTCGCCGCCGAGACGAGGCCGTACTCGCCCGAGGGAAGTGTAGCGATGACGACGTTATGCTTTCCCATTGTACCGAGGGTGTAGTTGTTGCTATCCTGCGGATCGAGGTGACCCAGTGGTTCATGTCGATTGTCGAGCAACGCTTGCGCGGCGACGTACTCGGGGTGGATGGCGCAAATCCACCCGACAGCGTATTTCTCCGGATCGGACATGGTCTGGTAGGGCCTGTTTGGAAGGAATATCGATGATTTTATCCCTGTGAATAGCACGGGTAACGAGCTGGGGGATAAATGACTTGCGCTTGGGCAGCAATGAAGAACATCCTCCCCCAGCCTGGCCGCCTGAACTGCGGGCATAGGAGCAGCTTTTTACTTTCATTGGGCAGGCAGAAGCGGGGTTCGGAATGCGATGATTGCGATGACCAGGCTGTGTTATGGGCATCGACTGCTGCTGTCACAGACCGTTGACAAGAACAATAGTAAGTCTGGAATCTAGGCCGTCATGCTTCCGCACCGTCCGCCATACCAAAGTAATTTCTCCATTTGGCCGCTCTAGGGTAGCCTGCGCTCGTGAGTTGAGGCTCTTCGTCTACTCGGCCAAGAAGACACCGCCTTTCCAGAAGCCGCGCACATAATAGCACACTCGCACACTCCTCCCTTAGCCGAGCATCCCTTCACCCCAAGGGTTGGGGGGGATGGGGTGAGAAGCGCATATACGCTAACTGGAAACTCTACAATGCCCCGAAGGAAGCTGCTCTTGCCGTTCTAAACATATTTAACAGAGAGGCCGTCCATCTCATCCAAGGCGTCGTCATTGATAAGCCGCAAAATGCAATTATACTGTCCCACGAGCTGAATAGACCCTTGGGCCCCATACGATCCATTCTTGTATGGATTAGGATATTTACTCATTATGGGATGAATCATCCGCTTCTGACTCGGCTCAGTTCCACTTTCTCGATATCGGAAGGCCGAGTGAAGGAGCTACTAGCGGTTCCTGGCTTACACAGAGTCAAGAGAATCAAGGAACATCTACAGCGAGTCCTCACGTCTTCACATCTTTATGTTGTCACGTTTTCATGTCACGTCGGAATTCTGGCGACTTAGCAACCCGTAGTATACATGCTTCGTCTTGTCTTGACTCGGGGATATCAAGTCCAATTCCCGCCCGCGGCCCATTGCACAACTCCTTCAAGAGTTGACGGGCGTCGATTCTGTTGATTGACGAACGGCGGTATTGGGAGCACCAAACAGAAGTCCCTATGGAAAGGGGGCTGGAACGACAGGTATGATAGAGGGCATGTAAGGCAAATATATCACAGAAAAGAATAAAGAAGTCGAGTCCCCATTCCAAGGGGTTGGGTAATTGCAGCGGAGGAAGTGAATTATGACGGCTGAAACCACAGAGTAGAGGGGAGAAAACAACTAACTATACTGCAAAGGCTTGTTGAACTTGTAAGTGAAAAGAAGGAAACAAAAGAAGTCTTCCCATCCCAGCGAGCGGAAACGTCTTCTCATTCCATGCGGTCCCGATTCCCGTCACTTCAGGCCCAGACATGGTTTGCTTGGCCCAGGACGGGCACGTCAAGACTCAATGGCGTCCGGTTTAATCACAGCATTTGTTATACACCCCCCGCCAACCTCCGTCCGGAATTGATTGCTTGCGTCTTGTATGGGAAGGGCTAACGTGATAGTCCTAATCTTCGCGCTTTTGCAGGGGAATCCCCAACCGACCGGGCCACGAAGATCTGCGTTTCGACCTTTGATCGAGTGACGCCTCCGAGAGAATACTGACGCGTAGCTTTGAGCAGCATGTTAGACGTGAAGGCGGCATCACATTGCGGGAACTCTTCTTTGGCCGGGAATGCATTTGCCCTAGAGCCTCTTCGCGTACACTCCCACATCTCCGCGCGGACGGCCCGAGATAGATGCAAGAAAGTTCCTAAAGCGGGACATCATCAGTATGCGGACACAATGTCGATCTCCAATCATTTAAGAACCACTTGAGCAAGCGATCGCCTTTGTTTAGGCAGAGATAACAGGCCCTCAGTCGCGGCCTGGCATACTACCACCTTTGCCGTAATAGACTGGCACATGGTGGCTAGACTGGAGAAGATGTTGTTTTAGCTACTTTGGTAGCTGTACTGGTTACCTTCGTAGAGGACGAAATCCCACGCCGCGCAGCTATATCTTGGCCCGTGATCTTGATGCGTTTGCCGGTTTCTTCTGAAACTTGAAGGTTCAGGAACGTACTGTAATCGTCTTGGCGACGGACAATGGAGGCTGGCGTATCCCGAGGGCACTATCTTGATGAACCGGAAATTTTGTTGTCCACAGCGCGGATCATTGTCATCTCTCATCTCTGGGACAGGATGACTGGAAAATGGCGGCATGGGAAGCAAGCACCAACCGCTCCGCCCCCCGCATCACAGATTCCAGATTCCAACGTTGCCTCGTGGAGTGGGGGAGAGAAGAAAGCCTTTTCCGTGAGTGAGAGCTTGTGATTCTAAAAGGTAAAGAAGACGCACTTCCGTAATGAAAAGCAAGGGTCAAAGAAGGGAGTACCGCGCCCGCGCGTCCGTTGTATGGTGGATGGTGTATCCTTCGTCTTCAAAAGTTCAAGTCGTCGGGGGTGTAAAAGGCCACAGGGCGTCACCCAATCGTCCGTGATCCCGGTTCCTATACCCTATTTTCGTAGCCGTGATTATGGGACTTTGCTCAGTTGATAGCCTTTGAGCATTTGACTGGACTTCCCATCAGGATGGCTCTTGACGTCTTCCTTCACCCGGACGCACCGCCGGATATACGTGGTCCTGAAATCCATGGCGATGGCACTTCAGGGTATTCTCTTACTCGTGTTTACCGAGTGTAAGTAATCTCCGTGGCCGAATTCTGTTTGTAGGATGTCAGAAATGAGAGTGTCGCACCCTTGAACGAGGTTCCCTCCTCTCTGATGTCCTGGAAATTGTTTGATCTGAAGAACAGTGAAGGGCCCGACGAGGCGAATGGTATCGGGTTTTCTGGCTAAAGTTAGCTCCTATCTTGGGCAAGGGAGTGTCAGGGTCCAGAGAAAGCCAAGATGCTTTGTGTGTGTGTGTGTGTGTGTGTGTGTGTGTGTGTGTGTGTGTGTGTGTGTGTGTGTGTGAGAGATGAGTTCACCCGGCGTGTGGTGTTTCTAACTTACACATCTCGGCTCCCCTCCAACTTCTGGCGGAAACCGCCTACCATGAGAACCCCGTACCGAAAGACGCCCCGTTTCGTCACAAGAAGTTAGATGTGTCAAGGTCAGTCTCCTAGGTTGTTCGAAATTCGAGTATCGAAAACGAGGCGCGGAAGGCGGAAAAAGGACTTCGGGTTACTTCCTCGGCATCACAGACTCCCGGAAAGTCTGGCTCCCGTAGAAACCGGGGAACCGTCGAGGTGTTAGAGTGCCGCGGCTCATCGGCCTCCGCTGCCTGAAATTTCATCTCCTCATGCCGATTCCCCATCGCTTTGACGTCGAAAAAGCCTAAGATGACTGGCACAGCTGCAGTCACTAGGAGGAGGAATGGTGGCAAGTGTTTGGGCGTCGGATTGTCCTGGCAGCACTGGCTTCGCTGATCAATAAAAGGACGACCCGGGCTACCTGTGCCGTGAACAGGCCTGCCCTCAATACTCGCGGTGTCAAAATGGCCATGGCCGGAAGCCGGCCTTGTCCATCTCGCGGGCTGTCTACAGTCGGTAACTAGGAAAATTTCAAGTCGTGCAGCTCGAATCTCAGCAAGACTCCAGGCGACTTATGAACAGCGGCTTCTGGTTTTTTTCCAGTTACGAACCCTCGCGGGGAAGTCGTCAAGAGTGAGACGCATTTAGATGGTTTCCCTCCTGGCGACAGCAGGGGGGAAATGGTGATGTTGCGTCAGACGGCCACGACCGTGCCGCAGGTGGAGGTAAATGTCAAGAGCGTGATCATAGTGAACACTGCCCCCCACCGAAAAAAGCTGATATTGTTTAGAATGCTTCTCGTTTCCGGCCCCAATTCGTTCAAGGAGTCATAATTCCGATCAGGCTCTGTGCCCAAGTCGAACCCGGGTCACCGATCAAATGCCTGGGCGGCCGGGACGGAAGGCCAGCCGAGAGGATGCTCGGCCGGTTGACTAGTCCGCTGCCCATGCCACTGGCACTACTGCCGGGCCACCAAGCGAGGTTATCATAAATGCCCATGTTAAACCTGGAGTTCTGCCTGGCACATTGGTCGGAGTTAGTATCCGGACGGGTCTTTCTTTTCGCATCAACAGCTAGGGGCAAAACGGTACATACCAGACCATTCCCTTGCGTTCTATGTCGGAGCCTTAGAGCAGGAGTTACGCTCTGCCTTCGGTCCTGGAAGCTCCAGAACAGTAGAGTTTGTTGACGCGCCTTCAACCCGTGTTGGGCCGAGGTCTGGCCAAGCAGAACAGCCAGTGATCTGGTATCGACTGGAACTGCCTCGGGACTTTGGAGCATGGCATTCTCTGCTTCCTTCTTCTGGCAGAAAACGACAGTTACAAACGAAAATCCCAAGAACGCCAAGTCAACAGAGAGATGATGCTTCTCGCATCATCATAATCCGCCATCGGGGTCCTCCCCGGTATTGGTGTCCTGACCAAGCTGTCCTGGTTCTCGATACCGTCGCCCTGTCATTCTTCATGATTAAAGGGCCTCAAAACACCGGCTTAATCGGCAACCAAAATGCCCGAACTTCATCGAAGAGGGCCAGAACAGAGGCCGCTCCTTGAACGGGTAGTTGGCTCGCCGATTTCTGGCTCGGCAGAAAGGTCAGTGACGCAGCCCTTACAGGAGGCACTCGGTTGCCTGATGTGGGCTTCGCGCTGTATCGCAGCAGCAAAAGAACGACAGTGAGAGCACCCAGATCGCCTGTGAGATGTTCCTTACATCGCCACGGGCCACCAGCCGTGTGATCTACAATATGCCTCTGAGCCGGTGGCCTTGGGTGTCAGTCTTTGAAGCTTTCCACCCGCAGGCCTTCGAATCTTGAGCTAAAGTGGCTTGGAATTCGGCAATCCCCCCCGCCCCCCTAAGAGTTGTTAGTACGCTTCTCGATCCGGTGAAGGGGGAGGACCAACCTACTCCAGCTAAAAGCTGTTAGCCGTGTGCCGAGGCACCTCGAGCTGTGGTGTGATAAGAAGCAAGTTCTAGGTCAAGCAATGATGGGCAGACGGCTTCCTTTTATGCGAATGTTTGCGCCAGGCGTAGCTCTAGACTTATGTCAGCCCTAGCGCCATCGATATCGATGATGATGGGATGAGAATCAACCTTGCTGTCTGTGTAACAGGACAACATGAGGGGGCGTTGAGAGAGCTATCGCAGTTCAACATGCCTGTCCACGGCGAGGGCCGTGAACAAACAAAACAAAAGCAAGGATGGTTCAGTGAGTGGACCTTCCGATGGGCACTCGCATTCGGTTGACGTGTCTGTGTAACTTGGTTTTCTGGTCTGTAGGAGGCTGGGAGTATTGTCTCTCACAGCCGAGACCGATTCTGTCTCAGCCAGAGATGGTGCCACAGAACGGGATTTGGCGTCCGTTGGCAGGCACTTCTCAGGCATCGGCGGGTGACAAGAGGGAGGACATATGGTAGGCAGAGCATATGGAGCATATCTAGCATGGCCTCCCGTGAAACAGCTTGTTTTTTCGAATTGGGTTCTTCGCCGGTTTTTAGTAATAATTTGTAAGGAAAAGAGTAGTTCCGCATGGCGTTACGATGTTCGACAATCTCGGCATGCGAGCAATGCTTCGACATAGATCAATCGAAACGATGCAAACCACAACCTGTACACTTGAGCGGGAAGAAACAAGAATGTAGCAAGCTTTTTTCTTGTTTCTCCCTGCAAAAGATTTTGTCAAAATGTTGTCGAGCCTACGGAAATCTGCTTTGCCATCATATGCCGGTTCGGGACGGATCCGTCCGGTCTTACGGGGTTCTCGGCAAGAAATACGGTTGCCTACCATGGAATGATGCACGCTTTCACTTCCTGCCTTCATCTATTTTTGATACAACTCTGAATGGTGTCGATTTGGATAACGTCCCATCTCACTCCCGTTGCCTATCCCGCGAGGCGCAGGAGGGTTGATCGACATCCAGGCATCTATGTTCTGTTCCAGGCACCGAGATAATGGAGGATAAAAGAGTTCGAAGCAGGACGAAGAGAAAGGGGAATGAATGTCGGATGTTGCAGAACCTACCCACCTTGGGATCTCACACGGAAAGACAGCAAACAATCTTTTCTCTCGCAAACGTCACAAGCAACCAAGTCACACATACACACACACAAACACCCAAAAAGAAAGACACAGCATCGCAATGGCCTCACCGCCTCACCCCTTCACAGTCCCCTCCTCCCTCTCACCCTTCCTCGACCCACTCCCCATCCTCCACTCCAAAAACCACCCCTTCTACCCCCGCCCCATCACCAACTTCCTCGCCAGCACCCTCGTCTTCAACCCCTCCGGCCAGCTTCTCATCATCCAACGCAGCCCCACAGACGTCGGCGCACACCTCTGGGAAATCCCCGGCGGCAGCGTCGACGCCCACGAGAGTCTGCTCGAGGCCGCGGCGCGGGAGCTCTTCGAGGAGGCGGGTTTGCGGATGACTTCCGCGGAATGTGTCGTGGGGCCCAGGGCTGTTGGGGAGATTGGAGCGGAAGCGGTGAGCGAGGTGACTGTCTCGGGAGAACGGTACGATGCCCGCGCTGGCCATGTCTTCGGTGATGCGAACCCGGCCAAGAAGGATTGGCTTTGGTGTAGGATGTCGTTTGTTGTTGGGGTGGAGAGGTGGGAGGATGTGGTGTTGGATGAGAGGGAGCATCAGGCCTTCTTGTGGGTTGGGGAGGAGGAGGTTAGGACGGGGGTTGTGGGTGGGAGGGAGTTGGTGTTTGTTTCGGAGGATATGAGGGCGATTATCCTGGAGGGCTTTCGTGTGAAGAGGGATGGGGAGGTGAGAGGCTAGCAGGGTGGGATCTTTGGGATATTCGGGAGAAGGGAGACCTAGTCCCTGGCGAGACAGACACACAAGTATACACAGAGGAGATGGAGTCACGACGGGGACACCAATGATGTCAATCCTTCTCAGCCGAACCGGGTTGAAGGACAGAAAGGGTTGTGTGAGAAATCGGATCGGCCAAGGATCACGCTCTCGGTTACGGACGGGACAGAATGCGCTTCCCTCCTTTACCTTGAGCACACTAGAAGAAAGTCAATCGACGACCGAGATTGCGATCGGCTGATACTTGAAGTCTGTTTGAATTTACGAGTGGAGACAAGCTCGGGCTGAGAGAGGAGGTGGGATATCAAGCCGACCGTGCCCTTTCATCATGCTTTCGACCGCGCCTCCGGGATGCAGTATTCTGTATCCGGTGTCTATCTTTACAACACACTCCTGCCTCTTCTCTCCTAGAAGTAGCTCTATGCTACCAAACTGCTCGTGGGAGACTCCTAGCAGCATGAAGTCATTCGAATGCCTTGCCCAATGTTTGAAATATCACTCAATAGGACTGGGGGGTGTATCTTCAACTTTCCCCTCAAAGACATAATAAACTCGGCATATACGGACAAGTGTCTAGGATAATCTTTCAATATACGACCGCTCATTTGGCCAAATCAGTGGTTTACCATCCATGTAAAAGTAAAAGCGGCATTCCGCAGTGGGCCTCACTCCTCGTTAGACAGCACGGTTTCGCTCGCCCAAGGGGGGGGCTGAAAGCGCACCATCGCATTTGCCAGGATGCAGGTACAATTAATATACACAGATACGATGCGACGCCAAGATGGTTGCCTTCTTGCCGTCACCGGACCGCCCTGCGAACGCTTGCGTTGGGGCCACACATGGATTCCACACATGGATTGGTCTTCTCCTCGAGAAGAAACCCTAGCGAGCAGATGTGGTGGGCTCATGATTGGGATGTGTGCCACGTTTTTGTTTCATTTCGCGGAGCATTGGAGGTAACAACGACGTGGGAGAACGCAATCGGTACAAGGCAGGGGAACCGACATGGCAGACTCAATCGACATGAGGTGTTTGACGTCGTTTGACCTGATCATTAACATGAACTTGACAGGGCACTCGGTAAACGGCAGCACAGCACGTCCCCCTCCTTCAACGATTGGTACAGTACTCTGAATGAGTGATAATATCAAGCAGCGTCGAGCTCCTGTCTGCCAAGCGTGTTTTGGTGAAGTTCTTGTGTTACACTGCCGATTGGATGCAGTGGCTTCGTGGTATTCCTTGGCGTCGTCGGATGTGCTGCGGGTTGCCAGTGATGGTGCTGTGGTCCTGAGAAGCACGACAGCCGCAGCCACCCCATCTCGAAGACCCTCTTCTCTTCGAGACTTCTCTCTTGAGCTGTACTTCGTAAATTCTGCATAGTAGACTCGCTTGCCAATCAATGACTGGAATTGGAGTTCCCCAAGATCCGAACTAACATCCCACCATCCTTCTCGGCCTTGGCGTTGATGCCATCACGCATTTCACCCTCCGCCCAGATCGAATAGAAAAGAAACAAGGTTAAAAATCAATTCATCTCCGCATTTTCAATTCTTTGGATCTCCCGATTCTACCGGATCAGGAAAATCCACTTCTTTCGGGCGCGGGACCGGACACCGAATCATATAAACCGTGGATATTGCAGGCGAATTTAACCAGACCCGTGAACAGGGGTTAAAATCCATTGAATTTGCCCCCCCCCCTCTTGAATAATATGGAGACGAGACTAAGTTATGGGGTTCTTTCTTTCCGGCGTTTGTGGAGATATGAGCAAAGGAAGGAAAAGAAAAAAAAAAATAATAGGTTAAGAGATTGGATGGAAGGACAGGCGCCGAGGGTCCCGAGCACTCGGCGGATGTAAGACGATATACACCACCCACTGTGGATTTGATTTGATTACAGAAAGCCAAGATGCGGTGTAATAACTTGGCACTTACAGTATATTGAAAGGGGGGGCATCGAAGAAGCATATCCTTCCCTCGTGGACTCTCCTTGCTCGGGAACGTGGTGCGTCTGTACAGCTGCACTGCGGCCAGAGAAGGAAGCTTGTCCCGAGATTGGGAACGAGAACGGAGGGCGGAAGAATGAATGGAGAATAGAGTGTTCCTGATCGTATCCTCCTTTCAGAGTTCCCCAGACTAGACCATATGTATATATCTCCTCCCCTCTCGGTTCATCGTATCTCTCAGACTGGTTCCGCTCTTCTCGCCACGACCCGATTCCCTGCCATTCCTTAAGCGCCCCTCTCCATTCTCTCCTCTTTTCCTACAAGGAAAGAGTGTTGCTTTGATTTCCAAATACTTAGAGGTAATAATAGAGAAAACAAAATCGAAGATGCACTCCTTCGAGGTCGCCGTTATTCTGGCCGCCGTCGGCGCCCTCGCCCAGTCAAGTACAGAACACAACGCCGCCATCGTCACAGACAGCCCCCCCGATGCCCGGTACATTGCCAACTTTGAGGGTACTATTACTGGCCGTGTTCTTGCCGGTTCAGATGCCTTCGGGATTGGCGTGACCTTTCATATTGATGTTTCTGGCCTTTCCGAGACAGCTGGCCCATATGGTATGTGCCTCTTTTTTTTTTTTCCTGATGGGAGGGAAAGGGGAAAGGAAAGAGGAGAAAAAAGGGAAAAAAGAGTGGCCTGGCTAACAAGAATGTGCGCAGACTACCACCTCCACGAGTTCCCTGTCCCCGAAGACGGTGACTGCGCCGGCACCGGCAGTCACCTTGATCCTTTCGGTAGGACGCAGGACCCGCCTTGTGATGGCGATTGGCCCGAGACTTGCGAGGTTGGCGATCTTTCTGGGAAGCACGGCACTCTCGAGGGTTCGAGCGATTCGTACAGGTGCGTTTTATCTCTCTCTCTTTCTCTCTCTCTGTCTGCCTCTCTCTTCTCTGTTTCTTTTCTGTTCCTTCCCTCAATTTTTATTGCTTGTGCTTGTTTCGTACACAACTTCCCCAGGATTTTACCTCTGACTGACGAGCGTAGCTTCCATGATCTCTTCACCTCTCTGAATCCAGCTAGCGAGGCTTTCTTCGGCGACAAGTCCATCGTCCTCCACAACAACGGCACTCGCGTCGCCTGTGCTAGCTGGGCCCCTGTTCCCAAGGAGAATAACGGCGAGGAGCCTGTCGAAGTTACTCCCGAGGAGCCAGTTGAGGAACCCGAGCCTGAGCCTGAGGAGCCGGTTGAGGAGCCTGCACCCGAGCCAGAGGAACCCGTTGAGGAACCCGAGCCTGAGCCTGAGGAACCAGTTGAGGAACCCGAGCCCGAACCCGAGGAACCGGTAGAGGAGCCTGCACCTGAACCCGAGGAACCCGTTGAGGAGGAGCCCGCGCCCGAGCCTGAAGAGCCCGTCGAAGAGGAACCAGAACCAGAAGAGCCTGTCGAGGAAGAGCCCAAGCCTGAAGAACCTCCCGCCGCCGATGACGACGAGTGCGAAGCTGAGCCTGAGGAGCCTGCCCCCGCAGAACCCGCCCCCGAACCCCCCGTCGAGGATGACGACGAAGAGTGCGAAGCTGAACCCGTAGAGGAAGAGCCCGGCGAAGTCGTCCCCGAGGAGCCTGAGGAGGGTGGTGAGGTCAAGCCCGATGAGCCCGCCGATGGCGGCGAGGTTGCTCCTGACGTCCCTGACGGCGGTGATGAGGATGCTGTGCCCGAGGAGCCCGAAGAGGGCGGAGAGGCCGCTCCTGACAAGCCTGTCATTATTGTTGTTGGACCCATTGAGGGCGGAGAGGACGGCATGAAGTTGGGTCCTTGAGGTCCGTGAGAGCGTATTTTATCATTCTATGTACGTATTCGGCACCTCTTTTGGGGAGCATCAGTTTATACTCGGTACTTAAAACATGTACGATAATCACGGCCGATTTCACCAAGTGTCATGCTGAAGACTCCATTCGGGCTGAACTGGTATTGACTACATACAGCATAATGCCACTGAAGCCAGAAGATGTAAAAAGAGAAAAGAATTCGTGAAAAAAGCGTCATAGAAGAGAAAATGATAATGTACAAGCAACGAGAATCCCCACAGACCGGGTCTCCATGGCCTCGAGGGCCGAAGCACGCGTCCAAGTGTAGAATTGTCAGGCTTGGGACGGACGTGACTTATTTACTGGCGACCCCGAGTACGGCCTCGGCCTCGACCGCCGTTATTGCCACCGTTGTTTCCCCCGTTGTTGTTATTGTTGTTGTTGTTGTTGTTGTTGTTTCCATTATTGGCATTACCACCATTAACAACCTCAAACTTCACACAATCATCCTGCGCACCCCTCTGCGCAACCGGCATCAAAACAGGCTGATGGTTCGACGAACTAACCATCGTACAAGCCCTATACGCGCCAGCCGGCAGCCCTCCCGGAACAGTAGCGGACAACAACCCATTAGCATCGACGGGATCGTTAACGCCCTTGAAGAAAGCAAACTGGCTCGGATTAGGAGGCGTCGTGCTCCTCAGGCTCCCAATGTCCTGGATCGTGATGTGCGCGTGTCCGATGATGTCACCATTGTTAGCGAGTTCCTGAGGCGAGGAGTAGTACGTGACGGTGGGGTTGGTGAAGGAGCCGGCCTGCAGGTGGTTGGATTGGAAGGAGACGGTGAAGTCGGAGTTGGCGCGGATGGTGTCGCCGGGGAGGGGGAAGGTGATGATCGTCGAGATCATGTTGTCGCGGGCGGGGATTTGGCCCATGGGGATGGGGTTGCAGGAGCCGGAGGTGATTTGGTTGCCGTTGGTGAGGGTCTGGCCGGTGCAGAAGTTGATGAAGTTGGCGTCGTCGCTGAAAGAGAAGATGTTAGTGATGGCGTTATGGGTAAGAGAAGGGGAGAAGGGACTTACGTGGAGGCGGGGCTTTGGCCGTCGCCGACGCCTTCGGTGCCGGGTTCTTGGCCGGTGCGGGCGCTGTTGGCTTGGATGTTTTGCGGGTTCACACAGTTGCGGTTGTTGTTGTTATTGTTATTGTTGTTACCGCCATTGTTGTTGTTGCCGTTATTGTTGTTGCCGTTATTGTTGTTGCCGTTATTGTTGTTGCCGTTATTGTTGTTCCCGTTGTTGTTGTTTCCATTATTGCCAGTGTTGCCGTTGTTGCCCCGGCCGTTACCGTTGTTGGCTCCGCCGTTGTTGCCGGCATTGCCATTTCCTCGCCCGGCACCGGTATTACCGGTGTTGCCGCGTCCAGCCCCGGTATTACCAGTATTTCCTCGACCGGCGCCGGTGTTTCCAGTGTTGCCTCTTCCAGCGCCGGTGTTACCAGTATTACCAGTGTTTCCGGTGTTGCCCCGACCAGCGCCAGTGTTGCTGCCAGTGTTTCGACCGGCTCCGGTATTGGCACCAGTGTTGCCGGTGTTTCCGGTCTGGCCACGTCCACCCTGGGTTTGACCGCCCTTGTTGCCTCGGTTAGACTGAGTAACCTTACCGCCATTGCTGTTGCCTTGATTTCCCTGGCCGGCATTACCGCCTTGTTTGCTAGGGGCGGGGATGGTCAGGTTTCCTCGGCCGCCGTTGATGATCTCTGGGGCTTGCTCCTGATCTTGACCTTCAGCTTGGTCCTGGCCTTGATCTTGACCCTGTACCGGATCCTGTTGTTGGTCTTGGCCTTGATCCTGGGTTTCGTCCTGACCCTGCTCCTGGCCCTCATCCGGAGTCTTCTCTTGGCCTTCATTCTGGGCCTGGTCTTGGCCTTGCTCCTCGGTCTGGTTCTGATCCTGGCCCTGGGTTTGGTCTTGGGTTTGATCTTGTTCCAGATCTTTTCCTTGACCTTGGTCCTGACCCTGGTCCTGAGTCTTATCTTGACCCTGGGTCTGATCCTGACCCTGAGTCTGATCCTGAGTCTGATCCTGAGTCTGATCCTGAGTCTGATCCTGAGTCTGATCCTGAGTCTGATCCTGAGTCTGATCCTGAGTCTGATCCTGACCCTGAGTCTGGTCCTGGCCTTGAGTCTGATCTTGTCCTTGGGTCTGATCTTGTCCTTGTTCTTGTCCCTGACCTAGATCCTTTCCTTGATCCTGGCCTTGATTCTGACCTTGACCATCGCCCTGAGCCTGCCCCTGGCCATCTTGACCTTGATTCTGGCCAGCATCCTGGGCCTCACCCTGGGTTTGCTCCTGACCTTGCTCACCCTGCGCGGCATCATTGCCCTGGCCCGCAGCCGCAGCCGCACCAGCACCTTTTCCACCTCCAAACCCGCCTCGGCCACCAAAGCCACCAAAGTTGGCGGCGTCCCGATGCCTCCTCGCAATGAAAGCAGGCACAACAATCTCGACCTCCTCCCGTTTCTCAGCAGAAGGCCTACCAAGCGCAAGCGCCTGGACGGCCCCGGAGGAGGCGAGCAGGGTAAGGATCAACGTCGACGTCTTCATCGTTGTCGGGGTTTCGTCTTCAGGTACGTGTCGAGAAGAAAACAAAAAAAGGAGGAATCGTATAAGCTCTCAGAGCTGTGGATAGATATTGAATGTTTATGAAATGGAGGGTTCCCTGGAGTGTGGTGTTGTCTCTGAGGGAGCGTATGAAGTGAAGCGGTTCAACCGGTATGTTTTTTTGTTAAAAGAGTGAAAAGAAGCGAAAAAAAAAAAGAAGGAATGAAGAAAAAGAAGCACGAATGCAAAATCACTGCATCGTAAGCTTTACCAGACTCAACCACGAAGGAATAGTTTCGTGATAGAAAAGAAGTCCAAAGGAAAGAAGAGACGAAGAAGGATCCTGCAGAGGGCCCTCCTCCGTTGATATACGAATGAAGCAGAAGAGCGTCCGACTAAAGTTTAGACTACACTAATACGACGGGCAGGACCGGACATGGGTCTCTGTAAGGGTACGGATGGTCGGCAGGACCCTGGTGCGCCAAGCGGACACCTCCTTTGCAGCTTTGGAGCGGGGACCGACCTCGTTCCTACAAAGGAGGAGAACGAGGTTCGTGAAGTCATTGGTTGTCCATCCATTGGAGACAATGGAAAAGCAAGAGCTTCGACGTCAGAGCTCGGGAAAATGCTACCACCTTCTCGATGCGGAGTGGTGTGGCACCAGAAACCCTTTCTTTCTCAAGGGGGCCAAGGAAAAAAGAGGGGCGTGCGACCCACGGGCAAGGCCAGGGATTTCCTCCTGGCATTATGACACAACTTACACAATGAGGGAGAGCGAAGAGAACCAGGAGAATGGCACACTTGGTCCATTAGTTCTTACAGCTCGCTGATCAAGAGGGGGTGGTGGGTGTGCAGCGGTCGAGACCGTCTTAGAGCTCACGCCCCCTGGTTCCTGCGTTTCTTGGTTGCAGTGGGCGGGGAGACCCTTGCGCGATCTGTAACTTGTAAAGAATAAGATAAGATTTCGTTAGGCGCAGGGCGTCGCTTTTCTCGCTTTTTCTTGTAGCGGTTGTGATGTACATGTTAATGTGCGAAAGGAGCACGAGGGGCTCCGAAGTCCACCGCTTTCTCTGTCGCATCGGGTTGGATGCCGGTATCTTGCAGGCAGAGGGGCCAATGCCACTCTGGGCTCGGGAAATTTACCGAGAAATTACTCGTAGAATTAGGAGCTATTATGCTGGGTTCAGGAAAGAGAGAGAAAAAAAGGCGTACACGCTCTTTTGCCCTTATGCCTAAATTCATCGCATGATAGTAGTCGCGAGATGGATACAGCGGAGAGGGCTGTATTGGACCTGGTGATTAGAAGCAGCATGTTCCTGGGCGGCTAAGGTGGGTTCGACAATGCAATGATGCGAATGGAGTCATTGATCGAGAGTGTCTGGCTTGCACTTGCCGTGAAGACAAAAATGCTTTAGTAATCGCAGCTGGTTTGTCTTGCATTGTCCAGGGCGGCCCTGGGCGTTTAAGGTTGTTCAGACGTATAAAGTACTGCTACATTCGGAACCTAATATCTTTACATCTAAAAGAAGTCGCTCTACCTTAAGTTCATGCCCCCACAGCACCCTGCTGCAAATCTGAGGATCCAAACGCCGTTTCACAGGCTCGCAGGTGCCATCAGATGAAACCCCCGCCAAGACAAGGGGCTCCTTGGGCGAGCCGTTGATTTCCCTGACACAGGAAAAAGAGGAAAGGAGCAGATAATCATATTTGCTCTGTGCAAATCTTAAAATCTTAATTCGAATTGCCGACTGCGCTTTGGGCCGAGACGAGTACCATCAATGTACGAGCAGAGGGTGTCGAGGAGAAAAAGAGGACCTTTCCTCCCCGCTGAGGTTTTGACAGAGGGCGCTAAAGAAGCTCGAATCCACTAACGCACCCACTAAATGCCCCCAGCCCGGCACGCCACATCTGCACAGATTCAGTGGCCCACAGGGCCTAGTGAAGCGGGAGCAAGGCGCCAACCGCCCTGCAGCTGCGCTGTCGATGTTCTATTCTAGTTCACTCCACAGCTCTTCGGTGCTTCCTCTCCAATGATCTCAGCGGCTTTTTGCACATTTCATGGCGCTTCGGGTCGCATTTCTGGCCCATCTCCGCGATGCGTTTCTCACGATGTCTTGCAGAATCCAGCCTCCGAAATAATTGGCCGTTAACTCCTCCCATCTTTCTGCTATAAACAAACATCAGTTCATCCGGAATCCATGGAGATCTACGCAGGGCCAAACGATTTACGAAGTTCATACGTCCCTCGACCTTTCTCTTCTCTTCGAATTCCTCCGGCCCCGAGCAGAAAGGACGGAGAAAGAGCCGCGGTGATCCACAGCGGGGGAACAGAATCCCCACCCCGGTTCATCTTGAGACGCCATCCGTCTCGTCCCCGCTTGCTGCACACTCCCTGATAATCAATTGAACCCGACTCAGACGAAGAAGCCCCATGTTGACCTTGCAAGTTTGAGTTGCAGTCTAGAATTTTTTTTTTTTTCTTTCTCTTTCTTCTTGGGTCCGGGCTTCTCGGTAGCTCTTGCCGACTCTCGATCGAGGGCAAAAGGGGGAATGGTTCAGCTGGATGGAACATGGAATCGGGGCTCCCCGAAATGGGTGATGAGACCGGACCATGCTCCGAATAAGGCATGAGGCTTAAAACCTTTTGACAGCTTCATTACAAAGCTAAATTGCTAATGACGGTACTTCGTAGAGTCCTGATATGGAGGACGGAATTGTCAAGAAACCTGGGTCTGGGCGGACAAAGCACAAAGGACCAAGAATTCTTCAAGACGGCAGAGGCAACGTCCAAAGAAAGAATGTCAAAGATCCCCTCTATGATCTCCCAACGAGGAGATCCCCCAAGAAGATCTCCAGCTCTCGGCCGGCACTCTCGGATCGCCAAGACGAAGGGCACAGCCTCGCATTTTCATGCGTTCGTCCATTGCCGTTCGTGTTCCCTATGACCTCACCATCCCTTCCAGGGCCTCAACCCCCCCTAGCACCCTTCCCATTGACACTTCGTCGTATAATCGTATAACACCTCCTACTATCAAAGCGCCAAGTCAAACGCCCTCCCCGCCCCCTTCATCTCCACTGCGGCCAAAAGGTCTTACTCGAAAGAGCCGAAACCCAAACTCGCGGGTTCCGACCTTTGTCCCATGTGGTCAGCCGGCAAACAGATTTAAAACCTGTATTCTGGGAGAGAAAGCGTGTTATTAAACTCTTCCAAAGAAAATGACCAAAGCGCGGTATTCCGCTCGAAAGAAATTTCTCCACCCCGGGGGTATTCTTCTTTTCTCTTCCATTCTTCTCGAGAAACTCGTAGACTCTAGTCCAGGAATAAAACCTAGCTCGTCATGACAACGGAAAAGGACACTGAAAACCCAGCCATGTAACAAACCCTGAAATAACAGCTTCATCTGGACATTAAAAAAAGGGGACAAACAAGAACAACGAAACAAGCACATCAAGACCACGCTTTGTACTAGTAGAATATTACACATCCTGTCCTTGTAACCACAGGTCGACCAGGGAGCATGGTGTAGATCCTCGTCCGATGGCGAGGTGTATACGTTGTATTACCGGATGACATAGCTCTCTTCCTGCCGCGCCCTCTCTTTGCGCTCATTCTTCATCTGCAGCGCAGCGATGACGCATAGAGCTGTGCTAGTAATCCTATTGTATCCTCGTTAGCTTCAAACATCCGAACTCCTCGAGAGAGGGCCAGAGCCCACACCTCAGAGTATTGCGGGTGGGAATAAAAGAAAAAAAAAAAAAGAAGACGAAGAAAAAGGTGGAAACAAGGAGAGACTCACATCTGCAAACCGAGAAGCCAGCCAAGAGAATGCGTAGAAGACACCAGCGTATAATCGTCCCACGTCTTTTGCAAATACCAAACCATCACGGCAAAACACACCATGGCGCCCACCGCCAAAACCAACTCAACCCCAAACTGCAGCATCGCCGGCATGGGCTTTCCTCTATGCTCCGCTCTCCTAGCGACGATGATGATGGCGAACGACCACACGAGGTTCGCAAACGACTAGAAGCTCCCGAGTTAGCGCTTTCCCTTCCCCACATTTCTTAGAGCCATTTCTCTTTTCTAAAAACTTACCAAAGGAAGAACGGCATACAAAGGCAGCCAAATGATGCTATCGGCAGGGAAATCCATCGGCATTCGATAATGCGCCCGGATATACAGGTAGCTTATGAGGATAATCATGACGATCGGCAGCGCCATGGATATCTGCCGAAGAATCGAGTTCGTCCGCGCCCACTTCCGCCTCGGTCTCCGGATCTGTGTGACCGGCACCCATTGTGGTCTCTGAGTCGGGTACGGTTGCTGTTGGTATGCTGGCGGTCGGTTCTGGTAATAACCTGGCGGAGGAGCTGCGTTGGGGCCCGGCGGAGGGCCCGTGTCGAAGCCGTACCATTCTTGATGGTCTTGCTGATCTCGGGCCGTCGCCATTGCTGGCGGTTGAGAACTATTTCTGGTTGCCTGCGATGGCGCGTCTTATCTTGGAGAGTAGATTGAGCTGTCGGTGGTGCTTATTTGTTTGGTTTGCTTTGGGTGAGGTTCGCTCGTCAACGGGAGATTGATTGCGCGTCGCCAAGACCGGCTGGGGTGAAGCGGTCGCTGAGCTCCAGAGCTTCACGGCAAATTCAAAGAGGTGGAAATGGGACCAGGATATCGGGTTTGGTTTAACAAGGAGACCCAAGGACTCGTCAGGGGATAGGATGATGGCGGATTTGCCGCCGACTAGATTAATTCCAACCACCCAGCTTTTGCTTTTTGATCAGCCTCATTCGCATGGGATCTTGGCATCGGCGACCCAAGAACCGTCACGTGACGAGTAGGGAAACTTGGAGGTGGAAGGACACCCAGGACATTGACGCATATTAGTTTATTGTCAATTGTTAGATTGAACTGTTGTATTTGTCTTGGTGTTTGAAGAGGTTGGGATTGGTTTAAGGATGGAATTGTTTCGACGCTGGGAACGGGGATAATTGGCGATGGAGGGACGGAAGGGACGATCTTGAGAGGATCATCGTGAGATGCAGCCATGGGGGAGACATTTTAGAGCTTGAAACAGATAAACTGGACTGATAAATACAGGTAAAATACGTACAGCCAGGGGCGGAAAAAAAAGTAACGTTTTGTATCTGGACCGTATAAGAGAGTCTCCTCGATATTACTCGTCTCCTTCCACCTTGTTCTTCTCCTTATTCTTCTCCCTGTTCTTCCCCACGATCCGTCCTCTGTAGAGGAGCTAATTACCATTCCCACTTCCCGCATTAAGAAGCTCAGTCCCGAACTTCGTGGCACAGAGCGGAGTCCTGGGTCACAGTTGCCTCAGATGATTTAGCTGTGGAGCCTCACAGTTTTATGACTAAGACGACAATGCTGTTTAGGCACCATTTGGCAGTCACTTCCACACAACAAGCACAGCTCGCTCCGGTAGCACAATTGGTTAGTGCGTTGGACTTTTAACGCAAGTTAAAGTGAGTTCATCCAAAGGTTGCGGGTTCGACCCCCGCCTGGAGCGACAACATCTCTTTTTGTCCATTGCAGAGACACTCTCTGCTCTCGGGCTTGTATTTTTGCCCCTTCTCTCTTGTTCTTTTTCTTTTCTCTCATTTTTTTTTTCTTATTCCCTTTAATACTTCTTGCCGCCTGTATAAGAACTACTCTACGTTGCGTCTCTTCAGATGGGGTGGAGGGTCGTTTATCCCGTCGCCGTTTTGTCCCCTCGGTTAATGTCAATCTTCTCTCGCTTTGTCGACGGATGGACGTTAATCGATGCTTTCTACTTCGTAGTTCATGTACGAAGTACTTTGTAATAGTTGTGGTCAGAATTTTTATTTCATTTCGCTTTTTATGTTACTTCTGATAAGTTGACACGCCTTGGGTCGAGTCACGTCTCCGCGGATGCCTTGACGAAGAATCGTGGCTGTTGACAATGAGACCGGGATTGCTCTGGGCTGCATTCTCCTTCATACTCACTCTCCACAAAAATCCTGAGGAGAAAATCCTGATTATGTAGATTTTATTAGTAGCATTACCTTGTGTGTTGGTATATACCCATGTCAGATATAACAAAAGAAATTCAGAAGAAAAAAATATAGAAAAATAAACACCAGCCAGGCACCCGGTTTTCATCAAACCCCCAAGCCCACTCCTACAGTTACAAGAAACACACTCCCAACTCCCTCCCCACCAACCCAAAAACATCATCACGCATCCCACCGCTTCTTCTTAGGCTGGATAGGTGTATCGGGAATCACCGTAATCGTCACCGCGGGCGGCGGCGCCGGCTCCACCGATGTATAGATGGTGATGTAGGTCGTGAGGATGGTGGGCGTCGGTCCAGGAACGTCGAAGATTGTGGTGAGGATACGGGTTTCGACGTCGGGGTTTTCGTTGAGGGGAGGGTTGTTCCTGTTTTCGAGGGGGACGCATTGGGAGTACCATTCACTTAGAACCAAGTTAGAATCTCAATTGTTTTTTTTTTTTTTTTTTTTTTTTTCCTTTTTGGCGTCTCTCTGGTCGGAGAACACTGGGACTTACTTCTCGCCGTCGTTGTAACAGTACGCATCCGAGACGCAAGCCGTAGCATATTCCCAGTCCCTTCCACCGCCTTGGTTACAGAGTCAGCTGAATGTCGACTAGAATGGAGGCCGAGGGAAAAAAAAAGGTTTCGAGGGCTTCACTTACATTGTCCCCACATGCTCTGCGTGGCGCCGCGAGGAGGCGGGGGCGGAGCCGGCGTGGGAGCCGGCGCCTGGGTCGTCCTCCAGCGGTTTCGCTGTGCGGACACGCCGGCGGCGGCGAGGAGGGTGAGGAGGGTGGTTGTGAGTTGCATGGCGGGGATGTGAGATGTGACGCGGTTTATGTTCGGGAATGCAGATAAATTATTGAATTGGAAAAACGAATGACTAGGTGGGATAGAGAGCAGTAGGAGATTTGAAGACGGATCTAGCTTTTGCAGCGGACAACGAAGGAGCAACACGGGGCGGTGTCCTCATTTATATACACTTACTCCCACCAAGCTGCCCCGATCAGATCACAACGACCCGGAATCGCCTCGTATTAGTCCCACCCTTGCCACATCACCTCACCCATCATAGGGAACGGGATGGGGGAGGGGTGTGTGGGAAGAGAAAAAAAAAGGGAAAAAAGTATCTCGGAGTGTGCCTGCGTCGGATGCTAAGGCCTATTGCCCTTTCTTCCCGTCTAAGAAACAAACCTTGTTATCGAGGACCGGCCGCGTCTCCCAGCTCCAATGCCTGGCTGCAGTTTTGGTCCTTCTCCTCCCTTTCTGGTAGTATCTACTTCCGTTCTCACGACGTACTCGCCTGTTTTATGGTTGGTGTGTGTGTGTTAATTACTCGCCAGACGCATCGCCCGTCGGAGAATATTGATTTCGTGGCGAGGAAGAAGCAAGGGGGGGGGGGGGCATTTCCCTCCCAAGCGACGACTATGAACTAATCCCCTTATTGCCTGAAGGACTATTGACCGGTACATATGGAAATGGAGGGTAGGCTATAAAAATGCGAACATCACTAGGCGAGGAGGTCTTCTCTCTCTCCCGAGAGAGAGAGAGAGAGAGAGATGGGAAGGGTGGGGAAGGGGTATAATTCGGTTCAGGGTGTAATCCCGTCATGATGATGAACGCCGGACTGGTGTCGATCCGCAAATCCCGGCAGCCAAGACTCGCAGGTCCTGCTCTCTTCTCTCTCTCTTCATTATTCCCGTCCCAGACTCCAGCTCTCGTCTCTGTAAGCCAGGTGATGTGTGCATGAACAAGATGGTCCCTGTTCGCAATTGGGTCGTGGGATGGTGAAGCATATGATGAAAACCCAAAGAAGGTTAAGTTGTGGTGGGTGGGTCCCTTCCGACTTAATGTCCTGCCGCTGTTATTTTTACATCTCCCAAAGTCAATCTTTTGTCTACTACCTAACTTCATCCAGGGATGAGCTCTCCTACGAAAGTGAAGCGGATGACGGCGGGGTACGGGGATGGGCGACTGGGATTCTACAAGCCCAGTCCGTCGGGAATGACCAGGGGGGCCAGTTTATCCCACGCCTGCGGTCGCCGGGCCCACGGGTTCATATGGGAAATATAATTTTGGCGATTTCTCTTTCCATATTTTATCATAGTTGGTGATGTCGTTGGGTTCCGGTCCGGCGGGTAAAGTCGACCTTGTCTCTCCTCCGTGAAGACTTGATCTAGTTCCCCCGTCCAATCACCACATCCCTCGGCTCCGGGAAACGAAGGATAGGGACGACAAAAGGAGAGATAAGGGAAAGGGGAATGAAATACGGATAGAAAAAGCGAAAAAGGAAAAAGAAAAAAAAAGACGTATCTGGCTAAGAAACAATGTCCACTTTCAGCCGAACCAATCCGTTGACCTAAAAACATATGAGGTGGGATGCTCGGCTGAACGTTTCTTGAACGAGGCAAGGTGTGATTCCGCTCTGAATGCCACCCCATCCGACCCTTCTGCGCCCCCTTGGGAACCTTGTTTTCAATTCACTTGTCTTGTTGTTTTGTTAGCGCAGGCAATCCTGCATACCCGGTTCCTGGTTCCTAATTTTCTCCCATTTCGGTGGTGACTGGGGGGTCCATCCCAAATGCCGCGTGGCCTTGGATGTCCTGATCGACAAGGAAGGGCCAAGGGTAGAATAGGCTTGCCATCCGGAAGAGGGGAAAGTGAATCCCCATTTTCCCTTTTGAGCATCTTGTTCCTGTTGTACCCTGTGCCATGCGTCCCTCGTGTAATAGCTAACTCATGCCGGTAAAGAGTGAAGGAGGGCAGCTTATTCTACATCGCTTAGACGTCCTGGGACTAAGGTACACCTGCCTTGCATTTTCTGGACACGGACGAGTGTATAATGGCTCGGGTAAGATGGGCCCTGAATGGGGCAGACAGTCCGCACAGTCTCAGGAACGCCCGGGCCGGAAGAAATAGATTGGGCTGGCCTACACCAGGTCTTAGCAACAAGAGCTGATGTCGGGATCCAACCTGCATCTGTGTGTTTGTCATGGCCAGGCTCGCCAAGACAGTTGATGATTTGTTCCCAGTCGACGGGTTTATTCATCCGACGCCGGTAAATGAGTAGATGTAAAGCGGAGGATTATCAGGAGTTGGCGAGGTTCAATCTCTAGCCGGGCCTTACCATAACGTGCAATATCTGTGTTGCCATAGTTAGGACACGGCTTGAACTAGCTTCACCTAGTAGTTATTAATGAGGTAGCTCAACGGCAATGGAGAGATTGAGAGAGCTTAGCCCACGAAGAGTGGGTAGTTCTCGCTCTGTATTCACTCGAATAATATAAGGGATTACGCACTTGCACCCAGCCAAGACCCGGAATGCAGGGGGACATGCTTTTCGAGTGGCAAAACGGTTGACTGAGGGTTGTGCCATAGGAACGGTATTGCGATGGCGGCTCGGGGATTGAGATGGAAGCGAAGCATCGCGGTATTATGCTCAATATCCGGATATGATACTCCGGGGCACCTTGGTACCGCTCGTAGGTGGAAAATCATTCCCGGAAACTCTGGCCGCTCGGTTCTATGTTTAGAAAACGGTAATGGTGGAGAGGCCGGCTTGGGGGGAGGGAGTCCCCGTCAACGATGATTTTGGATCGACAAAGCTTGTTCTCTGTCCCGGAGCCATGACGTGATCTAAGCAGGGAGCGAAGAGGAAGTAGTCTACGGAGCAGATCAAGAGTACGCTCGAGGCAATCCTCCGATGGGTACACACATACGGTTAGAGGACGTGCTCCTGCAGTAAGTTCATGAGATGCGACTCGGGGGTCGCAAGCTTTGCTAGAGGTAACTTTCCCGAAAACAGTTTTCCCGGGACTTGGAGAAAAGAACGCCTGACAAGGGGAAGGATTAGGCCAAGGAACGGCAAATCCCAGACGTTCGAACCGAGCTCGTTCGGTAGTGTAATGCTCCGAAGAGACAATGTCGGTTTCCAGTCTAGTCAAGTACGTAGATGCTAGATGCGGTATTGAGTTTATCAGCTTGTGATGCGAAAGGTGGTTGATCCTATTTTTAGCAGCCAAAGGTTTACGCACCTTCATAGTCTGAATTCACAATGACAATCAAACCAAGGTGACTTTTACCGGTATACCATCGCTCGGGACTTGGCGGAGAGTATTTTGGCGGGAGGCAACGGATGGCTAGAGACTGGGGGGTGGAGAGAAGCTACCCCGAATCTGGATTCAGGAGATAGACACAAAATGGCTGGAATCATGGGAAGAAGAGATATATTTAGAATGGGCTCGAAGGGGATAGCACATCGTGAATCAGTGAGTCTGCGGCGCGATTCTGGGTTCTGGGGCGTAGGCCTTGGCCCGGCTCTGGTGTGAGGGCCATATTTGGAGTTCTTACCGGTCGCCGACCACCTGGGTAGATACCTGGGAGGAATGGCTGACTGGGCATTAGTTGACCTATCGACGATGTCGAGGTGGCTAGATATTTCCAGCTGATGCCGCCCTGAGATGTATTATCCTTAGAAGCGGCCACTCTCACCCCTGTCATCTCGAATTGAGAACCGAGAACCTCTGATGAAGTGGTGGGTGATGGGGTTGTTGAGCTCTCGCAACGTGCTTGAAAGTCCTCCCGAGCTCCAAGGAGGAGGAGAAAGCATGTGGGATTCACAGCTTGGTGATGATGGATGACGTCCTGGTTGGCGGCTTCCCCAGAGATGTTGGGCTGAGCGAAGCCGTGGACAGCTGACAGCTGACAGGTGGCACTGGGGGTTGCATTTCAGGGCCCTCCACTGAAACACCCACTAATTCAAGAGTTCCGATGACCTGGATAACCTCAGAATCCACCAATCCGACTCAATGATCAGAGGTTCCCCCACCCTGGCTTCCACTCTGACTGCTCTGATCAGCAAGGCTGTGCCATCCAATTGAGATGCGTAGTCGGCGCCTCAAATCCAACAACCAACGCCGACGAGGCCGAAACGATCAATGCCCATCTAGGCACAACCCCAACGCTTGCGATGCGTCATAGCCATCGCGCCGAATCCCGACGACACCCACAATGTCTCCCTCCTCCGGCCGCAACTCCCCCTCCCCGACAGACGGCCTCATAGCGGCCTCCTCATCCTCCTCCGAAACCGAGCTCAAGCTCCCTCCCACCCCCTCCTCCTCCTCCTCCGACTTCCGCATCTCTGACTCCGACGATGACGCCTCCACCCTACATCTCGGCCAAATCGGCCCCATAGACGGCGACTCCGACGACGAAAACGACGAATGGCAGCTCCTCCCCGCGCAGCGCAACAAGACGACGCACCCTTTAGCCCACAAGACGCACGCGCGCCTCGCCGACATGGGCCGCGACTACGCCGAGAACGCGCTGGGTCTGCGCGACGAGCGGGAGATTCGGCATTTTAGAATGGGCGCTATAGCCGCGGGCTTGCTGGATAGGGCTAAGGCTGAGGGCGCGTCGGCGGCGGATTTGAGGGACATGTATGATGAGGTGGAGGGGTTGGAGGAGGGGGAGAAGATGGCGCTTGTTAGGGAGGGGACGCATAAGTGGAGGCAGCCGCTGATGCTGTACTATGTTGTTGCGAGTGAGTTGGGGGCTCGATTGTATGGATAGAGAGCGTTGTCCGGCTAATGATGTGTAGTTTGTTCTCTGTGCGCGGCTGTTCAGGGAATGGGTAAGGTCTTCCCCCAGCTTGTCGACTTTGCCTTTATGATGGGAAGGCATGGCTAACGATAGCAGACGAGACGGTTATAAATGGTGCGCAGTCCATATACAAGGACCAGTTCGGCATTGGCGGAGATTCGTACCGGGATACATGGCTTCTCGGGCTGACGAATGCTGCTCCGTACCTGTGCTGCGCCGTCATCGGGTGCTGTACGTGTTCTACTCTCCTTTCGTACGACATATATTGGCCGAGATGCTGACGCGCGACTTTCCCTGAAGGGTTGACGGAGCCTATGAACAAAGCCTTTGGTAGGCGAGGTACCATCTTCATCGCTTGCGCTGGTATGTCAACTTGACCTCCTTGGCCCCAGCTACGAGTATTCATCCCGTTGTACATAGTATCTGCTTTCGCATGCATCTGGCAGGCCTTTACGAACAGTTGGCAGGCCATGTTCGTCTCCCGCTTCATCCTCGGCCTGGGGATCGGGCCAAAATCTGCTACAGCTCGTAAGCTCGTCCTGCCACGTTGGACATCTGTATCGTCGCTTGATTAACTCTTGCTGCAGCCATCTTTGCGGCCGAATGCGCGCCCAAGGAGATTCGTGGGGCGTTGACCATGGTAATTTCTTCTCTTCTTCCCCCCCTTTGACATGTCAACTAACGGGAGCAGCAATGGCAAGTATTCACTGCGTTCGGAATAATGGTAAGTGTCCATATCAAGCCACACCTTCGTCTCTATGACGGTCACGACTAACCCCCAAGTAGCTGGGTTACATCGCCGACCTCGCCTTCCTTGACGTTCCCGACCACGGCATCACCGGCCTCGCCTGGCGCCTCATGATGGGCAGCGCCGCCATCCCCGCCATCGTCGCCTGCGCCCTCGTCTACCTCGGCCCCGAGTCCCCCCGCTGGTTCCTCACCAAGAACCGCCACGACCAGGCCTACCACGCCATGGTGAAGCTGCGCTCGACCAAGGTGCAGGCCGCGAGAGATTTGTTTTACGCGCACACCCTCCTGAAGGCGGAGCGTGACATCGAGGGGGCCAAGTCGAGCAAGATCGGGGAGCTGGTTAGGCATCGGAGGAATCGGAATGCGCTTTTGGCGTCGGAGATTGTGATGTTTATGCAGCAGTTTAGCGGCGTCAACGTAAGGGCTCTTCTCAGAGATAAAATTATCCATCGGTTTTGTTGCTGACGATGAGACTCGGGCAGGTTATTGCATATTACTCCTCGGAAATCTTTCTGTCGGCTAACTTTTCGCATCGGGATGCGTATACGGCGTCTTTGGGGTTTGGAATCATCAATTTCGTCTTTGCTTTGCCGGCGTTTTATACGATCGACACGTTTGGTAGGCGATACCTCTTGCTCGCCACTTTTCCGGTAAGTCAATTTCATACCAACTTATATGACCGCCTTAAGCTCTTCGTTCTTCTTCTTTATGTTATTATTATTGCCCTCATTACTTTACGATCTTCCTTTACTGTTTCCCAAGACTGAATCCCCTGACTAACCTCCCCAGATGATGGCGGCGGCGCTCCTCTTCACTGGCTTCAGCTTCCTCCTCCCCCAAGCCACCGTAATCCAAATCGTCTGCATAGCAGCCGGAATCTACGTCTTCGGCATGGTCTACTCCCCCGGCGCCGGCCCCGTCCCCTTCACCTACTCCGCCGAAGCCTACCCCCTCCGCCTGCGCACCCTGGGAATGTCCATCGCCACCGCCACGACGTGGTTCTTTAACTTCGTGCTGGCCGTTACCTGGCCGAGCCTGCAGGCGGCCTTCACCAACGTCGGCGCGTTCACGTGGTACGCGGCGTGGAACGTTGCGGGCTTCTTCATGGTGCTGTTCTTCGTGCCCGAGACGAAGGGGAGGACGCTCGAGGAGCTGGATGCCGTGTTTGATGTGCCGCTGGGCGAGATGGTGAAGTATGGGAGGGAGGAGGTGGGGTATTGGGTGCAGAGGTGGGTGTATGGGCGGAAGGAGGTGAGGGAGCCGGCTGTGCCGAGGAGGGGGGACAGGCGGAGGGATGAGGTGTGAAGGGGGAGGATGAACGAATTGTAACAGCTATCTTTTGTGTCATGGGATATTTGGGAAAATCGGGAGGGATCATCAGTCATGGCGTTTGGAGGGATTTTTTGTTTGGATTGATCAGATAACTGGATCGATAGAGGCATTTTACTCGATGCTTGATCTAGCTCACGCAGATAGAAGCGTGCAAGTACATGGCACTTTGGAAATGTATTACTACTGAATCCAATTTCATACCTAGAAAAGACTTTAACGGCACAATATTTCTCTCCCTTTCGCAAAACAGGTTTGCTCGCTCTTTCCAAAAAGTTGTCCATCGCGAGCGGAGCCCAACGTCACGTGATACCCTGATGTCACCAGAACTCACTCAATTTCGGAAGCTTCGACCATCAAGAGAAATGAGAAACATCTTATATGGAAAGCATCCCTTTCACCGGGGGGTGTCAGATATCCTCATTAATATTTAATATTTCTCAATTCTCTGCCCCTTGAGCCTTTTGAAATGATGGCGCCCAAGTAAAAAGGGGGGTTTCTCGCAAACCTGCCGCGGCAACCACGACGCAAGAAACTAAACTTCACGGCTTATCCGCTGCTGGGCTCATACACGGACTCTTTCGTCTCATTATCACCATGTCTGTCTCCGAGGACCTCCTCGAATGGGCTGCGGCCAAAGGTATCGTTCTCAACGGCATAGCTCCTCAGCGGATTCCTGGCCAGGGCATCGGAGTCCTAGCAACCCGTCCCATAAGAGTGAGTTCTCCCCCCCTTTTTCCTTTTCCTATCTCTCACTCACCCGTCGTCCCCTACTGTTCCCCTTTTCACCAAGCCAGGAAAGCCCCTCCCTAACAGTTTTCCCCCCAAAAAGACAGGAGAAGTCATCCTAAAAGTGCCCCTCACAGCCTTCCACACACACGCCTCCATCCCGCCCACAATCTCCCGCAAACTCCCCCGCATCAGCATCCACGGCCTCCTAGCCGCCTCCCTCGCCCTCGTCTACGCCCACGACGACTACCCCACGGCCCCCTGGCGCGCCGTCTTCCCGCCCCCCTCCGACTTCCGAGCCTCCACGCCTTTCTTCTTCCCCGAGGAGCTGCTACCCTTCTTGCCGGGCCCGGCGAGGGATCTCGTCCGCGCGCAGAGGGAAAAGTTCGCGGCGGATTGGGCGATTGTGGAGGCTGCTTTCGGTGACGTGCTGAGTAGGGAGAGCTATGCGTGGCATTGGTTTTTGGTTAATACGAGGTCGTTTTACCACGTTACGCCGTCAACGAGATCTTTGCACCCTTCGGATAGGATGGTCATGATTCCCGTGGCAGACCTGCTCAACCACGCCTCAGCCGGGTGCAAAGAGACCTTTTCGTCCTCGGGCTTAACCATCACGGCTGATCGGCCCTACGGCGTCGGCGAAGAGGTGTACATCTGCTACGGCCGCCACAGCAGCGACTTCCTCCTCGCCGAATACGGCTTCGTCCCCGCCAAGAATTCCTGGGACGAAATCTCCCTCGACGAAGTCCTCGAGCCGCGCATCGACGCCCGCGGGAGGAAGGTTCTGGAAGATCTGAGGTTCTGGGGACGGTACAGGCTCGACGAGGGCGTGGCGGGGTGTTACCGGACGCAGGTAGCGCTGAGGGTCGCGTGCGGCGTGGGTTGGAGGGCGTTTGTGGACGGGTGGGAGAGTGGCGCGGAGGCGCAGAGGAGGGTGGATGCGTTTTTGGGCGAGGAGGTTTTGAAGGGGTATTTGCGCGTGATTGAAGGGAGGATAGAGGAGTTGGAGGGGATGGATGTTGGGGGGTGGGAGCAGAGGGAGGTGCTGGTGAGGAGGTGGAGACAGATTGGGGAGCTTGTTGCGCGGACGAGGCAGAGGCTGAAGGAGGGAAAGTGAGGTGGTCAAGTTTCTGCGAGGGAGAAAAAAGGGGAAAATGTTGAGAAGTATCTTGTGTATGATCGGCGAGGTTGCGGGTATCATTCATGTTCATATTTTCGCTCATAGTCCTGCTTCTAATCCACATAAATCTAATATCTACATACATACATGCTCCGAAATAATACAAACCAAGAACATACGACAATCCCAAAGCACAGTGGAAATAGCAGGTTTCCTCACAACTACCGAGCCACTTCTCGTCTGCGTTTCCTATCCGCCTTCTTCCGTTTCCTGTTCTTCCTCCTTGTCAACCTAATATGCTGCCTCTGCGCGAAAGATGTGCCCCATGAGAGTAGAAGAGTTCTCATGAGGACGACGATGGTAGCAACAACGGTGGGAATGGCTATAGACCAACTAGTTTGGGAAATATCATCAGCATAAGACGAAAAGGTGAAGAAAAGAAAATAAAAGAGAGGGAGAGAGGGCGTTTACTTGGTTACTTACAAGAAACGAGTCGATTTGTTTAAATCAGAAAAGTCATTAAAATTCATCCCATAATATCCCGTTAAAAAAGTCAGTGGCAAAAACACAATCGTCGCGTTCGTCAGCTGCTTCATCGTCTCGTTCTGTGCTGCCGATATGGTGTTAAAAATAAGATTAATCAGGTTCTCGGCCGACTGCTTGCTCTGTTGCAGGGCCTCGCTGACAACGAGGCACTGATCAAGTACGTCGCCGAGGTACGTGTATGTTAAGGGCGTGACGATGACACCCGTGCCGGTGTTTTGGAGGACGGTCGTCGTGGAGAGCTGTTCCTGTGTGAGGTTCGTCCGGTGGTCGCGGAGGACGGAGACGAGGTTATCGATGGGATTGAGGAAGGAGAGCATCTTGTTGATCTCGCTGATGATGATGTACAGGCTTCGGCTCTGCTGGACGGTTGGGGTGGTGAGGACGTCGAGCTCGAGGTCGCCGATGACTTCCTGGTACACGGCCGTCAGCGGCACAGCGAGGTCGATGATGGCGTCAATGATGGCCTGAACAATGAGCGACGCATCGCATGATTGGCGCAGGATGGTGCCGCGCGTGGATAGACGCTTGAGGATGGGCTTCTCGACGTCGTCGGCTGACAGCTCAAAGAAGGATATGACGGTGTTGTCTGAGTTGAGGAACACAGCTACCTGCTCAGCCGACACGGCGAGCCCCCGAGACGAGAGCGACGAGTGCCGTTCCATGAACTCGGAACGCGCTAGGTTCGATGCGCGGTATCGTTGCAAGGAGCGCAGGTTCGGCATGACGTCTATGGCAGAGAGCACGTTGATATCAGCTCCGCTGCTGCCGTTGTTGTTTGCCGCGTCGTTGGTGGAGTTGGCAGGAAGGTCCTTTTCGGTGTCGGTGAGGGAGTTGCGCCGGTTGCGGCGGAAGAAGCGCTTGACTTTTTGCGTGGCGCGTTGGAAGGTCCGGACGGGCAGGGATTTCACGGAGGCGGCGGAAGAGATGGAGGAGGTATTTCGATCGACGAGATCATCCCAATCGGAGTCGGAGTCGGAGGATTCGTCGGGGTCGATGACACGGACAAGCTTCTGAAGAGTCATGACCATGAAAGCGTGGCTCGGATACCTAGTTTGTTCATGCACTCAGGTTAGGCTCGTCTTTCTCTTTCTCGAGGTGGGTGGCTCCAACGTCTTCTTCGTCTTCTTACCAATCGCATTTCGTCCGGTTCAGCTTATTCAGAATATCCTCAATCGCCAGCTTGTGAAGATTCTTATGCTTCCCCACAGCCCGAATCACATCCCAGCTAATGCCATTAACGTTAATCCACCGACACTGCGACCAAGCCGGCTCCTCCTCTTTAATGAACTCGATAAAGTCGTCGTTTTCGAAATTCTTCACCTCGACGCGATCTTGTGACATGTCCACGACTGTAATCTCGCACAGGGTGTTAAGCGCCGTCATCGACGGATGCCCGCCGTGGGGCATGGCAGGGTCGACACCCGGCTCGCTTCCCGGGTGCCATCCCGGCCAGTTAAAATCGTTGTCGTCATAGTTCTCGTAGGTACGGAAGGCTGTAGATGTTGTAGCACGGCGACGGAGACCCGTCGCGTAGGCCGTGGGGTCGGAGCTCGTGGCGGCGATGGGGGTGGTGAAGTCTGGGATCTCGTTCTCGGCGGCAGAGTTGTCTGCATATTGGAGACGGGGGGACTGCGGTGGGGGGATGCGGGACCGGTTAGAGGCGAGGGAAGGGCAGCGAGGGCTGGGCTCGAGGCCCTCATGGGAGGTTTCGGTCGACATGGTTGGTTAAAGTGTTGACTAGAAGGGTGCGGGTAAGGGGGCGGGGGAGGAGAAGCAATTGGTGGTCATGATGTCGGTGTTCAGCCAGCAATGGAAGGTTGGAAATCTAGGCGAGGGATGGAGACACAGGATGACGCGGTGTGGCACAGGGTAGGGAGATGACGATCGATCGATCTGGATCAAATGTAGCTGGATGTGATGTTGAAATGGGGGTGGGATGGAAGATTAATTGATTGATAACGATATGACACGACGAGGGTTGCGGTTGCGAGTTGATTGGTCGAAGGAAAGAGTTAAAGCCAGGATTTGGTGATGATGAAATGGCCGTGTTCCGCCCCTTCCCCTTCCTGCAGCTGGTGCGAGGAAGGATCAATTGACATTTATAGTGGACTGGATTGGCCATGAGGCAGTCGCGGGCAACCAGTTTAGTGGCCCACCCACTGAAATTTGGAAGGCGCAGGGGTTCTATCTCACTAACTTCATTAGGTGCATATGCTAAACTTTCCGACATTCACCGATGTTGCAATAGTGCGGGCCCAGCTTCCATTTTTGACCCCATGCAACTGTGCTGCACGTGTCAAGTCTGGAATCCACAATAAACCTCAGTCGCAGTCTCAACTTCTTATTCATCATCGCCCACATGCGCAATCTCATACATTATTTCTGAGGAAGGAAGGCGAACCTGACAAGGCAATTTGTCTCGAAACCCAGTCCCCCTTCGGCTTTCCTTCACTCGATGGAGGCGCGAGTAGAGGACACGAGGTCGAAAGTTGCAGTGGAAGAAAAGGAAACAGCGAGCCGGACATTATGACGACTCCAACTTGGCTCTTACGACAACGCTCTTCCGTCTCATGCGGTTCTGATTCCCCAACCCGCCGCCGACACTTCCTCCACCGTCTTAATAGCGATAGGCCACAATTGAGAGAAAAGGCCTTCACTAAATTATGTCGATTGTCTGTGTCAGATATCTCCCAAGATACTGATCGTCTGTGTTTTTATAGCTAGGATCTCGAGTGTTGGTAGAAAAACAACCGACACGGTAAAACTCCCCTGGTGACCGCGAGGACTCGTGAACAAGGATCCCGAAGTAACACCACCGATTCCGGGTAAAATAACTTCCAGTAATGAGCATTTTCAGCTGTCCCCGACATACTGTGTCGTCCGGCGGAACCCAGTCCAGGTCAAAGATCCAGGGAGGGTCGTCATCGCTTTTTGATTTTAACTTCCAGGACCGTAGAGATCGGTGACAACAACCGTACTCGTCACTGTCCAAGAGCTCCAAATCCGAACCCAGAGGAGCAAGCTTCCCCGTAATTCGGACTGTGCCACTTTCTACTTCGCCGAGATGGTTCTCCCCTCTGAGGGTCACCCACGCCTGAGTTTTGCATTCTGGCCGAACTGACGAGATCCAGTAGATATGTGCGTGGCTGAATGTGATTGTGCCCTTGCCTACCCAGCACCATGATGGGGTCAGATCTGTGCTTGGGCTTGGTTCTTCAAGGGAATGGAGCAAAATTTCGAGACTGCATTGCCTTCGAAAAGGGCCGTCTACTGATGTCCAGACGAGATCGGCGTATAACATATCCCTCCAGTGACCTGCTATATAGCCCTCTTTGGTCATTCCTGTCTCTCTAATGACGACCGCAGCTAGTCCGGAGAGAGCAGGCAACATGTCCGACGGACGTGAGAATCCCTCCCAGCGCCCACTATAATTAGTCAACATCATATACCATCCACCAGGCTTTAGGATGCCCCAGAGACCCTCCTCGGTGCCTTTACGTATGTACCCTGATCGGTAGCGCCTTTCTCCATCACTGCCGAAAAAAACATCACCCCGAGAAAATATAAGTAGTCGAGGGGACATGAGCTCCTCCTGGAAAGTCCACCCCCGTGACGCCCATTGAGAAAGGTAGACATCTCTGGAGTAGATGTCGGAAAGGTACGGGGGAAAGTCCCGTTGCATCGCAAAGCACTGAAGGTATTGTATGCCGAAGAAACCGAGAGTTTCTCTATTTTGTCGTAATTTGAAGGGTATATATATTTTCCTCCGCGGCGAAAAGCGGAAGCCCTCACCACAGTGGCGAGACGATGGTGTTGCGATCGTAACGTATGCATTTTGGTAAACTTCGTCCATCCGAGCGGATTGATGGTCCCAGTCGTGCCTGTCGCCCTGTAGTATACACAGCGAGTCGACCCATAGATACTGGATGGATAAGAGTCTCGTGGCAGTGACTGCGTCGCGGAGGACGGCCGACAACTCTTGGTCGGGGATACCGAAAAGCCTCTCTTGAAAGTTTGCTTTTGTTGTCACAGGCTGATGTGAAGCCTGCTGTTCATCCCCCCAACAGTAACTCAGAGCTGTGTAGCGAATGTCGGGTGGGTTCTCGCTGATATTTTCCTGATGAATTTCAAATTGGGTCACGAGTCGAATTGGGTCGCTTTGAACGTCGAGAAGCCGAGTCGGAATGAAAATCCCCGCAGTCCCCGGATGAAAGCTTCTGGGAGCACATGTTTCTATTTGTCTCTTGGCCCATGATATGGTTTGGCTGGAAAACCGGTCTATGCCGGGCCACGTAGACAAAAGCCTTAGGCGTTGGGCAACATCCTCGTGGCCTAGATAGTATTAAGGACGATTAGCGAAGATGCCAGCCAGTGCCGTTTGCCTTTACGAATAGGGTCGCTTTACCATTACAGCCATCGAGGAAGAACTCAAAGGAGATGCATTGGGTGCCGTCTAAGCCCGACCCTGGGTCTAAGCTCGACTCCGAGTCTATTCCGTCATCTTCCCAGATAGTGGCTGATAGAATGGTCAGTCTTGAAGAGGAGATTTTCTTATCATCTCCATCATCATAATCATCACCGTACACCCCCCAGTAAATTGTGAGTCTGATAATTATTGCACACTCGTCTCTCCCATCCAAGAAATATTCGATAATATCTTCTTTTGAAGTGTATTCGGATATGATTGTATCCCGCAACAAACCGCAGAAATCGCAGCCATCTTCAGCAGATGCACTTAGCCTCGGCAGGCCCGGCATCGTGTCGTGGACCCTGAAGTCAATGGTCTTGGAAGAATATTCTCCCCAGGCATTTTTGGTGCTGTTGAACTCTTGGGTCAAATCGAGGAAACTGAGGACCTCGCAGCGCCGGCAAAGATTTGCCCCAACAAGACCGTCGTCGGGTGAGCTCATGGTCCCAATTTGGAACGAGAAACAAGATTATTCTTGCAGTAGATAGAGCGCGTGTATTGTGAATGTTAGGTGGCCGCAGTTCTTAAGAGGTAGAATTGTAGGGATCACTTTCAAGGTTATGATGGAGGAGGGATAGAGTGATCCAGCTCTCGAGTGGATCGTCCCTTCCCATTGCTGCCTGTTGTGAAACGTAGTAATCCGCATGTAACTATGGGCCGTGGCGGAGCACCGAACTGGATAAAGAAAAGGGTACAAAAAGCAACAGCTCGCCCTCCCCGTGTGAGGCGAGAGCGGGGAATGGAACGTGCAAGTATGAAGGACCTAAGTCAGTGTGCAACATACCCAGATAGCCAAATCTTCTGCTTTACAATCCATGATTGAACGCAAGGCGGACAGTTTCCTATCTATCCAGTCGATAATACGAGTACCCTGATCTGAAAAAGGAAAAGGAGCGAGTAGGAGAGTGTCCATCACCGCTCCTTTCCTTAACCAGCTTGTGGCTCTAGGAATGGCAAGAGGGCCTTTACGAACATCTTAACCGGAGCTCATCTTGTAACGTGGAAAGGGAATACAGTATTTCACGCCGATGAACTGGGAGATTTCCTTCTTGTGCCCTTTCCTTCTTCCATCCACGGCTTTAGCAGTTCTTCAACCAGTTCAGTCTTATGATGGCTCCTAATATCTCCATTGCTGCTGCAATGATGTGCAATAAATACTGCCGAGGAAGCCTGTCTTCCAGGTTCTTTTCGGAAAGAGTCTCCTTCCTTCCTAGCAACTTTGCTCCTTGTCAAACAAGAATTTCGCTTCGAAACACTCCATGTCAAGAATTGCTGATTCGCTTTTGGGAATTGGCGCCAACCCAGGAAGGAGGCAGGGAATCTACGCTGCTAGTCCGGGCCAATCTAGATTCCGACCTTTCATGTGCTTTTTGGTTTGGTACGGACGCGGTAAATGAGGTAGGGAATGCTTCGAGCTAGAGCGGCAGGTGACCAAGGATTGATGAATCGTGACCACCCGATGCTGTAAGTCAAGGACGGAAGTCGCCTCGCGCGTCGTTGGCGTAGACTTCCCGCATCAGACGTTGGTTGGCCAATCAATTGCGGGGACAATTCCACTTGAGGCAAGCGGCGGTGATAGAACGCTAAGGCGCAGCTGCAGCAGCCGAGACTAGATACGGCGCTACAGCGGAAGTTGTGCCCGAGGCCAAGCGTAATTGCTTCGTACCGGTACATTTGCGGTTCCTTTACGTGAGAATTGCCGGTTTAGTTCTGCCGTTGATAGAGCACTCGCACAGTCTTCTTTCCTTCCCCATAAGAGCTCCTCGCTTGACTTGACGTCTCTCTGGAAGGAGACACTCTCTAAGGCCGCTCTAACACCATATCACGAGCCCCCGGAACTAAAAGAATTGAATCCTTCTGTTCGAGATTTCTTCGGAAACGTCTCTTCTCTTGTGTCTCTTCCCTTCCTTTCCTCCTCAACTACGGTTCTTGGATCCCTTGACACGTGGAGGTCTTCCCCTCACCGACTGTGGGTGGTTTTGTCTCCATCACATGCTCTAAGAAGATCAAGAGTTCCCAGGGCCTCCGTCCACCAAGCTAACAATTGTAGCCCAGTTCCGCCTGCCTTGCCCGTCAAGTACCGTATGTCGAGGACCTCCATTGTCCATTGTGCCCCTGCGGGGTTCGATTGCTTTCGAGTCGAAACATCGATGACAGTGATCTTGTTACTCTATCTTTATTGAATAAGTATTCTCGCCGGGAGTATTGCAATGCCAGCAATGGGCTGGAGAGGCAGCGAGTAACGGCTAAGCTCAAAGCTTGATGTTGACGTCTGCTAGGCACAAGAGGAAAAACAACCAACAGTGACATGTGACGAGTATCTCGAAACTTATAAAAACAGACTCGCCCCCATGTGAGTGGGTGAGAAGCCCATAAATTTCTAGTCTGCCGTATCTCCTCTGGGCTTCACCACCTACGACCATTAGAACTGAACTGAATACGACTATACCGAACCGCCACGATCCGCAAGATGGCTACTCAACCTTTCCTTCGCCGTTTCCCTCAGTACAGTCATCATAACGTTCTTGTTTTGCTCAGCGTTGCGATGGTCTTTACAGCCGTGGCTGATATAATCGCCTGGTCCTGCGTGTTTGCGCTGGATTTGAAATTTGCAGGATCCGCAGATCCCGCCGCCTTTTCCATCCTCGTCGCCAATGTCGTCCCCGCCATCACATTCAGCCTCGTCGCCTACCACATGTCCTCCAAGTCCCTAAGCTACCTTGTGGCTGTTGGTGGCTTGGCTAGTACCTACGCCTTCGTCATGGGTATCTTGTGTTGGCATCTTGGGGGCCCAGAAGGACAACCCAACCATGGCGACATGCGAAGCTTAGTCGCCTGTGTACCGAAAGGCGCTGGCTTTGTGCACGTCCTCACCGTACGATTCTTAGGGGATAAACTAGAAGATCATCCAATTGACGATGAAGACGTCCGAGGTAAATTCTCTTCTTATTTTCTTTCATTTTCGGGGAAAGTCAACATTATATTAACTTTGATTTAATTAGCGATGACTCATGTGGTCTTGGGCATATTCCTCCTGAACGTGATCTGGGACAGCATCTTTTTCTTTTACTACGTGGGCTTTCTACCGATGTCGTAGAGGTGTTTTGGAGTCTAGATCTACATTAGAATAACGAAGCAGCTCCAGGCACGCTCTTGGGGTCCATTCCCAGCTTCTAATGGAATTTGTGGGCTTTAAATCTGTCATTGGAAGGTACTTCTCAAAGGGAATCGAACGGTAGTCTTGAATTTAATGCCTACTCTTCTGAGCCGTTCAAGACTGAAGCCCTCCGTGGCCCTGGAACATCATAATAGATCGATAAGTATTAGAATATGACGGAAAAGGTTCGGGCAAGACGCCGGACTTTGATTACATCCAGGTCGAGGACCAAGGCCCCAAAACCCGAAACCTCGAAACTCTCCAGTCCCAACTCTGTGCCCCTAGCCGCAGAATCTCATTGCGCTGCTATAAAGAATGTTATTCTTGCTAAAATCAACTTCTACTCCCTGTCTACCATCAACATGCCGGCAATGCTGGCCGACGTCAAAGTGGCAAACACCCCCGAGATCAACGCTGAGACAGCAACCTGAGTGACAGTCCCTGTGCGTCCGGGGGCCAGCTGTGACAAAGCTCCCATCTGCACGCCGACGGCGCTGATGTTGCCGAAGCCGCAGAGGGCGTACATGGCGATGAGGCGTGAGCGCGGCGATAGAGGTGCATAGGCCGGATTTTGCGTCAGTTCGGCGTACTGTTATCGATGATTTCGATCTGTTAGCTTCGTTGGCGAGACTTGAGGAAAAGGACCAGATATAGAAAAAAGAAACTGCGATATATTATCAGTCGAGGGGTAACTACTGACTGCTACAAACTCATTGGTGACCACTTTGATCCCGATTAACTGAGCCACATTGAGAAGATCGCTGTTCCTCTCAACGCCAAGTAGAAACGCAATAGGATAGAATATATATCCGACGATGAGCTGGACGCTGAGGTCATCGATATTGAGGTAGCTGCCCCACCAAGAAAGAAGGCCGTTCGTCAAGGCGAGAAGGGCAAGGATGCAAAGGACGCTAGCAACAACCATGCCGGCAATCTTGATACCCGTCCAAGATCCCTTGGCGACGGCGTGGAGCGAGTTAAACGCCTTGCCTTCCTCGTCCTCCGGCACTCGAATGCGACTAACCCCTTTCGTCAGGGGCTCTTCGGTCTCAGGGTAGCGGAGCTTCGAAATCGTAATGGCGGCCGGGATGCTCATGACGCATGAAGATACGAGCGCCAAGGGGTCAATCCCGAGACCGATATACGCCGAGAGCACGCTCCCCGCAATAGTCGCAAACCCGGACGTCATGACCTGATGCATCTCCGCCGCCGTAAGAAGAGGCAAGAACGCCTTGATAAGAACCGCCGCCTCGCCCTGACCCAGGAACGGAGATGCCGCGGCGGCCACGGCCTCGGCCCCCGAGATTCCCATCAGGTAGTAGAACACGGCGGCGAATTTGCCGACGAGCCATTGGATCCAGCCCCAGTGGTGGAGGAGCTGGATGAAGGAGACGAAGAAGATCATGGGCGGGAGGACGACGATGAGGAACCAGCCTGAGGAGACGGCTGAGGCGCTTGTGAGGAAGGCGGTGGCTTCCCCGGAGAAGGCGAGGAGGCTTTTGGCTAGGAAACCGAGGAAGTTGAAAATATCGTACTGCATGTGTGTCAGTAACAAGTTCTTTCAAGTGCCGAAGCAATTAAACGACGACGGGAATATTTCTGAGGACTGTCATACGCCGGCTTTTGTTCGAAGGACAAAGAGCCCTAGCAGGAACTGGCTAAGAATCCCGGTGAGAACAGCCCGCCAATTGATCTTACTACGATCTCTCGAAGTCACCCAGAATATCGTCAGGAAAACAACGAGGCCAAATAAGCTGACGGCACGGTCAGCCCGGGTGTTGCTTGGTGTCTCCTCCGTGCCGAACGTGCCCGCCAGGACGACTGCTACAGTAAGAAAGGTAAGGAAGGCCAATCTGTAACGCGGCTGAATACGATCGAGGGCGGAAGAAATCTTCTCGGTTCCGAGTCGCGGAAGCGCCCTTCGTGATAGGTTTAGGGGAACAAGTAGGGTAAAGATTCTGATGGTGAGACCGAGCCAAACGAGGAATGGGATTAACCAGCCTAGGTCATAGCGATGGAGGACGAGGCCCGCAATCCACCACCTGGCACACGGGGTATTAGTGAATGTGAGATCTGGTAGAGGGGGCAGTGAAGATCGATATGTATGGAAAAATGTAACCCACCCCGTCATTACCACCCACACGAGTATGTAAAGCACAGTGGAAAGCAGGGGGAATCGGCGACGTTGCTCTTGTACGGTTCCATCGTTCGCCTGTATCTCTTGTAGCACAGGTGGACTGTCCCGTAGCTCTCCGTCTTTGGGGATCTTATCGTGAGAGGGATCCATTATTATTTCGAGGTCTTAGTCGGAAGCACAAGTTTCGGGTACGGGCCTTAACGCTGGGGATGAGATTTCACTTGGCATTTACCGATATTTCGCACCGACAGCTCCTTTAATTTAAGTAATACGTTGGAGTTGCTGTTGAAATCATGATGTAGGCATCCCTCTGTCACCCATCTGCAAGAGGCCAACCGCCTAACCCCAAACTAGCCTCGACGTGCTACGGCTTGCATTATATTGAGTCCTGGAGCCATGGATCAAGGACGGGGTGTACTTCGCTTGTACTTCTACTTATCCATTCTATCTATGGCCCCTGCTTGCTGTCTTCTACTTCAATGACCACGTGGGTCAGGCTATCGAGGAGACGCTTCCACATTGCGGCGCTCTCGGGATCCGACGTCCCCTCAGTCAACGTCCCTCTATGTCCAATAACAACCAGCCCGGCCCTCGCCCGCGTCAATGCAACGTTCATCCTCCTCAAGTCCTTCAGAAAGCCAATTTCCCGATGGTCATTACATCGCACCGTCACGAAGACGACGATATCTGCCTCACGACCCTGGAAGCCATCGATGCTGGAGACCTCGATACCAGGCAAGCCCGATGTTAGGCGCTTTAAGAGGTCCGCCTGGCGCGTGTAAGGTGTCAGTACTGCAATGGATTGCGTGTCCTTTGTCAAATTGCGTGGTTGTCTTCCATTGTCGACCGTCTGAGCGGGTGAAGTGAGTAATTTGCAGACGTGGGCACAGAGTTGCGCTTGGCCTTCGTTTTCTTTTGATTTTTGGCCCGGCTTCTCCTTTGTTCCACACTCGATAAATATCATCCTCTTGAAGTCAATTATTGAATGTGGTGAGCCGCCGGATATGAGTAACGTGGAGGAAGCCTGGGGCCATGGAAACTCGGACGCAAACAAGGGTCTGGAGGTTGGGGAGATGCCCGTTTTCAACCTGCCCTCATAAAACTCCCGTGAGCTGAACTCGCAAATCTCTGGATGCATTCGGTACTGCGTATCCAACATGAGCCGCTGGATTCCGCTGCCGTCATGGCCGAGGTCATCTTGACCATCTTCAGTCTCTTCTCGCCCTTGCTCCTTGTAGAGTCGCTCAAAGAGAGACACATCAAATCCAACCGCAACCGCATGCTGCTGGACCGTGGGCCTCAACTGAACATGATCCCCTACCAATATCGCCTTCGCACAGCCCTTTACCAGCGGGACTAGAGAAGCGGCTTCCGTCTGTTGGGACGCCTCGTCGATGATGATGATTTCGAAATTCTCTGACCGTAAGAGCCCGACTCCTGCGCCGATGCAGGTGGTGAATATCATCTTCGATTCTTTTACCTTTTTCCTTGCTTCGTTCATGGCTTTGTAGTCGGAGTGTACTTCCTTTTCGGCCATCGCGTCGCACGTGTAACCACGAAGATCTTCTGCTACTTTGCGAACCTATTAAATGGTACCTTGTTAGCATCAATGTTGAGATCTGGCCCCCCCCCCCTTCCAAAAAATGCTGTCAAGCCTACCTCGGTAGAGACACGCAGGGGAAGTATGCGCGAACCAGACGTCTTGGGCGGCCTCTTCTTCATGCGCTGAATGTATCTCCGCATTGCGTTGTCTACAGCGTTGTGCGTCGGTGCAGTGACGAGAATTCTTGCGTTCTTATGGGCTTCTTGCAGGGCACATATGGTTTCCACGATGGTTTCTGTTTTCCCCGTTCCAGGTGGGCCCCAAAGACAAATTAACGAATGCCCGAGAGATGCTTGAATAGCTGCGTTTTGGCTGTTGTTCAATCCCTCTAAAGGGAGCCAGCCGTTTCCAAGGTCGACATCTAGGTCGAGACCATTAGAGGGCATGCCTAAGATGGAATGTGCAACTTGGCAACATTTCTCCCGTTCGGTAGCAAACTGCAGCACGGCGTCAAACGTTGTCTTCGTCGTCACAAAGGGGCCGCAGTCCTCAAGGTCCCAAGAGCAGTCTTGGAAGAAGGGGGGGAGAGGATGGTAGCACTGGAACCTCGCAAGCCCTTGCTCCGAATGAGTAACCAACGCATCAACAGCGACTCTTTTCCCGACTAGCACATTAGTAGGTAAGCTTGACGCTGTGAAGCGAACGTGGGAAGACCTCTCTGGCGTTCCGCCGGGGGCATCAATCCGAAACGTGACCTCAACAATGGGATATCCATCTTCTTCCTTCTCGGTCGGCCGCAGTTGCAGGAATCTCCTCGGCTTTTTCGTGGGTTCTGATGCTTCCCCGACGTGATCTAAGGCAATGGCAATCATATTCCTGACGAAGTGGCGTGTGACTTCCGGCACCGCTGAGAGGACATGCTCTGTCGTGGGCTCAAGACACGCAAGCAGGAGATCCATGACGAGTTCTACTGAGCGAACCGTCAGCGAGGCTAGCTTGACTAGCTCAAAAAGCTCCCTCATCAGCATCATTCCGTCCGGAACCCTTGCGAGCATCATTTTGAAAGGCTCGACTACAAAGTCGCTGGCGTCATTTGCAGCTAAGATAAATGCTCGAAGGATCACCGGAAAATATAATCGTATAGCCTCTGCCAACTCCTCGGGATACTTGTCGTAGTCTGAAAAGCGTCCAAAGCAGATTGCAAGAAACGGAGCCTTCCGTAGGAACCCGACCATGGCATCGAGTATCGAACTCGGATCACAGCGAACGATGTGAAGGTTTGCTAGCAAGTGATCGAAGATGCGGAGTAAAGTTGACTTATCATCCAGCTGTGAAAGCGAGTTGAAAACAAGTAGAAAATCATCAACTGCTTCCAAGTCTTGCACAACTGAGACGTTATGATGCTTCAATATCTGAACCAAAAACTTCGGAGGGCTGCTAGAAGGTGCCAGGATTTCGTGTAGTTTCGGTATTGTGTAATCCTTGGCAGTCTCTTGGACCAGAGGCATCCTCTCGCCAGTCGAGATATATTGAAGCCAAAGGTCGAGGCTTTGCATCGACTTGACGTCTCTGTTGCTGATTATGTAGATTTCCTGAGACAAGCCCACGTATTGTTAGTCTCGCCGCTCTGACAACTCATCGCGAGATCGAGTGGATATAATTAGAGATGAAGTTCCCAACACTCACAGCTGCAGAGACCTTTGACCTGTTCACTCTGCCAACATGCCTCTGAAGGCCCTTGCTAAACTTGTCCAACGCAATACTTGCACGAATCTCGAAGTTGATCCCTGCGTCGATGGTTGCTTGCCTCGCTCGTCTCCGATCGCCAGTATCAGCAATGTTCCGATACTCGCTATCGTTTGATCCAGGCCGGGATATGAAAATCCACGAGTTACCCCGAGCGTTTTCGAACAGCTGAAATATGTTTTCATCGCTGTAGAGCCGGTACGTCATCTTCGTGGGCAGCGACAATCGACTCTGCCTCTCGCGACCCTGTGAGTGCGGAAATGCAAATAGACGGACTCTGTCATCGACAACGCAGTCTTGGGCGCGGTCGATTTTCTGAGGGACGTAGATGGCCACAGTGAGCCTTTCGTCGGGCCGAAATACGATGAGCTTGCGGTGGAATAGTTCGAGATACCTGGTCGCCGCGTTCAGGAATGTAGCTAATCGATCGCCTCGTTGGGAATCATATACCCTTTTCCACCGCACTCTTGGAATTTCTAATTGGTATTGGCTGAGCTCGCTTTCGCTGAGTAGATTCGAGGAGCATACGGCGTTCATGACGAGGCTCGGCGCGTCGATAGACGGTGGAAGACGGCCGAGGACCCATGCTTTTTCTTCCGCGGTTAGGGCGTTGAAATCGAATAAATGAAGCAGATCTTCTATGGAACCCTCGTTTCGCTGACACCACCGAAGCGCGAGTTTGAACATCTCGAACTCAGACATGGCGATATTGTCATGGGCCAAAAGCAGTTCCACGACATCGGGCTCATACCCGTCCCAGTCCTTCCCTACTCGGTTATGCCGTTGTATGGACTCTTTAGCTCGGTCATGGAGCTCATCGAGTATAAACCGAGGTGCATCGGGTGATGGGTTCGGCGGGGTCTTTAGCCTTTCGGGGATCTTGATTCGATTTCCGTCCACGCATTGAGAGAAGAGTCGATTGAGCTCCTGACATTCGGGACTCATTGGTCCGATTGACCTGGCCCAGTCCAAGTAGAGGTTCTTGACTTGGCCGAGAGATGCGTTTGTATACCTTGCAAAATATACTATGCGATCGTCGTCTGTGATGGGCTTGAAGCGTAATGGCTCGCGGACGCCTGGGTACAGAGCAGGCTCGGAGAGTTTTGGAGGAATCAGGTCCATGTCCCAACAAACAAAGACTGTTGTCCCACATATTGTCAATACTAGAATAGTAAAAAAAGGGGCGTTGGTGGGCCCCTGCTTCTACTGCCGCGGGCAAGAGGGCCAACTTACATTGGTCTCCATCCAGATCACCTCCAGACATCATATCGGCAGCAGGTCTCCTGCCACGCGTCGGAAAGACGATACAATCCACCAAGTGAGCCAACTCTGGAACCTCGACGGCTTTAAACTTTTGCCAATCTCCCGGGTGAAGGCAAGGATTGCGAATAACGGAGACTTCGGTATTCTTGAGAGCGTAGGGAACACCGTTTCCTTCCATCGTAACTTTAACAGCGCACTCTCCCTCTTTGAGAGCATTCCAAGCATCGCAGACTCCGAACAGCAGGCGGGACTTTCGCACGAAGATGCGGCATTTCTGCTCTTCCCTCTTGTTCAACATCTTGCCGAACTCGGCATTAACGAGCTTCTTGATCTGGCTCTGCGTCGACTCGACTCCTTCCATGAGGACCTTTTCGGCTAACTCGGGCTTGTTTACGTACGATAGGAAGCAGAAAGCGGCGCGGAAATCTGTATGGGCGGCGGCGAGGAGATTGAAGTGTTCATCTTGCTTTCGCAGAAGGATCGATCGGTCTATGCCTACAGATTCGAGGAGTATGATACCCTCGTCATTGAGGAAACCATACGTGTAGGGCTTATGATGAAGAGTTAGCAAGATATTCAACGATCGAGACATAGATACGCAAGCAGAAAAGGCAATAGTGGGATCATCAATACCTTCGAGTAGTCGACAGCAGCAAAGGAGTCGTCGTTCCCACCGCTGAATTTCTTCATCGACTTCCTCAGTCTAAGCCAAGTCTTTCCTCTTGCCATCCGAGGGTCAACGGTGACCACGCCCTTGTACCCTCGATACCGTATTTGAAAAACCGAAGGTGTGTACCGCACGTCCCTAAAGAGAATCCGAATCCTTCTCGCCAGGTCTTGGGCAAACCCAGGCGAAATCAATCCGCACCCATCAGTAAAGACGTAATCCGGGCTCTCGACATCGGTAATATCTTCAACTCGATCGTAAGGCACGATAGTTGCGACTTGCGCCGCGGAAAACAGCAAGCCAATCCTCTTCGCCTTCTTTGCAACCGTCTTCATCTTGCTAAAGTCGCCCAGCGCCTCGACGGTTCGGGACACTTCATCCTTGGATCCGGCGAGGAGGAAGCAGGAGCGGGACTTTAGCTGGCTATTGCTGTGCCCGTAGAAGTTGTAATGGGTTCCCTGGAGAGATATTCCCTCTCGGAGGAAGCGCGTGACGTAGTCGGTGCACTCTGACCATATCGCGGGCTGGAGTTGGCCTTGGGCACGAACAACCTCATCGGATTGTCGGGTTTTCAAAGGGCGAAACTGCTCGATTGATACGAGAACGAAGTGGTCGAGAGGATGGGCCTTGAGAGCACGATTGATTTGGATTTTCTCGAGCGTGAGAACCATGGAGTGTCTTCGGTTCTTAGCATCCGTTCGTATGGACACCTTTTTAACCCGCCCCATTTCGTTTAGTTTGTGAGGCCGCGGGAGGCCGGGAACTTGGAATTTCCATCCTGCGTCGTCGAGGCTGATCACAGACCTTAAGACGTAACTCTGTCCAGACATCCTGCTGCTCCTAGGACAGTGACAAATTTGGCACAAAGAGCGGGAGTGATATTGGAGAGAAAGGACGACATGATTCCGACTACGCTAGGTGTCATCTCCTAGTCCCCTTGGAAGAGGTAGGACATGGCCAGGCGAGGTACAAGTACATGAAGTAACCCAAGTGTAAGAGATAAAGCTCTTTCGCTTGGGCAAATCAACTCATCCGAATCCTCCATGTTTACCAATACGCATTCCGGATCTGGCCAGGCGCAGGAAGCTGATGGCGAAATGGGTTGCACGACAGGCGCTCTGGACCTCAGCATGGCATCATGAAAATTGACAGAGCCAGTGGTACGGGTGGGGGTAAAGTCCGCATCTCATCATTAATGGAAGAGGGTTGGCCTGCCGCATATGCAAAACGTGCGGAGGGGATGCCCCAGTCCGTCAACCCAGGCTGTCTGCCAACCCACTCCCTCCACTGCTGAGTGTTCTCCATGTCGGCCCCAATGCTGGGATTGAAGAGCAGAAAAAAAGTACCAGAAAATTCACCTTACATATCATATCATTGATGCCTACCAACGCCAGTATTCCCAATGTGTATATTACTGGGGCCCAATGCACCGGCAAGAGCACTCTTGTGAGGGAACTCAAGGCTGCCTTCCGCGACATCTCCCAGCAACTTGAAATCGATGAGCCAGCCATCATCTCCGAAGTGGCGAGGACGGTCCTCGCAGAGCACCCTATTGCAACAGAAGACATCCGCGCCTCGCCAGATAGAAGCCTGCAATTACAGACCTTGATTCTAGACGCGCAAGTTGCCGCCGAAAGGAACGCCCTCCGCCAGAGCTCTTGGTTCATCTCTGACAGATCTGGAATCGACCCCATCGTCTACGCTAGGAGGTATGCCGGCCAAGAGTCCTCGGCGATGATGATGGGGTCTGAGGCATGGCTAGAGTCGGGGGGCAGAATGGCGCAGTCTTTGATAGTTGTTTGTGAAGCTGGCGTGGACTGGTTGGAAGACGACGGTGTGAGGCTGATGCCTCAGAATTGGGACGATTGGATCGAGTTTCATCGTTTGTTTTGCTCGATACTGGATGAAGCGAGTCTTTATTTCCTCGTCCTCCCTAGCGAGATGAAGGGCATAACCGAGAGGGTTCAGTTTGTCTTGTCAAAGTGGCAGCTGCTTGTGGAGGGGCGGTTGGGCTGGAAGGAAGAAGACAAGAACCCGAGTCTACCATTCCATGGAGCACTAGATGATATATGAGACATGCCACCTCTTAAAAACGTTCTCATCTTTCTTTCTAAAACAAGGTTTTCATCTCCTGCCTTACCTATGTTTATGTTTTTCTTTGCTACAAGTGTTCTTGAGGTAATATTGAGGAGCGAACAAGACGACTGACTTTTCACGCGAATAGGACGTTAATAATGCCTTTCACTACCAGTTAGAGAATGTTACAGCATTTCAAGTCACAGCAGAATTGATATAGTGGACTGTGGTAACCGAGTAGGGAAGAACCCCCCAGCACCAACACCACAACTGATCTAGGCAGTACTCAAGGGATGACAGTTGAAGCAATTTCGCCATGGCCATAAATAGTGCCGATCGATCGAGTCGTACCTTTGTTCAGCCACAATCCTCCACAGACAAACTTCAACCAACATGCGTCTCTTTCCCATAAATTCCAAACCTATTAATAGCATCGACCCCTCATGTCAGCTACGCCTTCTCAGGTCTCGCACTCGTTCATCTTCGGCTTCTCGTTTTAAATAGTTCCATCACTCTAATCTTCAACCCAGTGCCATCGTCTCAATCACCGACTCTGGTCATTATGGGATTCACCGACCTCCCTTTGGAGGCCATATCCACTATTATACAGCATACTATACATATCGCTGGCATTCACAGGACTGTCAAGCTGCGGCAAGTATGCAGTACGTATCACCATTCCCATTCCAGTTTCCCGGCCTAGGACTGACTTTCCCCGCCCCATGTCTCTTGTGATATAAGAGTTATTTGACGAGGAAATACTCTCTTTGATTGAAAGACAAGATCTTCTCGCATCAGCTTTGGGCCACTGGAGGCTGGAGAACAACCCATCCTTGGCAGTCCTTTTCTTGGCAAGATTCCTCGAAAGACGCCCACACACAACTGGAAACCCTGAGTGGAACGCCAATGTATCCACTTTCCTAAACAGGATCCTCGACACGTTGGGAATCACGTCTAGCGAGGACCGCTTAGCGGCCCTCCGGACACTCTGCGGGCAAATTGTCTGGGGTGAGGATTGGATAGCATTCATCGGCCTACGGTGGAATATCCTTGAAAAGCTTGATCCAAAATCCGGGTACAAGACGAAACAGACTTGGGCCACTCATCTCTTGCCTGCTTCCATCCTCCTGGGCAAGTCGGAGATATACGGTCCTCTTTTACCCTTTTTGGGCGCGGAAAATGGAAATGAGAATGGCGGTCACGATGATGATATCAAACAAGTCTTGTCGACGAAGAGCTGCGAATTCGGCACTCCCATCTACGCGGCTATTGTGAGCGATCAGAAAAGGCTCCTGAGGCGACTCATTGCGCACGACACACTCTTCCTGTGGGCCGCCGCGCACGATGCACTCATGGGTGCTGTCCGGGTAGAGGACACGTCAATGCTGCAATACCTTCTTTCAAAACGCCCACCTCGAACCCGGACCAGCCTCACCATCCACAGAGCAATCATCAAAGCTGCATTTCTGAACCGACCTGCCCACGCCCGTATGTTGATCGACCACCTAACGAAGAAGAGACACTCGAGATCTAGGCTGAAATGGGCTATGCAGTGGGGTCTTCACCACGCGTGCGTCCACGGCAACCGCGAGCTCGCGGCGCTCTGTATCAGCCACAGCGCCAACCCAGCTCAGACAAGTTGGCGCCATCCCAACACTACACCTGAGTACTTGGCACAGCTGGAACACAGCGAGCCCGGCTGCGAAATTGTCCCTGCGCCAATCTGCATTGCGGCATGGGCGGGCGACATGGAGCTGCTACAGTGGCTTATGACTTATAACGTGCCTCTCGCCCCCGCGGTCACTGGAGCCATTTTAGCTGATCGTGTCGACGTAATCAAGTTTGTCAATGGATTTACTCCCTATGGTAAGGAAGCCAGAAGAGCCTGGCTCTACACTCTCCACGACGCGGCGCGGGTTGGCGCCCACCGGGTCTTCCGCTACCTTGTGTTCGAGGCCAAGGTCCTCGACCTGGCCGCCGAGTACGAGACGCCCGATGCGTACATTCTGGAAATGATGATCAGCGCTTGCAAATACGGACACGTCGAAATCTTTGATGCCATGGTTGAGGCCGGCGTTCCGGTTGATCCTCCGGTCGAGCGGCCCGAGTCAGATTGGACCCCCGTCTTGGCTGCCCATAGCGCTGATTCTCCCGAGCTCGAAGCTATTAGGGGGAGACTCGAGGGTATGGGTGTGACCCTTCCAGACATAAGTCAATCCTCCTATTGGTCTGCGGTATTCACGCCTGGAAAACCACCGGGGCAGTGGAAGGCTAATATGCCTCGCTCAGCGAGAATAGAGTACGTATCTCCAAGTTAAGAGATCCTCCTACTGGAGTCCATGTCATGGTTGTTGCTCTTGCTTTTTCTGTTCTTCGATGTGCACATAGGAGCGAGATCTGACGCCAATCACTTCGGAGTGGCGTTACCAAGAGAGCTATAATAGAGTGTTAAGACATCTTTACTCCATCTGAGTCCCTAATTCTCTCCGTCCTCCCCGGGCAGTGCTGCATGGGACGAACCAATATTGCCAAACAACTTTCGCTGCAAGATACTAGCCCCAGCGGCAAGCACCAGGTCAGCATCTCGGAGAACGATGCAACGCCGGCTCAATCTGAACGCTGGCCATGGAACACGGAATCTTGCGGACACTATTTCTGGAGGCCCATGTCCGAGTATGCGTAGACATCAAGCAGTGATTTGATATAGTTTTCTTGCGCTAGGGGAACAGAATCTCCTCTGCTGGTGATGTTCAAAAACAGGATCGACCACACTGGTTTTTGAGATTTCTTGATGAGACTTATTGCTGGTTAGGGGCTTCCGAAAGTTATGCAGTGGACTTTAGCGAACCGTTAATTACTGCTGGATTCAAATGTGAAACTGAGAAAGGCAAAACTCATATAACTTCATTAAAGTCGATGCTAAGGTGTCTTCTCAGGAAAATATACTCTATGTCCTCCAAAAAGCTCCTCGCCTCACCATCACGCCGCCCGTCCTCCCTCCCTCTGCTCGGCAATATACGCCACCCGAACCTGATCCTCCAAGTCCCTCATAGAATCAGACCACATCTGCCTCGGAAGCTGTCCACCGACAATCTGCGCGCTGGAGAGAGACAGAGGGGGCGAGATTCTGTCACCCTGTGGGGAGGACGGGGACTTTTCGGTGGGTTGGTCGGTGTCGGAGGCTGCGAGGCGTTTCTTGCGAAAGTACCAGATTCCGGTGAAAATTAGTGCGAAGCCTGCTGGATCGAAGGTGTCATTAGCATGGCAGAACACGAAGGGAAAGAAAGTGGATGTTTGAAGTTAAAGCTTTTTACCTGCGATACCGGTCACAATCCCGGTAGTTTGGCCGGCTGTATTGCTTTGGGTGGCCACGTTCGTACCACCATCTTGGGGATCAGCTGGAATGGTAGCGCTAGGGTCTGTTGATAGAGGAGCAGTGGCAGATATTCCGAGGAGAGCGGCAGGCGGAGGGCCAATGTTGGAAAAGGTGACCATCGAAGGGAGGAGAGCAACGAGGTTATTGCCGCTGGTGATGGCGGAGGTCGCTGCGGAAGTTGGAGGCAGTTGTGATAGGAGTGAGGGCGAGGTGGCTGTTAGCGTAAGAACTGGCTGTCCTGCTGATGTAGGCGCAGCGGTGGCGTTTGTGGATGTTTCCTCTTCGGAGTCAGATGAATCAGAGGATGACGAGGAGTCTTCTCCGCTGGCGCCATCCGCTTCAGAATTGGAAGAATCTGGCTCTTCATCATCTGCTTCTTTTTCTTCTTCCTCGCCCTCGTCCTCATCCGAAACTTGTAGAGGGCTTTTTGGTTCCTCATCATCGTCCTCTTCCTCGCAGTCCTCATCGTCCAGCCCGCTTTCGTCATCTGCGTCCTCTCCCTCCTCGCGCAGCCGCAGCATCTGATCCCAGTGCCGCGGCCGGCTGAAACTTCTTTTCCGTCGATGCTTTTCGGAAAGTAAATCTACCCGCCGCCGATAGCAAGCTACCTTTTCATAGTCGGATGGTGGAAACACTATTGCAGACATGTAGAAGATGGCAGTGAACAAGTGGATGAACGTGTAAATGAGGGAGAATTGGACAGAATTAGAAGAAAAGAGTTGTTGGGATAATTGGATTGGGTCGATCACTTTCTGCTGGGAATTCGATCTTAGTGCTTCTCATTCCCTTCTTTTCTTCATTTGTAGAAAGAGAAACAAAGATCACAGGGGGAAGATAGATAACTTAAAACGAACCAGTCGGATGAAATAGTGTCCGCGATGGGACGGGGGCACGTTTGTTTCGAAGATCTCGGCGCAGGGGCGTTCGTTCGTTTCATGTTCCAGGTTGTTGCCCGACCTGCAGAGAAGATTGTTCCCGATTGGTTTTTGGAGTTTCGGGGCTTTTCTATTCTTAGTTCTAGGCTGAAAGAGGGAATAGATCGTGTGCTCCTTTTTCTTCCCCTTTCGCATTATTCCTTGTGTTTCTTTGTCCCCTTCCATCAGGTTTGGTTTCGGCTTATAGTTTACTAGACCTTAGATACTCAATTACTAGAAATGGATAAATGAGGATACGAAGATTGCCATCACCAGATCAGGAGCCAAAATTCGGACATCCGTAACCTTGTCGGAGATCGTCCGTCCATCACTGGAGATCTATCTAGGGGATAGAAACTAGCCGGTACTATGGCATGGCTGTGGTGTAAAAAACCAACCTCTGGGGAGCGCTATCGAGACGCATCGAGCCACAGATGCTAGCGCATCAGAAGGAGAAACAAGTAGTTATTACATCCGTTTTATTTTTGTTATCGACTTGTACATCGTAGCTCGCTGGCGATGTCCGTATTCCGTTCAGATCACACTGAAGTGCGTTTAATTTACAAATTCCCCTCACTCACAAACCCGAAAGTCGTCCCTATCCAACAACTCAGCCGAACACCCCCTTCGCCCAAGGCTCAAACACATTATCCACCCACATCCCCAACCTCCTCAACACCGCCAAAATCTTATACGTCCCCACCACGCTCCTCGTATGCCCAACAATCATCTCCCCGACAAACTTCATCCTCAGCTCCGTCTCCTCCCACTCGCCGTACGCCCACGAGAGGTACCAATCATGTCCTACGGCCCGGACGACCGGCAGGGGAGGGATGTGAGCCCAAGGGGCGAAGTGGCGGATGCGGGCTATCCAGGCCCAGGTCCAGACGGCTACGGGGGGTACGGCGCCGGGAGGGGAAGTGGAGGAAGGGGTTGTGGTTTCGATCGGGATGGCGATGAGGCGGGTTTGTAGGGGTGGGTAGGTTGTTTGGTTGATGGAGGGCGAGTCGGGGGGTTGGCTGCGGACGAAGTTGTAGATGTAAGGTTTGGTTTCGAGGGCGATGCAGAAGGAGGGGGGAGACGGTGGTGATGGGGTTGTGAGGACGTCTTGGGGGAGGTAATCGGGGAGGATGGAGGCAGCCGAACTGGAAAGTTTGAGTTAGCGCAAAAGGTAGAGAGAAAAAAAGACCGGTTGGTGACTGAGAGGAGAGGTTCTGCCTACGTATTCCAGACCCTGGTTTTGGTTCGGCAGGGTAGATTCCTGAATGCCACGGAGAGGAGCGGGTGGTGGACGCTGCTGTTCCAGTCGGCCGTCGATGCCCCTGAGATCTGGCATCGTGCTCCTTCGCTGACGATTTCGCGGAGTTGGCTGAGTTCGTACATGGCCGTGCCGTCTGGGTGGTGATAGCCCATGAGAAGATCGGGTTTGCCAAACCGTTTAAATCTGGTCTCCAGATCTTCCTGTTTTCGGGCGAGGTTCGTTAGCGTGTTGGAAAAAGTTGAAAAGAAATAAGAAAAAAAAGAAAGAAAAAAGAAAGGAAGAGTGAGAGCACCTTAACAGCAAGCGGAATTATTCGTCTCCCCTTTGACATATTATAAACCTCGATATACAACTGCTGCGCCTCCGCCGGCAACTCCTCCGGCCTCAACGCACAAAGCGTAATGCTAGAAAAAAGCACTTCGGCGTCTTCCTCCTCATCTCTACTATCCGCCGCCCTCCAATCGGCCGACGTCGTCGACGGATGATACAAGGCGCTCTTGCTCGGCCCCGCCGCCCTGACCATGAGCGGATCGTCGTGGACCTCGTTGAATTCTTTGCCTTTCCTGCCCTTCTTCTTCAAAAATGGTGCTTTCGCGTTCGGGAACTTGGCTGGCGGCGGCGGGAATAGGGGGAGACGCGGGCTCTGCTGGGGTGGCCGGGGCGGGACGTATTTCGAGGGTGGCGGTTCGATCTCGGCCTCGATTATGTCCTCGGAGGGTTTGAACTTTTGCCGCTCCGAGGGGTGGATGTACTCGAATGGTTCGGCGGCGGCGTCGTCGGCGCCCGCGAACCAGTTTCGCTTCTTGTATCCCTTGGGCTCCTCTTTGGGAGCATTCCAGGGGACGCGTTCGACGTAGTCGTCGTTGTAGTTCTCGGGCTCAAAGTGACCCGAGTAACCCGCGCCGGTTTCGTCCATGTGGTACGCCGCCGGTTCGTTGTAGGCGTCCAGTTCGGCTTCGTAACCGGCTTCTTGCTTCTCAGCCTCTTCGGCGCAGTAGCTTGCGGGTTCATCGTTTTCCTTATAGTAAGGAGTTTCTTTTTCTTTTTCTTCTTGTCCTTCTTGGCCGTGTTCGGTATTGTAATGCGCAGGCTCCTCTTCGTTGCCTTCAGCATCGTATTTTGGCTCCTCGGCGTTGTAGTCCGCGCGCTCCTCTTCATTGCCTTCGGCGTCATAGGTTGGCTCCTCGGCGATTTCGATAGGGAGAGTGGGTTTGCTATCGTCGACGCCTTCTGGTTCGGGAGATTTAGGTCGACTTTCTTGGGCGCGTGCCTCTGGTTCCATGCTCGTGGCGGGCTCCGCATCACCCAGCACGACTGATTCGGCGCGTTGCGTAGACTCGCTGGGCGGCTTCGAGCCACTTCTCGCTTCGGTGTTCCCCGGATCGGATTCGCCGTTTGCCGAGGCTCGCCGTTCTGACTCAAGGCCATGATTCCCTTCTGCAGGGTCAGGGTCTCCGACCACCTGATCGACCGGGGCCTGATCTAATGCTCCACTGAGCTTCTCAAGGGCCTCCGGAACCTCCACTGGCTCGTAAACCGTAGAGGGGGATCCAGGCGCGTACGACTCGTCTGGGTCATAGCGAGGATCATACGCATCCATCGACGTCTTCCGGTTCTCCTGCGGTTCATCAGCGACTGGCTTCTCGGTCGGTTTAAACTTAAACTCCGGCACCGCGGCGTCAAACGCACCCCTGGCCAGTTTGATCTCCTTGGGCTTCTCCCCAAACCGACTATGAGGAAGTTCGACGGCACGCTCCTGAGGCCGCTTCTTGCTGCGATACTTCTTCGAACCGTCGGACCGTTGCTTCTGCCCTCCGGCCGCCTCCTTGGAACCTCCGTTCCAGTTGTACTGCAGCTCCATCGTCTCGTCCTCGACCTCCTCATCCGACTTTTCACTCTCGGAAGACATCAGTGAGGGCGGTCGGTACGGTACACTGTCAGGCACGATGGACAGAGGTAGCTGTCCGAACATAAACGGCGCAGCTCCAGGGTTAAACCGTGCAACTACAGGGTTGAACTGTGCAGCTCCAGGATTCAGACCCGATGACATTGTATTATTCCCCGGCTCCGGTGTTGCCCTCTGCAGAATTTGGGGAGTCGACGTCCCTGTCCGCCCACTTCCATTCCAGTTCCCGCTTCCAGCCTCCGAAGGTGCCACCGAAGCCGACGACGAGCCCCCCTTCTTACCCCATCCTCCCCCATCCCCTCCTCCCGCTCCTCGTATCCCGCCATACTTGCTGCCGTTGTTGCTGCTCTTGGTCCAGGACGGGCCACCCTTGGAACGGGTAGCTTCTTTTTCTTTATCGGCTTCGATTACGGCTCGCCATTTATCGGCGCCGGAGATGGAGACGGGGTTGTCTTCCGAGACGGTGGGGGAGGGGGAGAGGTAGGGGTTTTTAGGTTTTCGTTTCGACATGTTTTGTTTCGTTGGGCCGGTTCGGAAAGGAGGAAGAGTAGGTTCGGCCGAGGTCGATCGGTTCTCCGCTTCTACCTCTTCTTTTGGTTGTTGGGAAGGGGGTCGATATATAGGGGCGGTTGGGTGTTGGGCGGGATAGTCCGTCCTGGTCAGGTTGGCCTGACGCGCTTCGAGCCTGGAATGCGCGTTTGTCAGGTTGCCCTGGCAAATTCTGTATATTTTCCCCAAGTTTATTAGGGTTTTTCTTAGCGTGGGGCGAGAAGCGGGAGGCCAGACGGTAGCGATTAAGCCTGTCCAGATTAGGGGACTGCTTGCACCTGGCTAGAGCTGGCTAGAGATGACAAGGCCTGACGAGTTCGGGTGCTTACAGCTGACAGGAGCCCATAGGTCAGGAGCGCTGCAATGCTGTTATTAGTTCAATGTTCCTTCTTGTTTGAGATCGATGAGATCATCACTTGCGACTCCACGTTTCAAGCCTCCAAGGTGAGGCACCATCTGATGTTCACGGACAAAGCACTTCGCATGTGCTAGACATTCCGACGGCGATTTATCCCTTAAAAGGATGCGAAATTAAACTTGAAGTCCAAAGGAGCACGCAGATATCGTCGATTCGTTGACCGTGAACTTAATCTTAAGAATGCAACTTAGAACCTTGGAAATCGTTGACAGTACATAAGATCGAGGACAAGGAGACTCGGTAGTTGGCTGTGAGAATAAGTTTGAGTGGTTGGGGGGAAGTGTGAAATCAGCATCTTTTATTGATATTTGTGTCTTGCTTCTTAGAAAGGAGCGGGGTAGAAAGTAGCTGAGATGGAACGAAGCGTGAACCTCAGCTTCTTGACCGCCTTTACAAATGTATTTCGGGATTCCTAATTTCGATATTCCATCAAAACTTGCTTGTATTGCGGTCAGGTCGAATCGGTCGGTTCCGAACATCCTAATCCAGATTCGTCATTTCGCGATGCCTAATGCTCTTAGTGAGCTGAGCTCTGCATCCTCACAAAGTCGGATCTACCCTACTCAATCCCACTCCTTCCCTACCCTCTTTCCATCCGTTTGGCTGGAACATGAACTTCCGCCAAATCGCTCTTACACTCTGGGCTCTCTGTCCATCCCTGACTACAGATCCCATCTCAAGCAGTACCAGGAAGAAAATCATAATCGACACCGATCTCTTCTCTGATGTCGACGACGTCGGCTCACTCGCCATTGCCAACGTGTTGCACAACTGTCAAGTTGCCGATCTGGCAGGCGTCGCCATTAACACGCCGTCGAAATACGGTGCCTTGGCCGCCAGTGTCGTCAACACATACTTTGGCAACCCCGACATACCCATAGCGGCTTTCCGCCCATTGACCGAGGAGACATTTGTAGATACTTGGGACTTTCTGTCAGTTCAATACCTCTCCCCATTTTCCAATCGTAGACTTCAATTCTTGAATACGCTAACTCCTTCCTCTTCAAGCCGCGGTGAATACGCCTCCAGGTTAGCCAACAACTGGCCCCGCCCCCTCAACGATTCATCCGCGACGCCAACTCCAACCTCCCTCTACCGCTCCGTCCTATCCTCATCAGAAGACCAAAGTGTGACCCTCATCTCCCTCGGTATCCTCACCAACCTCGCCGCACTACTGAGGACCCCCTCGGACCCACTCTCGCCCTTCCCCGGCCCAGCCCTCATCTCCGCAAAGGTAAAAGAGCTTGTCATCATGGGAGGCCAATACCCCTCCGGCCGAGAATTCAACTTCGCCGGCGTCGATCCCGAGTCCACGCGCCACGTCGTCAACACCTGGCCCCGCGACGTCCCCATTACCTACGTCGGGTTCGAACTCGGTAAGGACGTCTTCTCCGGCGCGGCCCTTGCGACAGATGCGCCGCCGGACTCGCCCGTTCGTGCGGCGTACGAGTGGTACGTTGGCCGGTGTAGCACCATTAGAGAATCGTGGGATCCGATAGCGACGCTGTATGGGATTTTGGGGCATGATGCGTCGGCACGGGATGGATTGGGGATCGGGAGGGTTTTTGAATATGCTAATGAGGTTGGGTATAATGAAGTTGCGATTGATGGCTCGAATGCGTGGATGAATGATTCGACGGTTTCCAACCAGCACTGGTTGAAGTTGGGGGAGGGAGTGACGAATGTGAGTGTTGCGAAGTTGTTGGATCGGTTCTATGTCTATGATCCCTTGGATAAAAGTTGTACATTTATGAGCTAGGTGTTGTATCTGAGAGTGCTATATAAGAATATAAGAATAGAAGAACCTTTTTTTTTTTGCCTTTGTTTTGCTAGAAACATCTGTAAAGTCCTATATATGCCGAAATATCGATTGGATGAAAGTTTGGTATTAATGGAAGTAGTTGTCATTGACTATTAAATACACCTAACAGGATAGTTTCCGAATATCTAGATCGGCCATGTAGTACCCAACTCCCATGGCGACCAAAACAATGTGATAGGGAAGAAGGTGACTGCAGGGAAATAGGTGCAGTCCTTCTTCATACGATGGAAACGGCGGGGCCGGAAAATCTTGCTTCCTCCCAAGGGGGACCAGCAATAGTTATTTCTTTCCTTTCCTCATATATAGGAAGAGGGACAAGTTCTTGATCATCATTCTTTTCATGTTTTTTTTTTTTTTTTTTTTTTTTTTTTTTTTTTTTTTTCAGTTCTTCAGTTCAGTCAGTTCTTACATTTAATTGACCTATTATTATCAAGTTCTTGTGGATCACTGTGTGTAGTGACCCTGACAGTTCTGCCACTCATTTTTATGTGCCCCAGTGTCCTGTATCAGACACATACATGATCTTTACACCTCCCCCTATTTGGAGGTCTCCTTTCTGTGCGTTCCGGCTCTATTCCCGTTGATCAATAGAACCGACGTCTGTTCCACTTCTGCAGGAGCTTTGCAGCAGTTCTTGGCGGGAGTTGTTACAGACCATTGACCACTTTTGTTTCTTTTCGTCTATATGGTGAGCGGGCATGCTGCTCTGCTCTGTTTCAACAACAGGGTGGTCTACACCATCCTGGAAGGAATCCTCCAACCAAACACGGACGAGAATAAGGGTACAATCGAGGCATACTCTTCTGCTGCCACGACTCGAGGCTGGCTTTCTCAATGGTCCCATCTTCGCCCAAGCCCAGCAGCAATTCCAATGGCCTTTCGTCGCATGGAAGACCTCGACAGGACTGTCTCTGTTGGAATCCCTTCTCGTAGCTCGACAACTGCATCCGAGACGTATATGAATTGACGCACGATCGAGAACTGAGGGAGGTTGTCCTAGACATTGCGCATAAAAACTTGTCAGAAATATTACGAGGGAGGTGGGTTCGCCGTAACTCTCGTGGGGAAAGGTCTCGAGCACACGCCGGATAAGTTTGAATTGGACGAATACGATGAATCTCGATGTTAATCTTTTAGGACGTCCAATGCTCTAGTAGTTTATCCTTCTTATTTTCACCTAAATTGGTTCCCGTTTTTAATATCCGACCTTCTACTCACGCCAATTTACTATTCCACACAATATAAGACAGGTCTATCTGTCTATTTCCTAGCCGTGGCGTAAGTTCTGTGCCGTTCCCCATTATTCGGTGATCCTCCACACATCGCGATATATTGGCGAAGGGAAACCGATCGGGTCTGCTGATAGCGACGCTGATTTAGGTGCACTTTGCGCTACATCGCGCCACTTATCGATCCCGAAAAGCCTCTGATGAGAGTCCACATCAGCAAACGCTTCGAAGCCTTCGTAGCCGGGACCGCTCCGGTATTGTACAGAGGCGGTTCACAACCTACGAGAATGCCTGTCGTTGTCACCGAACCGTAATGCCTGGCGACTGACGAATGAAGGGATTCGAGAATGTCGGGGAGTGGCTGAACATGCACAGCCTACGAGTATGGCTGTTGTTGTCACCGAACCGCCAAGCCTGACGACTGATAAATGAAGTGATTCGAGAATGTCACTAAGTTAGGCAGCGGCTGAGCAGCAGCACGTGGATACGCTTTGTTTAGCCCTATAAATAAACGCGGGCGCCCAACTGTTGGAGTCGGCGACATGAAATATTGCCCGATAGGGAAATTCGCTTCCCACATACTGCCTGACCGAACGCTTGGCGAAAATCATCCATCGCGGAAGAGAAGAGAAGTTGGAAAGCATACCCAATCAACGCCAAGGAGAGAGTCAACGGACCTCATCAGCCTGATCGCCTACTGTCCAGTGTTAGTAGAGACTAATGAAAATACCTTTGGATGCCACGTAGTGCGTTCAGCTTGTAGGTCACGTCACACCTGCTAATCCTTAGTATTGACCCAATTACGAGTGTCTACAATCACTTCACTACCTCAAAGTGGCGTTTAGGATCCACTGGATACTGTTTAGAGACATATATCAGCAAAAAAAAGGGACTCTTAGGTGTCATCGATAGTGGTTGGGGGCATTGGCACCCGGGGAGTCGTGGCTCTCGATGGAGTCATAGATCTGATTTTCGGGTATAAAAGGGTTCGGAGTACGTGAAGTTCTCAATTTTAGAATTGTGCCAGCCTTTTAATCCATCCTCTCATCCTACCCTTTTTTTCCATACGAAACTTTCTCTATCATGAAGTTCCTCGTTTCATATACTCTCGTCGCTGTTCTCTTCGCCGAGACGTTGGCATGTGTCTTGGAGGGGAGCAACACCCCCGCCTCCTTGCCTCGTCGATTTATGCTCACCCGCCGGGGACCAAAACACCCCTTTGGGAGCGGGAATCGTTTTTCAGTGGCGGGTGTCGTGCCTCAAGGTCTCGGACTCGGCGGCCCCGTTCCCTCAAGCATCTTGAACCACGATGAGACCGAATCGGCGATGGACGCTCTTCTGGTCAGCTTCCCAACCTTAGTAACCAAGTTCACGACACCGTACCTGTCCGTCGGCGGTGCATCCCTGCACGGATGGAAGATCCGCAAGGGGGAGAATTGTGACGATGCGTTCCCCATTCTCATGATTGCCGGCATCCATCCCCGTGAACGCGGCGGCCCGGACAACCTAATCTACTTCATCTCTGATCTACTCCACGCCGATGCTGCTTCAACCGGCCTGACGTATGGAGGCAAATCATACACGTCTACAGAGGTCAAGACGGCACTGGAAGCTGGGATTGTCGTCCTGCCCGCCGTGAACCCAGATGTTCTCAAGGACAACGTTGAAAACACTCGGGGCTGCGATAATTCAAGGAAGAATAGGAACGACGTAGACCTCAATCGTAACTTCGACTTCATATTTGACCTCAACAAGTTCGCGCCTGGTGTTTCTCCTGCATCGGCAGGCCCGACCTCTGAGGTCTATCAGGGACCCAGCGCATTTTCAGAGCCAGAAACCCAGAGTATTCGGTGGACGATGGACAAATTCAAGAAGCTTCGATGGTTTATGGACATTCACTCCGGTTCTGAGGAAGGTCTTGTCCTCTATAACTGGGGCGATGACTCGAACCAGTGGCGCGAGCCCAGCATGAACTTCCAAAACCCAGCACATTATGGAAAGATCGGAGTCATCCCAGATCAGGCGGGGCTGGAATATAAGGAATACCTTCCGGAGGCCGACTATGATGAAAAAGTCCTGGCCGCACACAAAATGGCAGATGCAATGGTGGCTTCTACAGGACGAGTCTACGTCGCTAAGCAGTCCGTCGGACTGTATCCAACCTGCGGAACGTCAGATGACTACGCCTATTCTCGACACATTTACAACGCCGACAACAGCAAGATCCACGGTTTTACGCTGGAATTTGGGAACGTCCCCGGCCGCCACCACGGCGTATCATGTGAAGACAATTTTTACCCGGACGCCACGACATTCGAGAAGAATATGCTCGAGGTGGGTGCCGGCCTCATGGAATTCGTCCTCACGGCTAGCAAGATTGGTCTTGGAGAGCCGGTCCAATGCGGCCAGACTCCGTCATCATGCGCTGAGCCTTGCGACCTTGGTCCAGTCAACCAATGTGGCACACGCGCAAGCTGCGTCAGATTCCAACCGGGAACTAATACGCCCAACGAGGACAAGGGATTCTGCTTCTGCCAGGCGGGTTTCAAACCTGCAGAATCAGTTCTGCAGTATCGCCTTACTTGGGCTCAGGATGGTGGCCAGACGCATCGGGTTGTGGTGAATCCTGGCCAGGATTGTCTCCAGGTTTGCGATAACCCAGCAGATTGGTGCAGCGAGGTACCTATCAAGGATGCCTGTGCTTGAGTGATTGAGGGGCTAGGAATGTGTTGGACTTATCCAACAACTGATTTGTTTCGTATGGAAAGATGCACAGCAGGAGTTTATTCAAGCAATCCTTGCCCGATTGGTTAATTATCTGAAATCATTCGGTGCAATTCAAGGGAAGATGCAGGGTTTATCTAATAATTTATGATTTCCCCCCCCCCTCAAGCTCCGAATGCACCCAGGGCAAGGACAAGATTATGCTCTGTATTGGAGGTGAGCTTCGTGACTCTTCCTTTCTTCAGTAGCAGCCTCCACTCGATAATATAGTGGGCACACGTGGGTGGAAATTCGTTATACGGTAGGTTCGGATTCTAGTCATCCAACTGAAGTAAAGGGAGTCCAGGTTCGCGCCTCTGCAACTCGCTCTCTTCATGCGTTTTAGTACTTACACTTTGTCTCCTACTTAATTAGACATGTAGCTGTTTTTACTTATTGTGTTGGTGCGCAGGGCGACTGGCAGCGGCGCCGCCATATTACAGATCGGAGCCGCCACGGAAGCCCGAAGTGCCACATATCCAAACCTCACTTACAATAAAAGCCGATGGCTGCCCCCCCGGATTTTCATAGAATAGATCAGTAGCGAGGAGAGAAGAAGGAGGCGAAGGACGACATTGCAGCAGTGAGCAATCAGTTGTTTCCTGCCAGCCTAAGAGTTGCGACTGGAGTCATTCTTTTACTTCTTTCTTTAATACTATTCCTTTTTATTCTTTACTTTTCTCCCTTCCCCTTTAGATATGAAGAGTCGCGATGCTGATTCCGACTGATCATTGACTTTCCGACATCCCACTTGACCATATGACCATTTCGAAGACCATTGGACCATTATCACTTTGTTGTGTGGCTCCTAGTTACCGCCAGTCACTCTGTGGGCGGCATAGACCTATTTGTATTATTAGGTTATGCTGCTCGGCTCCAATAAGTTATGTTAACTTTGTTATAATAAATTATATAATTAAATTAAAAGTATATTGTCACGACATGGCTGCGACTAGGTCACATGGAGGCGGTGTGGCACGGCAAGATTACAAGTCACGTAGTCGCTCTTACCAAGAAGCGACTGATCAGTCGTCTCGACAAGCGACCGATCGATCGTAAACTAAAGCAACTAGTTAGCTACTCTAAAGGCCAACTGCTATAGAGAGCTTAAAAAGGAAATATCTATATAAACTATAATTTACTCTATATATCTAGTTTATCTTTTAAGACTTTCTAGTAGTTAATTTAAGTACAACTATACCCCTATATTTAAATATACACTTCTCATTAATATCCTATAAATACTACTTAACTATCTTACTCTATTATTAATAGATAATTACTTTAACCCTATTACTAGTTATATCTATTTAATACTATTAATAAGCTAGTATATAGATTATAATATATTAACTACTCCTATTTAGTAAGTAACCCTATTGAGTAGTACTAATATTTAGGAATTATAGTACCTAAGAAAGGAAAGCTACCTACTACTCTAAGCCCTAAGGCAGATAATGAAATCAAAATATTAGAAGTTACTATGCTTGCTACTGAGGCTAGTGATAAGTCTAGTAATAATAAAGATAATAATAATATTACTATTAAATAGCTATAGATTACTATAAACAAGTAGGAAGTAAAAATAAAGAATATAAAGTAGTTTACTACTAAGTAATAAGATATAATCAACTAGATCTAATAATATATTATTTAGCTAAAATAAATAATCTAGTAGTTAAATGCTAATATAGTAGCTTAAGGAGGTAGTATATCTTAGGTACCTCTTACCTAACTCTAGATTAGACCTAAGCTTAAAATTATAGTACCTAATAAATATAGAGGGAACTAATAAAAGCTATAAGAGTTCCTAACCTAGATAAAAACTTTCCTATATTACTATAAAGATCAATTTTAAACTAAGGCTAATAAAGTTACTACTCTAGCTTAGTATCTTATAGATAATATATTTATATAGTTTAAACTAACTTTCTAAGACTATTTTAAGAATAATAAAATTATATAAAGAGTAAAGACTATTAAAATTTTTAATAATTATAAAATATTTAAAGAAGCCCTTAAGGAAGCCTTTAGAGAACTAGATAAATAATAAGCTATAATTTGATAACTTAAGAAACTAAAATAAAAGGGATCTGCTGCTAAATATATAACTAAATTTAAGTAGATTACTATATATTTTAGGTAAGAAGATAACCCCCTGAAAAATACCTTTTATAGAGAACTAAAAGAGGATATTAAAGATAAACTCTATAAAATAAAAATACCTAAATAATTAATAGATTATATTAAACTTACTATTAAGATTAATAACTAACTATATAAGTGATAATAGTAGAAGCAGGGTTAGGCTCTAACTAAGGACTACAAGCCCTAGGCCTAAGCTAATATTAAATATAAGTAAAGTAATAATACTACTTTATAGAGAACTTACTTAGGACTTATAAAGTTAAAAGCTAACTATAAAGAAGTTATCCCTAAAATACTTAAGGATAAAATTAGTAAGTACTATATATATAGAAAGTATAAGCACTTTATATAAAAATACTAAAGTAATTAGAAGACCTTTAGATAAGATAAAAACTAAGGAATAGGATAAAAGCCTATACTTAAAGAGAAAAACTGATAATTTAGAGTTAGTAAGGTAGATTATAAGTCTCTGTCCTAGACTGTATATTATAATAATAATTACTATATATACTAAAGTAAAAAAGACAGAGTAGGCTACTACTTTAAGAAGCCCTAAACCTTTAGAATAATAAAATAAGAGGAGATTACTTAGATCCTAGAAATTAAGAAAAGGATTAAGGAAACTATAAAAGAAATATTAGAAACCTTTAAAAACCTAAAACTAAAAGACTTATTATATAAATAATACTACTAGGAAGTATATTAATATTATTACTATATACTGAAGTTACTTTAGTAGTTTACTTATAAAAGGGAGTTAGAAGAACTTATAAAAAAGAGAGAAAAGGAAACCCTATATAAATAACTAATTAGATAAGTATAACTTCTTAAACTAGACTTAGAGGAAGATTCCCTAATAATAAAATAAATAATAAAGGAAGAAAATTAGGAAGATTATTAATAATAGATAGCTTAATGATAGAGGAACTACTAAACTATAACTAAATATTAAGAAATAGGTAGATATAAGATTAGTAATCTATCCTAGAAGTAGTAAAATATAGATATAGTAGATAACTTAATTAACTTATAAATATAAGTTAACTAACTATAATATCTACTCTCTAAAAGTAAATAATATAAACTCTAAGAATAGCTTAATATACTAGATAAAAGAGTAAGTAATAAAGTTAACTACCTAAAGATAAAAATCAAAATAGTAGAAGATATAGGACTTACTATAAGTATTAGATTAGATAATTTCTAAAATGCTATTAAAAAGAAATATAGTATATAATTTACAAAAAATAAAGATCTATAAAATAATAATAGATAACCTATATAACATAAGATCGAAAACTAACTTAAACTAATACTAGAAGAACTATAGGAATTTAAGGATAAGGCTAAAGAAGCTATCTATAAAATAAAGTAAAAGATTTAGGAAATTAATAAAAAAAAAGTAGAAATAGTTAAATAGTAGTATAATAGAAGAATAGAAGCTAATAAACTTAAAAGAAAAGTTAAAGTATAATAGAAGTAGATTAAAGCCCTATAAGAGATAATAGTAGTATTTAGAGAATAATATAATAAGATAGTTAAAATTAACTATAAGTGGTAATAAGCTATAAAAGAAATAATTTTAAGGATAGAATAAGGATCTAAAGAAACTAAGTAAGAACTTAATATTATAAAAGGATAATTAGTCTACTACCTTAAAATACTAGTTACTATAGAAAGCTAAATACTTATAGCCTTAGTAGATAGTAGAGTATAAGAAAACTTTATCTTACTAATAATTATTAATAAGTTAGAATTCCTATAGATTATAAAGAACAGGCCTTATACTTTAACTATATATAATGGAATACTAGTTAACTATAAAGGTAGAGTAGTTAGCTCTAAGATTATATACCTTAGTATTACTATTACCAGAAAACCTAACTATATTTCTTTTAATATCATAAAAACTACTAGTTATCTTATTATACTAGGAACACTATAGTTGTAAATAAGGAACCTATAAATTAACTAGGTAACTAATTAGCTTACTTAGAATAAAACTAAGTGAGGTCTAGAGAATAACTTAGCTTCTAAGAAGTATTAACTAGAAGAGTTATCTTTAAGTAAGCTAAGAGCCTTTAAAATAATAATTTATTTTAAAGTGCTTACTATAAAAGATTTAAATTACTTACTAAAAAGAAGAAAATATAAATAAGTAAATAGATAAAGGTATATAATAAAAGTAATTATAAGCTTTGAAATACTATTACTACTAGATAATATAATGAAATATATACTAAAGGAATACTAGAAGTACAGTAAGGTATTTACTAAAAAATTAGAAACTAGACTACCTAAATATAGCTAGTAAGACTATAAGATACTACTAAAAGAAAGCACCTAACTAAAATTTATACCTATCTATAATCTTAATAAGATATAGTAATAAGCACTAAAAGAATATGTGGAAAAGATATTGAAAAAGGGATATATTAGACCCTTAATATCCCTAGTAGGATACTTTATCCTATAGGTACTTAAGAAGAACAGTAGACTACAAATGTGTGTAGACTATTAATAACTTAATAATATTACTATTAAAAATTAATACCTACTACTACTTATTTTAGAACTATAGGATATATTTTAAAAAGTATAGTAATTTATGACTCTAGATTTAAGAGGAGTATATAATTTGATCTATATTAAGGAAGGTAATAAGTAGAAGACTGCTTTTAGAATGTAACTTAAGTACTTTAAATACTTAGTTATACTTTTCAGATTAATAAATACCCTTATAAGTTTTTAGATAATGATTAATTATATTTTATAAAAATATCTAGATAATTTTATAGTTATATACCTTAATAATATCTTTATTTTCTTGAGAATATTAGAAGAATATAAAGAATATATATACTAAGTCCTATAGAAGTTGTAAGATATAAAGCTACTAGTAGAACTAGCTAAATACAAATTCTATAAGTAATAAGTAAATTTCTTTAGATATATAATCTAACCTAGGAAAATCTAAATATAAGAGTTAAAGGTTAAAGCTATCTTAGAATAGCTAGTACTAACTAATATTATAAAAGTAAGAAAGTTTTTTAGATTCCTTAACTTCTATAGAAGATTCTTAGGAGGCTATAGTACTAATATATAAGCCCTTATAGAACTTACTAAGAAGGATAAACTATTTTGATAGAAGATAGAAGAATAGGAGGTATTCTAGAAAGCTAAATAATTAGTATATAAATAACCTATACTTTACTAAATAGACCCCTTAAAACCCTTTAAATTAAAAATAGATATATTAGACTATACCCTAGGAGTATAGCTAGGATAATAAGATGAGAATGGTAGAGTTTATCTAATAGTATTTATATTAAAAAAACTTAATAAACTAAAATTATATTATACTATCCCTAATAAAAAACTAATAGCTATTATTAAAGCATTTAAAGAATAGAGATACTATCTTATTAGAGCTAAGTATTTAATTATAGTATATTCTAACTATAAGAATCTTATAGGATTTACTATAATAAAAGAACTTAATTAAAGATAAGTATAATAGGTAGAAGAACTATCTAAATATAATTTTAAGATTATATATATTAAAGGAAAAGAAAATAGAAGAGCTAATACCCTTAGTAGAAGGCTAGACTACTTCTAGAAGGTACTAAAAGAAATAAGTACTATTCTTTACTATAATAAAGAAGGAAACTTATAATAATTAATAATAAGCTACTAAATATAATAAATTAACCCTATTATAGAAGAAATTAAAAACTATTATATAAACCTTAGATTATAAAATTAAATATAAACCTAAAAATAAATTTAGATAATAGTATTACTAAATCTTACTAAAAAGTTTATTTAAGTTATTTATAAAGTATTACTTAATAGGTATTTTAAAATTATAAAAACTATAAAGAAGATATTTAAAAGATACTATATTCTATACCTTAAAAAGGTAATTACTAAAGTTATAGCTAAGTATCCTTAGTATAGAAAGAATAAAAGTTAACCCTATAAATCTTATAGATAATTATAACTAATGCTAGTATTTAAAATACTATAGTAAAAGATTACAATTAACTTTATTATCAAATTACTACTATTAAAAGACCTAGCTATAAGAGTTAAATATAATAATATTATAATAGTAATTAATAGACTTATAAAGTATATTTACTTTGTATTCTATAATAAAGTAATAAAGGTACTATAGTTTACTAAACTATTCCTATAAATAGTTATAGCTAACTATAACCTACTAGAAGAAATTAACTTAGATAGAGGTAGACTGTTTATTTTATACTTCTAGTAAAGCCTATTAGATAAAATAGAAATTAACTATAAAATATCTACTACTTATTACCTAGAAATATAAGGGTAGGTAGAATAAATAAACTAAATACTTAAGATATATCTATAATATTATATTAATTAGGAATAAGATAACTAAGTATTATTACTACCTTTAGTTTAGAGAGCTTATAATATAAATATATTAGAAAGTATATAGATATTACTATTCTATATAAACTATAATATTAAACTTAGGGAAGGATTTAAACCAGTAAGTACTAAGACCCTAGCAAAGTAAGCAATCCTTATAGTAGATAAAATAAAGGAATTATATAAGTAGTTAGTTAAAGAACTATAGTTTATTTAGGAAAGAATAAAGTATTATATTAATAATAAGTAGCTTGAGGGACTAACTCTTAAGAGGGGAAATAAGGTCTAGTTACTATGAAAGAAACTAGGAACCAAGGACCCCTAAATTAAAATTAAATAACTAAGTAATAAGTTAGACTATAAAAAGTTAGGATTATTTACTATTAAATAAAAGGTCTTAGAAGTTAACTATAAACTTAATCTACTAGAAACTATAAAATATAACCTAGTTTTCTATATTATACTTTTAGAACTAGTATATAATAATATATTTACTAAAGAATCTATTAAGGTAGAAGTAGAAGAGGATATATAGGAAGCTAAGAAGATCTTAAACTTTATAGTTAATAATGAAAAAGTTAAATACTTAGTAAAATAGAAAAACTTTAAATATAGTAAAAATACTTAAAAGCCTATTAAATATTTAATAGGAAGTTAGTAACTTCTTACTATATTCTACTAGAAGAACCTAATAAAACTAAGAGATCTAATAATACTAGATCTATTAGTAAGCTCTAATCAATCTCTAACCTAGGGATAAGGAAAGTAGTGTTCTCTATAGCATCCTCCTCTACTACCTGCTCTATCCCCAACCAAATAACCTCTAAAGCCCTTTTCTTATAGAGCTCCTTTTCCCTTTTAAGTTACCTAGTACAGGATATAGCAGCATTAAGAGCAGCAAGGTAGCAAGTAATATCTACCTTAGCCTCCTTCTCCTCTTACTCTAGGCAGGACTATTCCTATTCCAGTTAGTTAACTATAGTACAGATTAGTAAGAAAAATAAAGCTAGAAGAAAAAGGAAAGAACTTATAAGTAGAGTCTATAACTCTCCTAATATTATAGTTAACTTATCAAAGAGAAATGTAGTAATTACAATAAGACTGCCCTTCCCTTATAATATACTTATAGGGAGTATAGGAATTAAAGTAAGTTAAATACTTAAGCATTTTAAAAGGATACTATTGAGAAAGAATATTATCTATAGCCTAAGTTAAATATTCTTAGTTAATCTTAAAAGTTACTACCCTAGAAAAACAAGATTTAGAAACATAATTCTATATAATTATAATAAAGATATAAGGTTAAGTAGGAAGGAACTTACTAAGGGAAGGAAGAAAGCCTAGAACCAACAGGTCTTTAGGGACAAAGACCAAGGGAGAGGGGAGATCATATCACAACATAGCCGCAACCAGGTCACGTAGAGGCAGTGTAGCACAGCAAGATTACAAGTCACATAGTCGCTCTTACTAAAAAGCAACTAATCAGTTATCTTAACAAGCAACCAATCAATTGTAAACTAAAGCAACTAGTTAGCTACTCCAAAGGCCAACTACTATAGAGAGCTTGGAAAGGAAATATCTATATAAACTATAGTTTACTCTATATATCTAGTTTATCTTTTAAGACTCTCCAGTAGTCAATTTAAATACAACTACACCCCTACACTTAAATACACACTTCTCATCAATATCCTATAAATACTACTTGACTACCTCACTCTACTATTAACAGACAACTACCTCGACCCTGTCACCAGTTGTATCCACCTGATACTGTCAACGAGCTGGTGTATAGATTGTAATATATATTAAAAGAATTCTTTTAAAAATAGTTAAATTAATATAAAAATAAATAAAAATTATATTTATTATAAATAAAATAATATTTACTTTTTTTAAAAAAAATTATTTTATATTAACTTAAAATATATATTATTTTTTTAATATTATTAAATAAAGATAATTCTTTTTTAAAATAATTAATTAATTATAAAAGTTTTAAAAGTTTATATAATATTATATTTAATATACTACCTTCTAATTAACTTATATTTATCTATATAAAATTTAAAGAGATTTAAAGTAAAATTAATGAAACTATTTATAGTTGTGTAAAGTACCGGTGAAGAGGTTAAAGTTTTTGACCGAGGGCCCAGACAGACTTCGCGGAAGATGTGACGACGCCTCCCTCAGCCGCAGTTGTCACTGATGTTATTTCATAGGCTCTCACCAGATTATTGACAACAACATTTTTGCAACTGGCCCCTCGCTTGGGGGGGGCTCAGACATGGGGGCTGGAAGCCTTTATTTTCACTGCCTGGGCTGTCCAGGCGCTAGCTTTATGTACATACCCTTATCCCCAAGGACTGTATTCACCTCTTCAGAATATGTGATCCTACGCCCCGACTTCCGTTCATTTGCCCTACGAATATCAGGAGTGATGAGCGAAACTGAGCACCCAGATCCACAGCATGAGAGGTCCTCGGAAGAAGACAACCCCGAACCACTTCTGTCCATGTTCACTCAGCGCGACCGGGAGCGCTATGATGGTGATGATGCGCCAACCAAACATGGGAGGGAAGCTGCTGCGGTGGAGTCCCCGTCCGCCTTCAAAACCGCTCTGTCCCTTGCTCTCAGGGCTTTCGGCCTCCAAATCATCAATTACAAAATCGTCTGGCGGCACCAGTGCGAGAGACCCAAGATCGCGATCCGGAAGAGTCGGCTCGCAAGCCTGCCCACTCTTCTCCCTCACATCGTGCCTCTAGGAGGATGCTGCTTCCTCATTGTGCTTAACGTCTGGCCACGCGCCGTCATCCCCGGGTATCCGTGGGAGGCTTTGCAGTTTCTCGCCAAGGTCCACGAAATCATGATGCAAATGTCCATCGCCGCCGCGACGCTCGCCTACATCCGGTATCAACTCCTCAGCGGTCAGTGGGTGCCGTTTGGTGCCATTTTCTCGGCGATGCAGATACAGAACTTGGGATACTTGTGGTCCATGGAGCTCTGGGCAACACTCACGGCGGGCGTTCTCCAGTTGAAGCGCAAAGTCATTTTCTGCCTATTCATCCCGTTTGCCATCCTCCTTGCTGCGGCTGTCGGTCCATCGAGTGCCATGGCGATGATCCCACGTCAAATCGTATATCACTGGTTCGATGTCCCTCTCGTCTGGAAAGGAGCTCGAGATGCCATGTTTCCAGCTACTCTAGGGCGAGAAAACGTCAACTACGGGTTTTGCTACAACATTTCACTCAATCAAAAGAGCGATTCTTGCCCTTCTGCGGAGTGGTGGACAGTTTCCGAGTCTTTGTCGTGGGTGCAGGTGAATGGTGAGCTCAACCGTACCACATTCCGGGATATGCAAGACGGAATCAGAGAATTGGCTATTGGGAGAATATGGGATGAAGAACGGGGGGAATTTCGGGGCAGCATTGCCACTGTCCAGCACTCCATGGTTACCAAGGAGATTGCGGAATTCACAAGCTCATGGTCGCCCGCGAAGGTCTCGGGAGAAATGGCTCAACCGTACGTCCAGGCAGACTGCGAGCCCCTCGTGGCTCGAAGGGGGGGCGGAAATAGCAGTACGGAAAGGCCCATCCTATTCGGATCATCACCCAATTTGGACGAACGGGCACCCCTATTCACCGAAGAGGCAGCATTTCGCTCTGCGGTTAACACGAATGGTTCACATCTCATCTGGATCAACTCAACAGAGGATACCCCGCCGGCATCGATATTTGCCCTGATAGTTAACCCAACCTCGGCCTGGCCGGAGGATATCGATACCGCCAGCGAGGTCAGCGTGGCTGCTTGTACGATCAAGGCGACCTGGGCCACCGTGCCTTTCCAAGCAACGTCTTTCGCAATCCGTCGGACGGCAAATCTGAGCCGCCCCATTCTCGACGAGAAATGGAACACGACGAAGGAGTGGTCGACCCCTCTTGTAAGCATCAACACAGAATTCGCCAAGGCCCTCATCGTTAGTGACGAAGGCTCCCTGTCCTTCAGCGCCGTCAGCGATGTGCTGCTCTTCACTCGCTGTAACTTTCGGGCCAATCCAAGCGAGTCACAGCCGTGCCTCAGCACCCAGGTTTGGCTCTCGGCCCTCGTGGCTACGGGGATGGCAGTCGGGAACAGAAGCATCCTCGCAGGCTTGAACAGCGAATTCGCTGTCAACGGATACGCGAGCTATGAGACGCTAGATCTACTCCGCGAAAAGGCCCGCAATGAGAGCAACTACATCATCAATGTCAAATTCGAAGCCGATGAACTTGGTTACTCGCTGCAGGGTTTCCCCATCAAGCTTGCAATCACAGCTCTAGGCCTGTACTCACTAGGCGTCGTGGCGTTTGTGCTGTATACGCTCACCAGCGGGATTTCGTCTTCGTCATGGGACTCGATCGCCGAAGTTGTGGCTCTCGCGATGAACTCGAAACGGCCGGCGCAACTGGCAAACACCACGGCCGGGATAGAGTCAGCGAAAACTTTTGAGAACCCGGTCTCGATCCAGACAGTGGACAATGAGCGGCTGGAGATTGTGTTCAAAGACGACGTGAACGCAGAGGGCATGGAAGTGAGGAAGAAATTTTCCAGGGTTGAGGCCAACCAAAGATATTAGGGTAGTCTAAACAGTATGGGGTGGAGGGTCGGCTCCGCTCCGCTCCCAATCGGTTTTCGGCCGCTCCGGCCGGTATTCGTTGTTTCCCAAATGTTGTCCAGCACCTCATAAACACTCTTGCTAACATCTTTCCAACATTCTCTACTAGCTACTTCCGGACCAAAGATGCAGCGATATTGGCCCCGATGTCTGTAGGGGTCACCTGCCGTGGCGCGGACCTTGTTCTGCGAGGGCTGTCCCCATTATACAAAAATTTTCATATTGTATCTATAGTTTCAAGGCCGTAAGAAAATATATTCTAGTTTAATATTTATTGCACCTAGACTTGTTCCAAGAGCATTTTTATGATATTTAGAGAGTGCCAAGTTTTAATTCATTACGAAGAATGAATATCTCCGATCGGTATGTATATATCGGGCTCTTGTAGTGTTTTCAATGGCTTATCTCAGGTAACATCGTGAGAGACTTGAGAGTATAGATAATCGGATACTGCTTGGGTTAGTATATCCTTGGCTATTTATTCGCCCGTTGTTGTCAATTACTCCTTCTATTATTATGATACATACTCTAGCGATGGGGATATCAGGACAACACTAGAAGCTGCTTCCTTCGTCTTTCACGCCTCTGCCCAACTCATCCCGATCCAGACACCTCCTCTCACCCAGTAAGAAAAGCGTTCTGTCCCATCATGTCGCACAACACGTCGGAAAAGGGCGATGCGATAACTGTCGACACGCATGGGACCTTTCCACTTGCAACATTATGTTTGCGAAGACAGGGTTGAGGTCGTGAATCCAGAGCTGCTCGTCGCGGTAGCTGTGGTCTCACCCCCAACTGGCACCTCGATGGTGAACGCCTCAAAGATAGTCACGGTCGTCGCCACGATGATTTGAGCGGTGGTTGCCTCCACAGTAACCGCCGTGTTCGGATTGGCTTGGCCCACCTCCGGTCTTTCCTCAAAGTTGGCGAGATGCTTGTTACAGCATTGGGCCTGCTGGACATTGGTGACTCCTGAAAGGAATACCCCTAGCACTGCCGCGAAGCTAGTTTATGTCAATGTTAGTCGGCTTCCTTGCTCGCCTTATTCTTCTAAAAGATTTATTAGCTGAACGTACCCGAGCGTGACAGCCAGAACCTCATGCGTCCTCATCGTCACGGAGAAGAACATTAACAACGCAGGAGAAAACGCCAAGAAGACCACAATGATGGCCAAGCACTTCCTCTCATCATCCCTCACAAAGAACAATCCCAGAAGAACAGCTACAAGAACCAGAGTGGCAGGCAGGATTATTTTCTTCTCGGGTCGGTGCTCGGGTCGGTGCTCGGGTCGGTCCTCACTCCAACCCTTTAAGCTCGCAGGTACAAGATCTGCGAGGTCGTCCCTGTTAGGGGCTTTTTCACCCAGCTCGCTGTGATAAATTGAGCTGAATCTGGAGTACCGCACATCAGTTGGGGCAGCATATGATTGTACGAATCTAAATTCCTCGAGGGCCCAGTCTACAGCGAAAGGAAAATGTCAGTACCCGCATTCAAATGAACTTGGGGGGAGAAGGGGGGGGGAGCAACTATGACTACCGAGTCTAAAACTTACGATATCCCCTCAACAATCTCTCCAGCGTTTCCATCATTGCCACCAACTGCCTCGCATCCTCCAGCTCGTCTCCTTTCTTCCCCTCCATCCATCTAGCCAACTCGTACATAGTCTTCGATTGGAACTCATCTCGTTTCTTCCTCAACTTCTGGATGTCGTGCTGGAGGCGTTTTATCTCGAACAGCTTAGCGAGTATAGCCTCGGCAGTAAGATCGGCGAAGCGCGGGAAAATGGCCCCGTTGGAGGCGGGGTCCGATGAGATAGACTTGGCGAATTGCTTGATTCCGTAGAAGGGTGGCGTGTGGGGCCTTCGAAAGTCCTGTCGAAGAGTGGGTGGTGGCGAGAACGGTTGGCGGTCGTTGCCAGCTCGCGTTGAGCCGAAAACTCGGGGTGGGTTTTGGAGTCTTGGGATTGTTGGCGAAGATTCTGGATAGGGCGTTGGGGGCCGATTGACTCCTCGGGGTTGAGGGATTGGTCCACCCACTTCGGGCTGGGAATGTTGATCGGGAGGATTATATAGATGAGATATCGTAGACTCGCCATTTTGCTCGGATTCGACAATTTTCTTACCGTCTACATGGAGGAGCCCTGATCCACTCTCGGGCTCAGCCTCGCTCCTCCCTTTCTTTTCAGTCTGAGGTTCTCCTGAAAAGCCTTCCGCCGTCATTGCAGGTTCAGAATCCAGAAGCGTATCTACTCCCGTTAGGTTTACTCAATTAAATACGCTCGCTATATTCTGAAAAATTATAACCTATAGCGAACCCCAATCTCCTCTGGTAAGAACAGAGATGTCTCTTTATAATAAGCCATTACCCGAGCTCGTTTTACAGAATTTCATGTCATCCAGCGCTTTTAATTAGGCAACCCACAAGCCACGGAGGCCGCCATTGAGGCATCTAACCATTCTGAGAGGTCAAGTAGGCAAGCCATGCATGTGGCGGAGTGTGTGTTGGTGTGTTGAGTACCCTGCATAAGTCTCAAAAGGGAAAGAAATTACGTGGGAGACACAAGGAGCCAATTCAGCATGACCGCCAAGGTTAAGTTATGTTGTGTTCGCCTCTTCAAAAACTCACCATGGCTATGCGAGAGTCGGCCCTCTTATCTTAGAGTCGGTGCTCTTATCTTGCAGGGGGCCAAGCACTACCCTACGGCAACCGTGTCCCTGGAACCCAGACTCACTAGTCTTCATTTAAGCCACTGTCGGGCGAGCTACACCGACCCAGTACCGCATTCGGCCAGAGGTTGGTGACCGTTGTTCCGATAGTTGGATGAAATGGAGAGTAGATTTGAGTCAAGAGACGTCAGGGGCAACAGCAATACTAGGGCTTCTATCGATTGATGGGTCTCGAAGGTGTGCCAAGTGAAATACATGAGTAGCGTTGGTCAGGTTGGGAGATTCTCATCTATCGATACCCTGAGCGAGCTTTGGATGTCGAGATTCCTCCCGGGCTATCATCTGAATCAGACATATATGTTTCGCCTCGGAGGCAACATTGATTTTCACATATTGTGGGTTAGATGAAGGAATGTCCTTTATTACGAAAAGAATTATTGCATTTTGCCACACAATTTATTCCTTGCGGAGATCAGGTCTCCAGGATTTTCGGAGGTATATAGCGAATCTCTGGCTTGAAAGCGACCTTTGTGAACAACAGGGGAGTAGCAACGAGCTTGACGGTCTTCTAGATCGTTTCGGAGCACTACCTAGCCCATATCTCAGTCACTCGGGGCCAAGATATCATAGGAACCGATCGGCGGATTAGATAAATTTAATAACACAGACCGACCAGGCCGGTGACGACTCTTAATGGCGAGAAGAGGACGTATGGCCTGAAAGTACTGTGAGAATTCCGGGGCCTGCTTTTGCCTACTTCAAGTTAAGCACGAAGATGGTGGACCAAGAACTGAGCGACATCCTCGCGTGCATTCTCCAGAGCAAGGTCAAGCGGCGACTGTCCCCTGCCATCGGTGACTCTAAGGTCCGCGCCTCTTGCGAGGAGCAGCTGCATAATTGGCATGTCGCCAACTACGGCAGCGGCGTGGGCAAGCGTCCGCCCGTATTGCGACTTGTCCGCAATGTCTTGACCGTGATCTAAGAGAAGCCTTATCATCTTCACGTTACCCGAAACCACGGCACCGTAGATCGGTGTCCGGCCCCGGTCGTCCCTGGCCTCAATGTCGGCGCCTTTCGCCAACATTTGCTTTACCAATCTCAAGTATCCGAATCTTGCGGCCTGATGTAGGGCCGTCCATCCTTTGGGACCAGAAACTGTGACCTTCGACCCCCTGTTCAGTAGGAACAGAGCAGCCTTTTCACTGCCGTTCCTCACAACCTGAAATAATGCTGTCCGACCAATCGAGTCTTCATCCATAATATCGGCCCCGTTGTCAAGGAGAAGTTTAAGGACATTGATCCCGCAGCGACCCGGGACGGCGACCAATGGCGTCATGCCAAAATCGTTCCTAGCTGAGACATCTGCTCCGCTCTCCAGGAGAATCTCAACCACTCTCGCGTTTGCGGATTGCAAGGCTTCGTGCAAAGGTGTTTGGCCTCTTCCATCCTTGTCTCTAATGCTTGCTCCGCGGTCTAGGAGTAGTCTTACCGCACGGTAGCTGCCAGATGCCGCAGCTTCGAGTAGTGGTGTTCGGCCATCTCTGTCCGTTGCCGCAACGTCTGCTCCGCTGTCTAAGAGAAGCCCTATGGCGCTTGCATCTCCAGATCTCGAAGCTTCTAGCAGCGCCGATCGGCCCAAAGCGTCGCAATCTGCGGCGTTCGCCCCGTTTTCCAAGAGGAACTTTATCGCACCGCCGTGCCCAGCTCGAGCGGCTTCGAGTAATGGTGTTGATTGGAACCGGCCTCGGGCCGAAATATCTGCACCTTCGTCCCGGAGAAGTCTAAGGACTTCTACACTCCCAGAACTCGCGGCCTCGTGCATTGGTGTCCGATCTAGCTCACTCGTACCTGTGGCCTTCTCCCCCCCGATCTGTAGGAGGAGTTTAACACAGTCAACGCTCCCGCAGTAGGCGGCAGCGAGTATTGGGGTCACGGCGCCCCGCTCGCTCCTAGCCGGTGCTGGGGTAGCGCATGCGCCGCGCTCAAGCAGGTATCTCAAGACCTCGACACGCCCCCCGGCACAGGCCTCGAGTATTGGAGTGCGCCCGTCTTGGTCAGCCTGGTTGATGTCCGCTCCATTCTCCAGGAGTATCTTCACCATCTCCACGAAGCCTCGATGAGACGCTTCGAGTAACGGAGTTCTTCCCCCTTCACTTGGGGCCTTGACATCCGCTCCGTTTTCCAGAAGCAGATTTATCATCTGGATATGGCCTCCATGTGCGGCCCAAAATGCTAGTGTGAATTCTCCATTTTGCAAGGTGGCAGTGGGATCGGCCCCAAGCTCCAGCAGGAGGGTCGCAAGATCTATGCTGCCATGCCTGACAGCGTAGGAAAAAGCTGACTCGCCGTTATAATCCACGGTGGTGGCATCGGCGCCATGCTCGAGAAGTAGCTTAATGAGCTCGATATGCCCACCTTCCGCCGCCTCCAAGATAGGTTCCCTGCCCGTTTGGTCTCTGGCCCTAACATCTGCTCCTTTCTCTATGAGGATTTTAGCGATCTCAATGCTCCCGGAGGAACAAGCCTCGAACAGTGGTGTCCGCTCCGCCGCGTTTCTGGCGGCGGAGTCTGCACCAGCCTCGATAAGTATTTTAACTAGATCGACGTGTCCCACCTTGGAGGCCCCATGCAGCGGAGTCCAGTCGAAGCGGGTTTTCGACGTGACATCCACACCATCAATGGCTAGAAGCGCCTTGGCGACTGAGAAGTGCCTACCGGCTACGGCGTAATGAAGCGCTGTGCGCTCGTCTAAACCGCGACGTCTCTCGGCGACCTTGGAATCAACTCGTCCTGTGCTGATCAGAAAGCTGACAACAGCCTCCTGTCCATACTCTGCCGCGACGGACAGCAACAACGGCTCATTGATTTCGAGGCCCACTTCCAGAGCTCGCCGGAGAGTGTTAACACAGCCACGTCTCGCCGCCCATGCCAGTGCCGAAGCATTGGAATATCGGTGATTGTGGCGGTAGAGGTAAGGATTGAGAGCGGCGAAGAGACGACGGGCTGTCTGCACAAGCGCGTTCACGTCTCGCTCCGCCTCGAGGTGAGCAGCGATCAGCTCTAAGATTTCGTTGGCTAAATTTGCCAAGGCCATTTTCAAAGTCGACGACAGCAGCACACGCAGTAAATTGCCTCCTGGAGGCTGTCCACAACAGCTCGGCAACAGAGAAATGTGAATGGGTCATGCCGTGCACCAACCGTCCAATCACCACCACCCATGAAGACGGGATGGAGCGGTGTGGTAAGGCGGGCGAACCATTGTTCCGTGCAGTAAATATTGGGTCCACTCGCTGCCGCTTAGGCGCTCCCATCTGTGCAACCGTGTGACAGGTCAGAACGTTCATAACATTAGATACTAGCTCTCCATTCACCTTTTAGTTTAGGTGCCTCACTAGAGATGGATTCAAGGATAATCACGACAAGAAACCCACCCTTTTTCACAACGCGCGTAAACTCCCCAAGCACCGCAGGCCCAACATGTCCCCGCGTTAACGTCCCAGCGCAAACGTCCCAGCGCAGTAACAGCATCATACGCCTCATCCTTCAAATGAAGAGCCTCAGAAAGATCAATTGTATCTAGCGAGTGGTAAGTACCCGCCTTCTCCGCAACCCGGAGCATTCCCGTGCTCAGATGGATTCCATCGATCCTCTTGGTGCCGAGGGCCGCGAGGTGGCTGCCGACTAGGCCGGTGCCGCATCCGGCATCGAAGATCGCGAGGGTGTCGTTGACGCGGGGCATTTGGAGGGTTCCGAGGAGGGACGCGGCTGCTAGGGCTGGGGCGACGCATTCTTGTGAGGAATCGGCGAGTTCTTTGTTGTAGGTGGAGGCCATTCGTCGTAAATGGTGCGGAGCTTGATGGGATCGGTGCCATCCAGGGCGTACAGCTCTCCAAGTCGAGACATGGCTTTCGGAGGGCGTACAGGAGTGGGAAAAGGAGTCTAGATTCAGGGATCGCTCCAGGGAGGGCGGGAGGAGTGAGGAGGCTGGAATGGATGCTAGCGGAAACTGGTTATGGGAGCGCACGATTTCAGGAAGTACTCCAGAGGTCAGAGGTGAGTAATGGCTCCCCTTTTGTGCCTTCCCGCTTGGATCCCTCTTACTATAATTCCATCCACAACTCTGTACCTGGCCCAGATCTTGTCTCTCCTTACTAAACTTCAACGCCCAGAAAACTGCCGGGGCGGAGTCCCACGCAGGCCGCAGAGAAAGCAGGTTTGATTTTTCATATTTTCTATTTACATGAACCATCTAACGTATACTATATGACATAGCTTAATTGTGTTAAACAACGATACTGGTCCCGGTCGGGTGGGTCTCTCTGCCTTTTACATCCATTTCCTCGGAGACAATTACTGGTATGGTGCACGCATTCCGCGAAGTTCGAGCGCAGAGACGTCGATATTGGTTGTGCCCCTGATTAGGTTGGTGAGGGGGTGTAGAATCCCGCTTGAAGCTTTTAGCTCATCAATAAGTCGCGTATAGCTTCAGGAAGAAATTGATGGCTGTGAGCTGGCACCGCCCTAGGCTACGTTTACTGTCCAGTGACTGCTACTCCCCTTTACCAAAGGGTTTACTTGGTTGCCCGGCGGTGCCCCCATTGCTGAGTGTATGTTTATGTTGTCCGGCTGGTATGTGATGTAGGCTACTAAAGGCGTCGTGCTGGGATGTCGTCGATCCGGTCTAAGGTGGCTTTAATATTCTTCTTCTCGGTCTATCTTGTTGCTTAATTTAAGGTTCATTAAGTATCTTGAGAGTCTACAACGTAGCCCCCGCTCTTAAACAGGGGCGATAGTCACATCTGCTGGGGAGTGTATCATCTTAGCTCACCCCCGCAGCCCAGTCTCCGGAAGGACAGGCGTTGGGTAAAGTCGCGACAACGCAAAGTGGTAGGTTACATGCGAGCCCTTAGATCTATGACTTACACCGCTCTCCGTTGGAGCCGTTGCCAGAGGCCTGAATATCGCCCGAGTGGGTGGATCCATCCGCGCTAGCCGAGATCAAGGAGGGGACGGACCATATCCAGCATCGACTAGTCCATCGCTGTCAGGACATTATTATTGTACTTTATGCCCCTCAGCGCAAAGTAGCCCGTTTAGGATCTAACCCGTTCCCCACAGGCAGGCATACCCGATAAAATGCAGCTTTCCACTAGTATGATATGTTCTTTGGTCGCCATGGCCGACTCCTATCCCTTGCCCAAGGGGTAGGTACCCGCCGCGGATCATCCGCCGTAAGAACTCGATCTTTCCGAGTTCCATGGCGCCAAGGGCCGCGACCCCCGTTCGTATTCCGGTAAATGGATTCTAGTCGCGCCGGGAACCGCATCGATGTGAACGGGACCGTGCGTACGTCAAATGATGGAGCGAATTTTCACTCGCTCCGCCACTCCGCTAGACAAATGGTTCTCCCCTAGCATCCGCGCTCGGCCATACCGCTTTCCGAATAAGGGGACCCTCGCGACTATCTTCAGGGGAAAGGAGAGGGCGAAGTTGAGACAGACGAGTTCGTCCGCCGGCGCCGCCTCCTCGGCCCCCGTCACGCCTCTAGCCTCGAACCATAGCGTCTGGTTATCCAGAGTGAAGTAGTAGACACGCCCGTGCAGTAGCCGCACCGACTCCTCCGCTGCGTCAATGAAGACAGATGTGTCCAGGAAGTGGATGCTGTCAGGCCACTGGGGATTCGGGCCACGGCAGTCCATTCCTCCGGAAACCAAGCAGGTGTTCGTAATATAGGCAAAGGTGGCAGAGTTCTCCGTGTCCTTTAACAAGGAAACCCATCTGGTACTTCCACTGATCGGAATCTTGAACCCCCGTTCGACTTTGCCATCATGCAGCCATAGCAGTGTGCAGTACTGGCCGGTGGGGTCAATTCCCGTCGATCGCAGGGCGTGTAATACCAAGCAGATGAGACCATGCATCAACTCGTGCAGGCAGCTGGGAAGAACGGAAACGAACCAGTCACGCAGGGAGGTGCAGGTGTTGTGTAATGTCTCGACAGCGCTATATTCATCCCTCAGCCTCGTCCACGACGCCACATCCTCCCTATCTGTCAAGGACGCCGCGACTTCCGGTAGCAAGTCTGCTACTACTCGCCTCAGCGGAACACGCTGGGCGATGGTTGTGCAGAAGCTAACCCTCAGGCCATAATGGTAGTTCAGATGTTCAATTAACATCCCTTGCTGGAACCTCGGGGTAGCATGCTGCGCCCAGAAGAGGATCCGGTCTTTGGCGACCTCGGCGGGTCTCTTCTCCTGTACACCAACCGTCTGGAAGGCCACGCCGTCGGGCCCTGCTTGCATTCCCAGCTGCCTTTGAGCGAGCCTCCAGTAGGATTTGTGCGCCGTAATCCAGCTCAATTGGTGTCGCCTGTCCGAAGCTACCCAGCATTCTTTCTCAATGTTTGGGCAGGAAGTATGCTCTGTGATGAGATCCCCGACGAGAATTTCAACTCCTAGTTCCAGCCTAGGGCTTTCGTTGGGTAAGTCGAGGTCCGACCCGAAGTGGTACATGCAGGGCGAGGAGATAACATCCGAGGGATAGATATGGCCGAGGCCTATCTGCATCGCGACGTAGTGGCCAGGGTTCTCGCGGCGGGAAATCAGATGACCGGGGCCCCAAGTATCCAATATGCTCTCTGGTGTACCGAGAATGTTGAACTTCTGCATCGGTATGTATGAACACCATGTGTCATTTCCTGTCCACTGAGGGTGGAACACAAGCACAGGGCCCCTAGTCACTTGGGAAAGGCACGTGAGTTCCACGAGTCGGGCTTGAATGGAAGGAAGGTCGCTATTCTTCGTTTTACATGCCCCCAGCAGATGAATTTCCTCCACGGGCGTGTCGAGGAAGATGGGCCGGATAGCACCGACGTGAGCCTGCTTGTAGGACAGAAGCCCGACACAGAGGAGCTGGAGGACCAAGGACGCCATGTGTAGGGGGCTTGTGTGAGCGAGTTCTTGGCTAGGCAGCGCGGCGTCCGGGAAAACCCGTTCCAGCAGTGGTCTTATCACAACTGTGTTCCAATCTTCTGGGATATCCGAAACATCCTCCTCCCACAACTCGTTCAGGCCATCAAGGAGCCTTTCGATCTCCGAGAACTCGAGCGATACGAGTCGTATCTCTGGGCGGGGGTCCTTTCCAAGAGGGTGGGAGTAGCTCAGAACTGTAAACGAGCTACAGCACAAACCCGCATCTTGAGCGTTACCGAGTGCCGCGGAGAAGGCCAGCACAATCTCCTCCAGGCGGTCTAGGATACCTTGAGCGCCTTCCTCGTCAGGATTGGGCGCCTTCGTGACTGTCCTAGAAATCGTTATCAGGGCAGTTGTACCCCCATTCTCGAACTGCACATCGCCGTGCCATTTGTCCGTATCTCGTGAAAACGGGGACACTCCACCGAGCCCACACAACTGCTCAATAGCTCTATGGTCATCTTTCGGCAGCCTAGAGAGCCTCCTATTCGAGTTTCCGGGGGCTGACGACATTCCATCAGGGTCACTCTCCGTCTCCGAACCGTCGTCCTCTGGGCCTGATGCTTGTTGGGAATCGTCGGAAAGGAGTTGGTGGGGACAGGCCGGGTGATGATGGCCTACAACTAGTTCCGTCATGGAGATGTCGCTGGGCTCGTAAAATATCCAGGGCGAGTCCGTGGCACTCTCACAGAGCAACTTGGCCATGTCCTGGAAGGAGGATCCGAGTTTCTGAAGGCCGACAATCCACTCATATTCGCCCCTAGCGGAGTCTTCGAAATGTTCCTGGAGGAAAGATGATACCACCCGCACACTCCGCCGTTCCAGGGCTTCTGTAAGGCTGCTGGGAGCACCAGCAAGACCAGTGACTCGCGCCGTGAGCTCCTCGAAGGCAGGACCGCTTACAAAAAAATCGCTCGCCAGTAGCTCCAGGTAGGCGAGCATATCAGCATGAGAAAGCTCTTGAATCTCTTCCTCTCCACTACCGAATCCCCCGTCATCGGACAACTCGTCATCTTCATCCTCATGGCCCTCATCGCTTGCTGATGGCCTCGACCCGGCAGAAGCATGCGATTCGCTGCCGGGCTGTTCGAGCTCCAGCAGATACACAATCCTCTCACCCACCCGGCCGATCTGGGGCCGGGTGGAGAGGAAGCGAAGAACCCGAAGCTGGGCGTCACTGTCGGATCCGCTCTGCAATTCAACAAGGTACCGTCGAAAGATTTCAACGTGCTCGCGAAGGAATGTGTGGGCGCCTAGAACATCCACGGCGTCCCGGTACAGCTGCTGCATGTCTCCCAGCTGAAAGAGTTTGCTGGCCAGCTGCTCGGCTGCGGCTATGCAGTTGTAATTAGTTTAATATTTCGCTTCACACGTAATAATAACCAACTAGCCATACTTACATGACCCCTCAGACAGGGACGACGGGGACGCCATTTGGGCAGCTTGTCCCCAGCTTCGGCTGCGAGAGGACAATTAGGTGTCGAAGGCCCAGCGCGAGTGCGGCTAGTGGAAAAGGTAATAGCCCTCAGGCGGCGCCAGCTAGGGACAGCGGCAAGACGATTAAGCAGGTCGTGACGAGGAATGAGCGGTGCGGGACGAGTCGGGACGCTGCGCATGGGAGGATGTGGTGACTGGCGAGTGGGGAAGGAGGAAGAGGCTGGAAAGGCGTTATTGCTTACGTGATTTAGACACGATCCCAATGCAACGCTTGTGCAAGAGGCAGTTCGTGCATACTGCCTACAGGAGTCTCCTGACGTTCTGATGCGTGAGCAGCGGACGGGCCAATATCGTGCCGTCCCTGTGTCTCCACCTGCCTTGGATGCGTTGCTGTGAGGAGGGGGGGGTTATGGTCGGAACGTAACAGTTACATGGCAAAATGGTTATGTTCGGATCAGGAATTGGCTCTCTTGACGCTATGAAGTATGTAATCCGGGCCATCGACGAGGCTGCGGCGAGGTGGGGACTGTTAACTAGGCTTGCTCAACATGTCTCGTTGCTCGTGCTCCGAGGGAGATTGGATCATACAAGGCACGACAGAAGACGCTGCATCCAGTGTATTATACTCACTAATGGCCTCGGAACACGGTTGCGCGGTCGGTCGTTTAGCCCATTCTCCATCTGGAATGTTAGCCACTTTTGGCCCGATGGGTTAGCCGTTATCCCGTAACACCCAATCCTCTCCACAACCACATCTACCCTCGCCTCAGAAAGCAGCAGAACATTCACCTCAGCTAAAACACCCGAGGATTAAAGTACTCCGCATCAAAACACCCCCACCGCGCCGCCTCACTCCCGATTAAAGACCACCATCCTCGTCGCGGCCACCTCCCGTCTTCGTCCCCGGTCGGAAAACGACCTCGTCTCCGCATCCCAAGAAGGATCATCGTCTAGGCAGCAGAGTCGAGCACGAGAACGTGAGGAAGTGGTGTTTCTTGCCTGATATTTCCGAGGTCTTCTGTCCATTAACGAGGACATAGCCCAGGATCCGACCGCGGAAATCGTAGAGCTGGAGATCGCAGTGGGTGGGCGTGCCCTCGGAGCACGTCGAAGGGATTCTTCGGGCGGAGCTGTGTTGGTCTAAGGCTAGGAGTGTTGCTACCTAACCCATAACGCGCGATGGGGTCAGTAAATACGCCTTGGATGGAACCCTGGGAACCGAGGTTGTTCTCCACCAAAGCGTGGGGTCGCAGATATCTACATCGCGTGCCCAAGGTATCTACCTGGAAGGCTACTCTCCTTTTGGTGTAATAGGACTTGTCAACGCGGCACCGGACTTTTCAGGTTGATTCGTCTACGGTATAATTGTAGTAGAGGTTGAGACCGTACTCGATAAAAAAAGTTATAACCGTGAAGTTGAGGGTGTAGAGGCGCCGACCGTGAAGAACGCTGTATCCAGCCTACTGGAGGTCTCTCCATTCGTCCAGCCGATCGGGGTGTGTATCGCCTACCGCCTCCCCGGGCAGGTCCTGGGGAATCCGCCCGACCCCCTACTAGAAATCCAGCCCGCACTCTAGGGCCACGCCTGCCTCATAGGCTCGAAATTAAAGACGATGGGGAAGGTGTACGTGCGCTTATAGGTCTTGTTCGGGGCCGGGAACACGAGGCCAACCTCAACCGTCACCCCGTGGAGACGTACGGAGCCTAGCATGTGTTGATGAGGGGCGAGGAGGGGATCAGGAAGTCGAAGGCTTAGTGTCACCCGAGCGGGCTCAAGATATTCTCGGATGCATGGTGCGCCCTTTTTTGCGTTTAGCGAAATACTGAAAGATGCGGTCGATTATAGGCGAAAAGATGTCCGTTCAACGCATGCATGGTAGAAGCTTTGCTTCCAGTGGAGGCGGATGGCTGCCGGGGAGAAAAGGACGTGATAAGGGAGAAAGCCATTTCCCATCACTGATATACTGTTTCCCATATTATGTGGCCTTGAGTACCCAGCTTTTCCATGTTACAACATGTCGCGACTATTGGCCATCTTTAAGTTTGAGGCGCCATCTTCAAAGTAGTTGCGTACTCCGAGCTGCGGAGAGGAGCCCGTACGTAGTCCGATTGCTGCGGTTTCTGTGGCCCCCAAAACCGAGAATAATTCAAGGAATTCCCAAATCCGTGTTACCTGCATGTCAGACGCGAAGGTGGGTGGCCGCGTGGGGGTGCTGAGAGTTGCTTTGACATTGTACAAAATTCATTGAGCGCCTATCTCTGCCTCTGCCCATAAATGCCTGTCTTGACAAGGCAAAGGGCGCGGAGACTTGGCAAAATTGACAACGCCAAGGATTCAAAAGGCGCCGTTAGAGAAATGCCGACTGGCCCTGGCCCCTGGCGCCCGCACTAATAGGAGACCAGGAGACATTCCTTCTCCATTGATCCACTTAGTATTCGCCCAGATTGCGGAGAATGGTCTTATCCTTGTTGATCCATGCGATAGCCTTTGTGTTCCCATAGAAGATAGTAACATTCGAATGGGTCGTGTCTAGTACACGAAGTAGTGTCTTGGTAGCGCCGCTTCCACGATCCCACTCAAGTCAGATTACGTGATCGCCGGTGGACCGGAAGACTGCTACCGAAACCGGCGTTCTCCTCTCCGGTTTCCGTCGGCTAACAAGTCAACTCCACGCCTTTTTATATCCCCCTCGCGTCTCTCAAGAGCCGCTGCCGAAATCTCATCGGCATTACTGCAAGCAATTGACCAAAATCTTTCTTCAAAGATGACTTCAGAAAACCCTTCATACCTCATCGTCGGTGCAGGCGTCTTCGGCGTATCCACCGCCTATCATCTGATCCGGAAGTACCCCGACGCCTCAATCACCATCGTCGACAGGGACGCCTACGACGCCGACTCTCGCGTGGCCGCCTCGTGGGACTGGAATAAGGTGGTGCGTGCCGACTACGATGACAAGATCTACTGTCGATTAGCCCTCGAGGCTCAGGGCATCTTTGAGACGGATCCTCTCTGGCAGCCTTATTTCCACCGGACCGGCGTCTACTGGATATGTCGCAGCGACTACGCGCAAACCGTCATCAACCACCACAAAGAACTTGGCCGGGGTGACGACATCGTCGCCCTGCCCGTTGCTGAGGCCCGAAAGTTGTACGACGGGCTGTTTGACAACGCTGATTATACGGGTGCCAAGGAGGTGCTCGTGAATAAGTCTAGTGGCTGGGGCGCTGCGGGAGATTCCCTCGTGGCCATCACTAAGAAGTGCATAGAACTCGGCGTGAAGTATGTGACGGCCGATGTTACAGCTTTGGAGTTCGATGGCCGTAGCCGTTGCACAGGAGTCAAGACACAACAGGGAGATGTCTTGTCCGCTACGCATGTTATCGTCGCCACCGGAGCCTTCACTCCCACGTTGCTAGAGAGGAGCGCTGCGGCCAGCGGCAACGAGGGTCTTAGCGCTGGGTCGAGGATTCTCGCGGCTGGTATTACTACCGGAATGGCACAGCTCACCCCCGAGCAGCATGAGAAGTTTAGGAATATGCCTGTCGGCTTCCAGGGTTATACACCCAACGAAGGTAGCTCCCCCCCCCCCCGCCCCTCCAATCTTCTCATTTCACATTGAATTACAGGCCGGGCTAACTATTCTTACAGGAAAACCCTTCATCGGCACTCTTCCGCCCACCAAGGACGGAGAGCTGAAGTGGTGGGGCTCTAAGATTTTCACGAATACTTGCGAAGTGCTGCCAGGGCGTTCCCTGTCCTCTCCGCCTCCTACTTCTGATTACAATCAATGGAAAGTTCCCGGGCCTCTCAAGCAAGACATTGTCGAGGCGAGGAACCTCTGGTACGGGCCTGCGAGTGCTGATTGGGAGATGACGAAGCACCGTATCTGCTGGTAAGGTCCCCTCTGGCATCTCAAATCGTCACCTTTCGAAACACAGATTGGCTTCTAATACATACAACAGGGACGCCTTCACGACGACCTCGGACTTTATCATTTCTCCCCACTCGGCCTCCAAGGGGCTTTACATCGCTTCATGCGGTTCGTTCCACGGCTTCAAGTTCTTCCCAGTGCTGGGCAAGTACGTCACGCAAATGATTGAGGGCGAGCTGGCTCCTGAGCTGGCGGAGAAGTGGGCTTGGGATCGCCGGCGTCCGGATTCGTCGCAGAATGTGGAGTATCCTAACTCGGAGATGAACCATCTGTTGAGGAAGGTGTAGAGTGGCATGATCTGAATTCTTGATTTAGTCGGGCTGCGTGTGCCATCATTTACCGCTCGGATGTTTGGATGGTGGCAGGCATCACTACTGGACCACGCATCACCAGTAATATAATAGCGCAAGATATTGATATCCCCTATATTCCGTAAATCATATCCGTTTCTTCCTTCGAGCTGAAAAGCTCCTACTTCGGCTTGAGCAGGGCGGGCCGCTGTTTTGGGCCGTCCGGGCTGGAGTTGCCATGCCTGTGAAGTGTAAAAAGTGTGGCAGTGTTGGCTATGGGTTTTGGAACCTTTCTTTGGGACACTTGCCCACCACTGCTGGCAATGCAAACTTTCCCTGCACCCGACAACATCCGGGTCTTGCCTGCTAGCCACAATCAAGTTCCCCGCTCCTGAGAGGGCTAGGACAGCCAATCGTTCTCGGCTCGCCCCAATCTCGCTACATCGCCTGTGAGAATCTGTCACTTCGTTATGCAAGAGGCAGAGGCTATGCTAATTCTGAAGTGGAGGAAATATGCCCTCAGTTTCGTGTGGACTGCTGTCTGTACTGGGGCTGTGCAACCGACACACGGGCACAATATCAGCCTGGTCGTTGGGTGCTTTGGGTTCATTGAGAATTACTGCATCTTCTGCTGAAAGTGCTATAAATAAAATCCCAGCTCCCATTCTCGTTTCGAGCCTTTTTCAACTTGGCTTTCTGTGACAACGCCTCACCTACAAACTCCACATGTATCAAAATGGACGCCGAACAATGCACAACATCCTCGACTCCGTGAGTTCAATAACGTTAACGACTGTTACCCCATCCGAACCTAGCTAACATTCATTTTTGTAGTTCAAACTGTGAATTCAGCATCGTTCCGTTCAAGTATTGTGATCTCGATCTAGATAGGCCTACTTTCCGGCTTGTGCGACTTTTCAAAGGCGAAGCTACGGACTACCTTCTCTGCGAGATATTCCACGCATCCTTCTCCGAACGGGAGACAGCCATTTCCTATGAGGCGTTATCCTACACATGGGGCACAGACAAAAGCCGCCGCATCCTTCACACAACAGAAGGGCAGCTGGAAGTCACTCCAAGCCTATACCTGGCGCTAGAATATTTGCGCTCGTCAAGTCAGGATCGGGTCTTATGGGTTGACGCGATATGCATCAACCAAAAGAGCCCTGGAGAGCGGCAACACCAAGTTGGGCAAATGGGACGCATCTACGGAAATGCCGACAGGGTTCTTTTCTGGCTCGGATCCCCAACGTATGGAACGAACATCGCACTGCAGGCCATGGCGAAACTCCAGGAGATGAGCGCGAGGCGTAACTGCAGGTCCTGGAATCGAGTGGATCCGCGCTGGGACAAGGTGTGGTCTGACTTACTGCCTGGGCTACAAGAAAATCACCCAGACTCATCGTCCCGTCAGCGAGTAGGTTTACGAGTAGGTTTACGAGATCTCTTGGGTCGACCCTGGTTTAAGAGGGTTTGGATTCTGCAAGAAGTCGCCAATTCGAAGAATGCTCTGGTGTGTTGTGGCAAAATGTTCGTCTCGGCCAGGATCTTCGCAGTGGCTCCGCGACTATTTGGGCTCAAACCAAGTCCTCATTGCCAGGGCGTCCTTGACATTATGCCAGGTCCATCGCGACAGGATTCCTGGTGGAGCGAAAAGCCGGATCTCTATACTCTCTTGAAAAAGTTTCGTGGAAGCAAGGCCAGTGACCAGCGAGACATGATCTTCGCTTTAGTTGGCCTTGCCTCTGATGCGCAAGCGGAGGGTTTTCCGTCTGTGGACTACAATAAGACTGAAGAAACTTTAGCCCGAGAGATCGCCTGGTTTATATGTTCAGTCGGTCCGGGATATGTTCCGTTCTCAGACGACGCAGACAAGTGGTTCCTTCGCCCAAGCTCGATATCGGAGCTTTTGTCGTCTCTAAACTGGATGTCCAATGCTGATCTTGGAATCAATTCCCGCTTATCTGAAGATCCGGAAAAAATAATTAATCTTCTTGGAAAAACCCAGAGAGTTTCTATCGAAGCGCTTCTCGTCATAGCCCAGTATTCGCGTGGACCAGAGATATGGGATGCTTTGTTACAGCCCGAGAGCGGGGTCCGGATCACCAAATCGATTATTGAAGGAGTAGAAAAAAATGAAAGAGGAAATGAGATCATGGCATTGCTTCTCCAGACCCGAGGGTTTGAGACTACCGTGGCTGCAGCACGCGCCCGCCGGTGGAAGATATGATGCTACGGCTCCTTTGCAATGAGATGGCATGCATGACTGAGGATATTTTTTTCGTTGTCACAAACCACTGGGGCTCAGATGCGCAGGACCAGTTTTTTCCGGGGGGCAATCATGCGGTGGCGCGATTCCTATCTATGATCCTGTGAAGATGGCGGCAAGGTGTTCAGAACAACTGACGCTACAGATTCTCCACGAAGGGGGGCATGGGATTACGATTACAGAGGAGATTATGAAGGCAGCAGCGCGCGGAACTCGAACCCCAGTGCATTACATCCTCTTCTCTGTAAAAAGGGGGCATGAGATTACAGTTACGGAGGAGGCTATGAAAGTAGCAGCACAAAACTCGGACCCTAGGGAATTGGGCCTCCTTCTCGATAAAAAAGGGCATGAAATTACAGTTACGGAGGAGGTTATGAAGGTAGTAGCACAGAACTGCTCCAGGAGAGATGGCATGAGATTACGATTACCGAGGTGCGTAGTGTCTGGTGATTTTCTTGAAGCTGGTCTAATGCCAGCTTTAACCAGCTTCAACGCAACTCTCAAACGACCAGGGCCGTCGGCGGAAGAAAGGCCGAACAAGAATGTGCAGCCGAGATAGAGCGAGTCGAGCGTATATTTTATTAGCTTAGGGATCGGCATTCTTCATAACGTGCCAGTAAAAGAGCACACAGGATAGCTTGCTGCCGCTGGGATCACCCTGAAACACCCCGGAACGCGGTGCGGTCAGGCAGATTTCCGTGAGCTGCTGTCCACAGCAGAAGGACCGGCTGCGGACTGGGCTCTGACCGGAGAGGGATTGTATAAGTATTTCGTGTTAACACCTCGGGCAAACATGGGCTTGCCAGGAGCATGGCCTTCCATAAATTTCACTGTATTAATGACAACCAACCGAAACCCTTGTGCCCGATGCTCCCGGCGTCATTGATAGTCCGTTTCCCAGGTATTCTTGATATCCTGTTCTGAGGCCCTGAAGCCAAGGCCAGCATAATGCACCTGTCATTTGGCCTTGTCACGAAGTAGTGGATGGCTAATCTGAGTCCAAAACTGCCCTTTCGGTTAATTCGCAGCATGGCTCTGGGAATCGCTTCCTCCCCTGTAAACGACCTGGTTCTTAGGAAAAGGAATGGTCGCTTTCTTAGGAAAAGGAATAGCCAGAGAGAATCCCATGCGGCTATCTCGGCAGCCGAACGCTGGATCATAAGGGCTAATCGAATCTAGAGGTGGGTTACTTTCATTTCCCCATGGGTACGACGTGGTAGGCGTCATCTTGCTGCGTTCAGCGATGGTGCAACGCGGTGGTTTTGGAGTCTTACGAACGCTGCACGATGGAGACCAAGGATCTTAGAGATTAAGAAAGAGACAACATCCATAATCATCTTCTTATTTACTCCGCAACGAGAGCTGCAAATATTGGGTACTCTTTCAAGCTCTCCAGCTTAAACTCGTGAGCAAGTTTCTGACATATTACCCTGGCGGTGGTAATTCTGAGTGTTTTCAAGTGCATGACCCTTGCTTCTGGATCGGCACCATGCTCCAGGTACCGCTCGAGGAGATCTATGGATACGGATGTGTCTATGCCGTCGTTCTGCATCCTCCCTAAAAGGGCGGCCCAGGCAGTCTCGGGTAGATCTTCCCAGTCACTTATGATAGGCCCCTTTGGGCAGAATTGAAATATCCGATTTGGGTCCGCACCTACCGCAAACAAGGCAGATACTAGCGAGACATCGGCCCCAGCCACACTTAGTCTGGTGCCGTCCGTAGCACAGACGAGGGCGGTCGCCCATGACGCTATGCTGAGCAGCCTTGCCAAATGCTGCTCAGAAATGTCTTCCTTTAGTCCCAGCTTGAGAGCCACATAAGGCCTAAGGTGTGGGTAATACATGGCCACTTCAAGGATACTAGTCGGGTAGACTGCGCCAAATGAAGAGGGAGCGGCTGGGCGGCAAAAGATTTCAACCCAGGTGACTCCATCGATTCTGACAAGATTCTGGGTTGTATAATCTAGTTCATCCAAGAGAGCCTCGAATAGATTAGGAGCAAGAGATAGATCTTCGCCAGGGAGCTGCAGACACGATGCTATCATGTTTCTAACCCGGATTGGGTAACGAGGAGGTCTAAACCTTCGAACTGAGGAGTTGGAAGCCTCCTCGCAGCACTTCAGACGTCTAATCAAGCCACTCATCAGGGCTAGAGGGATATCTTGCTCGGAATGAAATCCATGCTCCTTTTTGAAGACGAGATTCCACATCTTCGGTTGAGACAAGAATTCCTTCGCTGTTAGATGCATGAACTGGATCGTCCCTACATCTTCCAATAGCCCGGCGCAACGGCTTCTGAGGCGGCGCTGCCGCTGGATTTCTTGCGGCTGCAGCTCCACCAAGGACTTGGGATCTGTCTTGTCCTGTTTGGCCTTGAGGTCACCATTATCGTCGAGGTGTCCTTCTTCAGCAAAAAAAGATTGTCAAAATGTCTAAATTTGCATGAAAGGTTGTTTTAGTGTGCCAGTACATCGCAAGTTGAAAAAGTTTCGCGGATTCGCACCGATCTTGTCTCGCAATGTTCTGCAACATCATCATATAGAGGCCATCTTTGCCGTTAAGCTTCTGGGGTATCCTCTCTAATGTTTGCCAGAGCTCGGATTCCGTGTCGCCCCTGTCGTTCCCGATGACAAGAGCGTCAACCACTAGCCGCACCCATAGAAACACCCCGAGGGACTTTTCGGTAATGGCCTGGGCGAAGTCGGAGCGTTTGCACAGATCAGGGGCATCCGCCTCGAGTCGCTCCTGGCAATACTTCTCTATCGCCTTGGCGGTGTGGTGGTGGATCTGGAGCCGCGGGGTTTTGGCGAAGCGATTTTCGAAGACGTTCAATTGACGACTTGCGCAGCAGATCTTAACGTTCGGCTGATCTTTGACCGACAAGATCAATTTTGCAATCTCCATGTGTCCATCAACAATCCATTCATTAATACCCCAGGCTTCGTCATCGTTGGACCCTTCTGTGATGAGTTCGAGTTGGTCTGACGCGTAGTCTTGTAGTCGATCCTTCATCCGATACTCGTCTAGCCCGTCAATGAAGAGGCAAACCCTAAAAGTCTCCAGTCCATTCAGTAGAGCTATAAAGGCTCTGCTTAGCTCCGCCCAGGTGTTAATCTGCTCATCAACCAGAAGGCAGTCTTGGTTATAAACGGATGGGAACGCAACGCCGATGAGTTGGCGCTGTTTCTCCAGTATTTGGAAAAGAAAGCTCCGTAGCATGCCTTCTCTGCACTTCATGATGTCGTCTCCACGATCAAGGAAGAAGTATCCGACCTTTAACAACTCCTTATCCCCTGCCCATTCTCGAAGGCATGTATCAACTTGGGAGTTGTAGTAGAGGTATTTCATCAGCGTGGATTTTCCGCTAGCCGCTTTCCCGCTTATCCAGAAGAGTGGCTCTTCATTCTTCGTCCATGACATGAATGCCGGGGGGTCCAGTGACTCAGACGAAGACTCGTTACTTACAGCCCAGTCACATGTACCCATATGCGCGGACTTATCACTGGATTCTAGCGTCAACATACGTGAAAATCTCAGGCACTCGAGAAGTTCTGTGAATTCGACAAATATGAGCCCCAAGCATATCAATTAAAGATAGGGCCATCTTACCGTGTTGCCTCTGCTTGAGGACACCGATTATATCTGGGAAGTTAGGTGTTGATTAGTACCATAGCCGTCGCGAGAGCGGATGAGAAAAGATCGGCAACAACACAATGTTGTAATGGGCCCCCATGTTATAACGGCCAACGCCGATAGACTACAAATAAGACCTACCAGAAAAATTGGGACTCTCACTTACTCCTATCTCGGATCAGGAGGAGCTCCTGGATATACCCAAGAATACGTTGGTAGCCTTGGTCTGCACTTGACACGAATCTAGCCATATCCATGTGGTCCGCGTTGATGGCGCCTTGGCGGACGTTGAAGCCGTCGTATACAGCAGATTCCTTTGACACGATCTAACAGGCGCGGGTAGTATTAGAATCAGTGATCGTCTCTCCCGTGTGCAAGAGTTTGAAGGCCTTACCATCCCGATGGGCGTGTTGAGCTCTTCTCGGACACAGAAAACAAGTATACTCTTTGAAACTGTGGTGAACTCCTGTCGTTGTCTTTCAATGGCGTCCGAATCACGCCATAGGACCTTCAGGAGCTGAGTGTTGGGTTGGCGGAGAGTCAACTTGGCAATTTTACTCAGGATTTCGCCGTACCCCTTCTTCCCGCTTCCGCGATGCGGAGTGCCCAGGAAGATCACTCCAGTGGTATTGCTGTAAATGGCAGCCATGGTAGGGTGTCGCTCATGGGCATGATACTGGCTTGAAGTTATGAGCGCCTCCTTGACTAAGAGACCGCCAAGGCTATGGCAAATGAAAATCATCGGCCTTGTCTAATTCAGGTGAGTAAGTTTGGTTCGTATCAAAGGAAGGCTAGGCCTTGTGGACATACCATGTTGATCCGGAGTCGTGCAAGATCCTCTAACAGGGTATTGGAATGGCCGAATAAGCTATCCTGGCTCGCTGGGTGGAAGGCGTTGGCAATCTTGGCGTCGTATCCCCATGTGATGACCCTCACATTCTGCAAGTCTTCCTGTAAGAGTTTCTCCGGCCAGAACACGCTGTCCTTGGACCAAGTATTTATCCGGGACCCGCGAAGCCCGTGGACAAAAACAATATCGGTTCCGACATCATCGTTGTGAATGTTATTGAAGACTACTAGCGGCCCAATGCCATCGGCCAAAGAATCACCTCTCACCTTGTTCGATTTAACTGTGCTGTCTTTCGATTTAGGTCGAAAGTAATCCCTGAACGAACGTTTCATCTTGTCGGGGGATCTCTTCGGGAACCTTCGAGGCGGAGCTGCTGCCTCGAGCGATAGGTGGAGGACTGGGTTTCATCCAACGTATCACACTATTATGTACTAGGAGCGTTTGTAGGGGTTTTCAGCAGCGGGAGCGAGAAACTTGGGCTCACTGTCGGGCTCAGCCGCCCGTCCACCCCCGAAGCCCAATTACCTTCGAGCACACGTGTACCGTAAACATTGGACGCCACTATTTTCAGGTTCGGTACTCAACGCACCGATGTGCTTCTTACACTTCACTTCAACCTTATCTGACTTGATTGGTCGCCCCGATCCTTGCTTTGCTTGGCCAAGCGCTGTCCTGTCAGAATGTCGCCTGGGTCCCTCGTCCACGATTCCCTTTTCTTCCATTTTCGGGTCTCTACCTCCGCTGCGAAACAAGGACACTGTCAAGAAATCGCGCAGCTTCGGTGTTGAGTTGCGCAGGCATGGGTATTCCCACTAGTCAACGCGGTGCCCAGCGTGACCACTGACGTGGTGGATTGAGGTGAAGTGCCCGAGGCAATGAGATTTTGTTATCGAATATTGAAGGAGCGAAGAGGAGTCAGCATGTTTCTCTTTCTCCTGCTCTACCCACAATTTAAGCGATGGTGACATAAATCCAGATGTGGGTTGGGGGGAAGTAGGTATTCTGGGAACACTTCAACTCGTACGGTAACATTTATATTAGTGAGATCCGTTAGACAAAGACCGGTTAAACCGAAGCAGTAGCATTCATTTAGTAATAGGGAGCTTACTCCATAGTCAAAATCTATGATCAGAATGATACTATAATGGGGAAATAGGGAACGAAAACCGTGGATGGAATCTACAAGCCATTACAACACCCTGCGGAAAGTCTCCCTCAGAACAACAGGTTCGATCGCAGTTGCAAAGCCTTGATGATCTAGGTAGAAGACAAAGTCATCCACAGCCACCTCGCCGTACATAAGAGAGTCTATCATGGACCATTGATGTGCATCAGGGTCAAAGATGCGGAGTTTAGTGTGTGCAACATCGGGATTGTGCATTTCAAATACAGCCCGATACGTAGAAACTCGTGCTTTCTGGCCGTGGTGTCTCCCTTTACCCCGGAACGCAGACTCGAGATTGGTTTGCTGAAGGCGGATTGCGGTGAGTTGACCACCACCAGTCTCATCCGCAAAGGCTTGCGCTGTTGCGTACAGATCAACGCCATGACTTATCCAGCGTCTGATTAGAAGACCGGGATTCTCGTCGTCGGCAACAATAACCAGCGACGAGTTCTGCTTTGGGTCGGCGGTTGTGTAGGTCCCGCAGAGTTTCTTACATGCTTGATGGCGGGTAGTCAATTCCAAAGCAGGAAGCAACTTTTGCATGACCAGCTCCGCAGCAATTGTAATGGTGGAGCCACTACTCGAGCCGGCCGTAAGAATGGATACCGTCACTCCGTAGTCAGGGACAAGAATTAAAAGGGAGTTGTAGGTCCCAATGCTTCCGGACTTGACGTAGAGATCGAGGACGCGGCCTTGGGTGATGTTGGTTTTCGCCCGCCAGATTTCCCAAGGACTTCCAACTGAGAAAACCAGCGAACTGGTGTGCGAGTTAGGTTTCATCCATCTTCTTGTATCGAGTGCCGAGAGTTGCTTGTTAGCTAGGATAGCTCGACCGAAAGCCGCTAAATCGCGAGAAGAAGAAAACATCCCAGCAGTCCTAATTTTTCACCTGTCAGTCATACCTTCTCTAAAGTCTTAGGGGCTTAGGTTTGCTAGATATGAACTCACGGTGCCTCATCGCCGGCATCTTGGAACCAGCCACTATCACCGTTTGGAATAACCCATGATCCCTTGCCCTCCGGTCGACGTGTGCTTGACCGACTAAGATTGAGGGGCTCTAGAACCGATGACCTCAAAAGCGACGAGTATGACGTGCCACTGAGTGTTTCAAGAACGTATCCCAGGATCCTATATGCAGCATTTGAATATACGGGAGTCGTTTCGGGATCAAAAACAGCGTGTCTCTGGGTGAATCCTTGGAAATACTCTAATGCACCAGAGTGTGTGAGTACTTAAAGCAACCAAGTTGGTTCGGGGAAGAAACCCACCTTGACGATTGCACGGCGGTAGACTAGTATTACCCGCGCAGGAAGGGATATCTTCCACGGGCAGACTGGGTAGCCCTGCCTGCTGCCAGGGGAAGTTCTGACTAGCTAAGTCACCATTGGCATCTCGTAGGTTGTCAGCAAATACTTTCAGCACAAATAAGTTGGGCAATGATGGCATTCACATACAATCTCGCCCAATTCCGGAAAGCTGCGATGCCATGGCCCCGAGAGTTATGTTTTCCCAGTTAACAAGATGGACAGGATTTTCCATCCCCCGCTGGGCAGCAGCCCTAGCTTCACGCAACTCAGGTATGTAGTCCGTCACGGGAGTATACCAATGGTCCCTTCCGAAGTTCAAAAGTAGCGCATATACCGTGAAGAGCTTGGATATACTGCCAATGCGATACACCGAATCCTCGGTGACATTCGTCGTGCTTCCAGCCGTCTTATTGAGAAACGGTGAAGAGAAGTGGAAGTTGAAGAAGGGGTTTTCCTCGCTATCCTCAGTCGACATGGCGGTGATTGACACCGATGATGTGTTGCCCATGAAGTCGCCGAAGTCGCTATGGCCCTGCTGAAAGGTTTGATGTAGCGTGGTTGACAGGTCGATCAAGAGAGGATTCATTATTCCCGTCCCCAAACCGGACGGGGGAGGTAAAACAGGACCGAGAAGCAGCGAACTCATTCTGGCAGGTAGAGAGAAACGGACTTGAAGGTGTCTGGGTAGTTTGCAGGAGATGTTGTCGCTCTGCCCTGATTGTTTCTAAAGCTCGAGGTGGCTCGCATTATATATGGAAGCATCAGTTGCCTAGATATGCGCACTGCCGCCGAGCGCTGGTCCTGATGTGTACAAAGTACCGGTTGCCTTGGGGTCAGAAAAGGGATGACGACGGGACTACGACGGAACTTTCGCGGCGACTTGCCCAGCAGTCTGCTTGTGACTATGTCTTAGTCTTCCAGCCAAGATCCTAACAAATCTGTGATTCTAATACGAATCTAACTATCGGAGATCCACAATCAATAGCGAATGATTTCCTTTTGCTCGTGGATCCAGTGCGTGTCATTCGCCGATTCCCTTCAGTCGCAATCTAAGTTACGGACAGAACCTCCGTGAGCTTGCGAATCCTTTACACATTCGATTAATCCATGCGTATTCTTACTTCTGTTATGACGCACGCTATGCGAGGGCTCATAGTCTTAATTAAGCCCAGCTTATGATTGGACTTACTTTCCATCTCCCTGCTCCCAAGACAGGTTGAAGACCCATAACTCAATGAGGAAGACTCCCAGGCAGAATCATCCCGAGTTTCTAACATACTTCTAGGCTGGCACCCTAATATCAGGCGCACTATCATTACTCAAGTCCATATCAATTGTGCATGCTAGTGTGTGTGTCGTGATACACAATGTAGATCTAAATCATTGGCCCGATCTTAACATAAATAACCTGCCCTGTTGGTTCAGTTCAAGGTGACACACGTCCTAATACTTCTTCTTAAAGTCATAGTTCTTCGGGGATAACACGGCCTGGTGGGCCTGAATTAATCAAGTGTGCGAAGGCCTTCTTCCAGCAAAGCGATGGACTTATCTATGCCTGCAAGGACCCGCTCTGTGTCCTTGTGTGATACTGCTGTCGCTGCTGCCTCCCGTAGCAATTTCGCCGCCCTCAAATAGTTTTCAGTCGTCGTCTTTCCCAAGTTCGTACCTTCCCCGCCCCTTCGTCCTGGGGTTGTATCGAACTGGATTACATTCAATACCTCTCCATCCAACGTAGCTTTCCCGCGTAGGCAGATCCAAGTGCATGCCCCGGCACAAATGTTACGCACCACCTGCGGCGCGAGATCAACCAAGGATCTCTGTCCGAGTTCGCTGCCTTGGTTCCTATCCTGCCTGGCCCATACCGAGATGTCGACAATGTCGTAAACCGCGCGGAGTGTCTCGTATCCAACTCGGCAAGTGATCATTTCGCCCTCGATCGTGAATCGATCTTGAATGCCATACTGCGTGACACAGCTTTCTATTTGCATATAGCAGTTGAGTTCCAGCAGCCATAACACTGCAGCATGCAGTAGAGCATGTTTACATGCCCTCTCCTCGCCGCTCATAAACACGAGATTTGATCCTTTTTCTCTCTGCCGCTGTAAATGTGGTGGGCAGCTGTCGTTACGCCAATGATCAAGCTGGGAATAGAGAGATTGGATATCGTCTATTTTAACCCCTCTTCGTCTGGCCGAGGCGCCGCAAAGAGTCTGCAGGGTTTTTCGTGCGATGACCGACAAGGAGAGCATAGCGTCGAGGTAGCTTGCTGCCTCGTGGCGCGGCAGACTTTCAGTGAGGTCAACATCATCATCTTGGATACGTGATATGCTTTTGTGGTCAAGACTGTGGAAGGCATCAAGGCCATATACATGCCAGAATAGTAACGTACGCCGTTCGGCAGCCCGCGCCAACGCCGTCGCCGAGGCGGAAGCGTGGGAACAGTGACTTTGGATCCTTGACCGCAACGTCATCAATACCAGAGAGTCATGTGTTAGAAATAGATGTCCTAGGTGAATTTGAGCCGACGAATTTTGCGTATTGTCATATTCAAAATTAACCATAAGTGCCAATGCTTCGAGATCATCAAGGCGGATTGACCCTTGGTTCGTCGCCGAATTTTGGGTCTCAAAGAATGCCTCTCTAAACTGGTGGGCAAGTTGTTGCTGCACCTCCCACTTGTTTACAACAGTGGTGAACGGCATCCCACGGCAGGCAATGGCGAATAACAGCGCGAAGCTGCACCTGCGAGCGCGATAGTCTTCCCAGAATGCATCCTCAAGAAGGATGGGTAGATACAGGGCGGCAAAGTTAAAGTAGGCATGCAGTGCAGCCTCAAAAGTATCCGAGTCGATATTTAAATTCAACCATGGTGCCGCATTCATTCCGTGGTCAAACTGGGAGACGCTTGTCGGTGTTGCCTGTGATCGATCGTCGGCATAACCCTCTGCCGCACCGCTCGACTGGTTCTGTTCAACTACTCGTGACAATTGATTGTCTTCCAGTGGTAACTCGTAGTCCCTCATGAAGATCTGATCGAGGAATGAGACACTATCTGCGCTAAGCCCTAAGGTAGAATCAAGGAAAAGAAAGTTGGTCTCTTCGTCCGGGAGCGATATCGAAGCATCGATCACCTCGGACGGTGCAGTAAAAGGGGATTCAAAATCCGTAGAGAATCGAGGGGGCGATTGTGACGATATATCAACAGGCTGGCTGCCGCCTGGCGTGTTATAAGATGTGTTGTCGTTCTCGTCCTCCACAAGTTTGGCACCCGGTGTTTGCTGTTCGCCGCTTCGGACTTGGCTTCTCTGACTAGGCCGCGATTTTGGCGAGCTTGAAGCCAAGGTACCGCCTGGTGTTCCGATTCGCCTGCGTCTCTGAATCCGAATATCATCGGAGTCATCGAGGCGGCACGGAGCCTGGCGAAGAGCGCACTGCGAACATGTCCCAATGCCCTGAGCCGCACGGGAGGCGCGATCACATTTGATCTTCCGTCGATAGCAAAAGTCACATGATTCGCGCTCTATCCCGCGCTTTAGATGCATGGCAAATTTTTTGCGGGAATAGGCAAGCGGTAAACGAAAGCTCCGTCGCTACGAAAGGTGATCGATTATCGTTCTGAGAGAGCAAAACCGCCCGCTGTCAGTGGACTAGTTGCGACGGAGATTTGGCGGTAGAGGATTGTATGTATAGATGGAAATTTGCCAAGGTTAGGCAGCACTTGTGCAAGATGAGCCGACGGGACTTGAGCGGCGATATAGCGGAGATATTCCCCGCCGCAGAGGAAGGCCGCGTCAGCGACTAAACGGGTTGGTATCAGGGATATGGGGGACTTTGTCGCATCATGATTCATGATTGAAAAGCTCTGTGGTTATTTCAACACAAATCCAGTTGCTCTGAGGTCTAACGCCATATCGTGTATCAACAAGCCTCAAACGCATTCCAATTTTTCTTCACCGAACTTAGACTCTATCTACAAAGATATATAGTGCAGCTAGTCAGTCCTTGCCTCCTAGAACCAATTCGACAGAGTTCCTATTTACTCCACGCCTAAGATGTCGCTTAAGTGTTCCATTTGTCGAAACATTTCCATCACACTATCATATGGGGTTCTAAGGCTAGTAAAAGTAGTAGTAACTCTGTTGTCTAGTTAGTTCTTACAAGCCTCAAACTCTGTATTGCGATGTTGATGCTATCACCAATGTCACGCCTTTCGGCGCTCAAAACGATCTGCGAGTGCTGCGAATCCGACGCGTCTTCTTGGCGCCATGTGAAGAAGATGTCACCGAACGATCTCGACCAGTATACATATATATCACGACCCTCAGGGTGTATCATGCCTTTCCTAACAGCCAGCCGATTTGTGGCCATTTATATAGCTCCTGGTTGGACCAGCTATACCCACCGCCTGAATTATGAAGTTGTCGACGTCGGAACCCTACCGAAACCCAATGAAGCTAACTTTATTGCTATAGAGGTAGTACGCAGGTCGACTTGGCTTGGCCTCGGGCGCTTGGCGCGGGGGGTGGGGGAGGGGGATATATATGTTAAAGAGACGGCCCTTTTAGCGCAACTGGATATGACCAAAGGACAGCTCGCAGGATGAGTCCCCGTTTGATCTTTTCATCTTTGTTACGTGTGGGGTGATTATTGTATATAGAACCTGATTAGCCTCGTTAGACAAGGCAAGGCTTCAGCTTACTTGTCGGGCACTGAACAGAGTTCGAATAATCGCGATGTCTTCCTTTGATACCCGAAACTTGTTCTTTCGCGCGGATTCCCATCTATTTTCCATGGCCGTGGAGTCAATCACTGGGCAGGATGTCGTGGAGGCCAATCATTTCCCTGTAGATGAAAATTCAATCATGTCAAAGGCTCCAGACGTGTCGCTTTCCGACAACCAACGAGAAGTCGAGGCCCAAGATCCCTTTCCGCCTCCACGAGATTTCTCTTCAGGTCGAGATGGCACTTTAAAGGTATCAGGCCAGGCCGAAGATCCTCTTTTAACGAGAGTCTCATCTCCAAATCTAGAGGGTTCCTCAGAGGCATCAGACGCGAGAGCAGCTTCAATCAAGCCGGGACAGAATTCTGAAGCCGACACGGACGATGTAGACAAATCCGACTCAGATTGGGAGACATGCCATTCGGACGTATCCGAAGAAGAGCCGGATGACGAGCCCTCATTGGACGAAGATGAGGACTTCGAGGATGAAGACACACCCGATGCAGGGCTAAACGACCGGGACAAGTGGGCAGATGGTGAGATTGGCAACCTCATCGTAGGGGCGGCGACAGAACACCTGGTTCCCGACAGTATTATCACAGTACAAGTTGTTAGGGCTCTAGGAAAGATATACCAACTCCATGGCAAGTTCGAAATCGCCGAGACTTTCCTCCGAACGGCACAGCACGAACTGGATCGCATGGCGGGAAGTCTGCACGAGGATACACTCGACGCCGTCTACTCCCTCGCCGCCGCGCTGTCCCATCTGGGCAAGCTGGAAGAGGCAGGAGATCTCATACGGAGAGCAATTCGGGGATACCTTAAAGTGAGAGCCCCGGGAGACGTTGCCACGATGGCTGCTCTTGCGGAAGTATCTCGTGCCTACGCTGTCCAGTGCCGCCACGTATTACAACGCAATCCCTCCGTTGACTCCGAGGAAAGACGCCAGGTATTGCGCTTCACGGAATTGTACATCTCCATCTGCCAAGAACTTCCGACAACAGACGTTTCGGCGATGCTGGACAGTTTGGGCAGGGTGCTCGCCTGGAGTGGCGACGCCACAAACGCCAGCATTGCATTTCAATGGAAGTATCTTCCACCGATTGTGAACCCAAACAGCTGGAGCGCGTGCAATATGTGCGGTGAGGACATCTCATCCTTGCCGCTGCACTTCTGCCTGACCTGTTTGGACGTCCAACTCTGCTCAACATGCTACGAGTCGTTCCGTGGCCAGGAGGAGAAGGAGGAGAGGGAGGAGGACACCGGTGACGCTTTGAACTCCTCCCTGTCTCATTGCACGGCCCACAAATTCTTCAAGGCCGAGAATGATAACGAGCAGGCGCAGCCATCGACAGCAGCGGAGAATCTAGATACGGCCAAGTTGTTCAACGCCTGGCTTCAATGTGCTGCAAAGGGCATTCAGCCGACCGAGACCCCGCCATCCCCGCTGCCATTAATCTTCACAAACGACGGGAAATTGGACGCAAATAAAACCGCGGCTTGGGCCGCGAGACTGTGCAAAGCCAAAATAATTCAGTTGGATCGGCTGCAGGAACTGCAGGATGGGTTAGCGCCGTTATTGTACAAGTATGGTCAGTATGCGATAACGCCATCTATCTATCCACCTGTCTCAGTCTCTCCAGTTTCTTTCTGTTTGCTAACATGTGAGACAGACGCGAGTAAATTGCCCAACCAACAACCGGAGCCAATACTCGCCAGAAATTTCGCAGAGTTGATCGCTGAGGCCAAGACCGCCGAGTCGGATGGAGCAATACGCATTCTGCCTCCCGGTTGCTCCACGAGCTACTCGGTTCCGCCTGGATCCGTCTATGAGAGTCTCCCATTAACTGGTACTGGATCGCTCATACGGCTTCTAGAGCTGCTTCCAGGAGATTCCACCGAGCCCCTGAGGTGCAAGCTTATTGTCAAAGGCATGTCTGATTCCCTGGAATACGAAGCTGTCTCCTATACTTGGGGGAGGCTGGTCGCCGCCGAGCCACCTCATGTCGTCGAGGTGAACGGCGTGGAGTTGCGTGTAACGCCAAACCTTCACGCGTGCCTTCTCGCCCTCAGGGATACAGACAACTCCCGGCTGCTGTGGGTGGATGCCGTATGCATCAACCAAGAGAATGACGAAGAGAAGAGCGAGCAGGTAGCAAGGATGCCTAATATATACAGCCGCGCCTCAGTAGTGCTAGTCTACCTTGGGGAGGGCAGTAAAGCCGAGGAAGACCTCTTCAGATACCTCAACAGGGAGAGGCCGGGGGAGTCGTTTGAAGCCTGTCTTGAGAGACTAGGCATGTCGAAACTGCATATAATCGAGGCATTCCTCTTGTTCTGCCAGAGGGATTGGTGGCGACGAATATGGATCCAGCAGGAGTTTGCTCTCTCGCCGACGTACCCAACCTTCTGCCTCGGCCGTCTACGGACTCGACCCTCCTCCCCAGGCCTACTCATCGATATTGCCCAAACACTTCTTCCGGAAATGAGGAAACTGAGTCTAAGAGAATTATTGCTCGCCAGCAAAAAGAGAGAAGGGGGCGAGGTCTGGCAGCCAGTAAATCAAGTAGTCTATGTCCTCGGTCTGCGACAATCGTTCGAGAACTCTCCCAAGTCCCTGAGTGGCCTCCTATCCATGGACTGGCTTGCACGGTGCTCCGATCCGCGGGACCTCATCTTCGGCCGCTACGTCTTTATGAAGCCCATAGTCAAAGCAGCATTCACGCCAGACTATTCCGTCACTGTTGAGTGTCTCTTCCAGAGGGCCGCCATCTGGCTTCTCATGTTCCAGATTGGGTTTCAGCTATTCTGGCTCTATCCCACCAGGCTATCTCCTCATTCGCCATCTTGGGTCCCTGACCTCTCAAACCCGGTCGTCTTCGAGCCCTTGTCTCCCCTCTGGAGCAAGTGCGCCGAATGGAAGCCCTCCGCGGCGAGCCCAGATCTGGACATCTACCGCGGCGTTCTCACAGTGAAGGGCTATCATCTAGACACCATCAGCCACGTCTTCGACCTGGGCGGCGAGACTGTGTTTGAGGTAGTGCGACGACTCTGGTTGTTAGACTGGAGCGTTTTCGCCATTATCCATGAGGACGCTCCCAAGCGTCTTCACCCCTTCTCGGAACCGTTGCCGGATCGGTGTTTCAGATTTCCACTAGAGCAACCGTTGTGGAGGTGCCGGACGATATTTCATCCTTCGGTTATAGGTTATGACGTCGAGGCAACAATCCTAAACTCGACTGGATTTGTTTTAGCACAGCTCACACACCTGTACCCTGATAGACCGTCTCCCCTTGAGGGCCTGGAGGCGGAAGTGTGGGAAGTCTGCGTCAGGTTCTTGCAATTTCGCCACAACCTATTGATGGACAGCGCCGACGACCTCTTCTGGGCTTCGATGAGCGACTTTGAGAATTTAAAGACAAAAATCCAGGGTCTACGGGTTCCGAAAAGAGGAACAGCCCACGGCCAGACGAGAAACATATGGGGGCATGCCGTGAACCAGATACTCAAAGATATACAAGTTTGTGATGGGCCCTCCCCGAGAACCCCCCAGCAAGACAGGGCACCGGTACACTTTTCTTCTTCTTCAACGTGGAGCTACGAGGACCTTCAAGCTGAGATTGTCGATTGTCGGTTTGAAGAGGAGGTCCACTTGCGATCCAGGTTCATCCTCCATCTCGCCCAGCTATTCCGGTCGTTTGTCGACGCGGAGGGAACATGGACAGGCCCTACGCTTCAGTCCCTGAAGCAGGGTCCAGACAAGTGGATAAAGGAATTTCCCGAGCTAGCTAAGATGGACAAGTACGGTTATGGGGCACTTGAGGGAGCGGCGGCTGAAATTGCTAAGCGGAAGTTCTTCCTCACCGAGCAAAGACTGGCCGCCATTGGCAGAGAGGGCGTCAATGATATTAGGGTTGGTGATGAACTCGTTATCTTCGAAGGCGTGAATCATCCAATCGTTCTAAGGCCTCACGGTCAGAATTTTCATGAAATTGTCGGATTTGCCGATGTACGTGGGCTTGACGGTGAGGTCTTTCACAGCCTTGAGAATGGAAAGAAGCCGCAGGAGAGGTATTTTCAGATTAAATAATAGGGAATAATATAAAGAATAGTCGTAATAGTCAAGTAGGACGTCGAGGATTCAATGATCAGCAGGAATATACAACTTCAGGCTTCACAGACTTAGAGATCAGAAGAAAAGAGTAAAAATGAAGAAGTAATATAGCGTTACGTGGTTAGTCGAGGTCGATGCCCTCAACGAAGTGCCCGACGCGGCGACGCCGCTGTCAAACATGTTAAGAATAGCAGCACAGCCTAGTTAGAAGTACTCTGCGTAAGGTGGGCCACCTAAGAGAAAGAATATGATCCAAGTGTCAGGAAGTGTCGGAGGGTGTGGGCAATTCCTACCTTGCCGAATGCAGCTTCTGCAGCAAGTAAACCCTCTCCGTCAGTTTGGGGCCATTGTCATATTTTCTAAACTAAACGCCTCACGCCTTCCTGCTGATGAAAACGATGAGATGTCACAGAGCGATGTCGATCGCCAACAAGACAGGTACCAAGAAGGCCGAACACTTGTTCCGGCATCCCAGTAAACTGTTGTACCCTCCCGTACCGCTTGGACGGCGGAACGGTGGATGGGAGGAGGCTGGCGAGTCCTTTTCGTGGAAGTCTTCACTGAGAGGAGGCCTCAATAGAGGTTAGTCAGTTGAAGGGATTGGACTATAGACAGGGCATTAGGACGTTAGCTGAGAGATATTAATCCGAAGCAAATGCCATGTACGGTTCTTTCTCGAGGGTCTTGTCGCCAAAATCACATTTTCTCTGGTCACAAAGATCGCCATGGAGCGGAAGAATCCTCGAAGATGGTGATCCCCGAAGTAGCCTGGAAGGTGCGCGCTCCTAAGTTAGGCAGACGAGGACCGGTTGATCATACGATCCGCTACCGTTGCTGCCATTAATGTCATTCCTATCTATATCCACGAACTATTTAACTCTTGTTGTAGAATCTACGCCTAGATTCAACACGCTCATTTGCTCTCAGGGGCAGTTCGGTCTATGAGAGGCTGGTGACGCTCTCGGGCGGTGACTGGTGACAGTTATCGAAGGATCAAAACTCCTTTCATGCACAAAGCTACGTTTCTGGCTAACTCGGTGATACACTGACGCAGGGTAAAGAATGATCAACCACCACCCCATAATTCACGGAGGCTGGGAACCTCATCGATGCACTTGGTAAACTTTTACGTTTGGCGGCTGTCAAGCCAATTTCCTGTACCGGGGATGGGGATGACTTGCAGTCAGGCTTAGATGTCGCAATAAGGGGGCGGGCTGAGATTGAGGGGCTCGGCCCCGAGAAGGATCGAGACCCTTGTGCCCCGTGGTTCTTGGTGCCACTGATCGCCCTGTTCCCAACTGTTCCTGATCTCCTGCAGGTCATATCACAGTTACATTGTACTAACCTTCCTGTTTTATCCGGGGCTGGGCGCGGGACCGACCGGGGTTCATGCACGAGGAGAACCAACTGCATATCGGTTAACGAGGATGAGGGGGTTTTCGGACGCTTACTTTCCTGAAATAGCCCACACTCCGAGGATCAAAATGTAGGCGGTTCAATCGGATGATGCCTCCCTCGTCGAGCCGTCTCAGATGATCCCTCTGTCATTTCTCATGTCGCTAAGCCTCCATGCGATCTGGGCCTCCCCCCCCTTCTCTCCCCAGCCCCTCTCTTATTGTCAGAAGGTTAAAGTCTTAACGAGTCGATACCCTCTGGGGCGTTTTCGGCATGGTTAAGTCATCAGGTAAGGTTCTTATTGTCTCTCTTGTCTTCTAGTTTCTCAGTTTGATTCGCAACCATGTATGCCATTCACTTCGTTGCCCATTGGCGGGGAATCGGCGACATCCGACGGCCCGCCGTCCCCGAGGAAGTCCCAAACGTCGCCGAATCGGCCGTCTTCGTCGCCCTCGAGGGCGTTCTCCGGAATTTTGACATCCGCGCCTGGGTCGAGACCTCCCAGTGTCGACATACAATATTGAAGACTGGCAGCAGGTGCAGTAAGGGTTGCAAGGGGAAGCAATCTGACGCCTTTAAAGTGATGGAAGAGCTGGCGAAATTGTCCAAAGTCGATTACTCGGACAAGCTAAAGCGTCAGGTGGACCAACTAATCAAACTCGTCCACTGCGGACATCACATTCGTGATGCCTCGGACCACTTCGGACACTGGTGGACCGACAAGACGGCTGTGTTGCACGGACATCACATTCGTGAGGCCTCGGACCACTTGGACCGCTGGTCGATCAACAAGATGGCTGTGTTGCCCGGCGATGACGTCTTTGCGCCATCAGCTCCGTCGCGGAGGAATTCTAATCCGAAGCTTTCGAGTGCGCCGATTGACGACCCCTATGACAATGCGCTACAGAGCACCGAGCAAGACGACGAGAGAAATCGCAACGAAGATGGCGAAGAGTTGGAGTTGCCCCCACCACGACCTTCGCAGCTTCCCGGAGAAAGTCCCGAGGGGGATATCGATAACCCTAATAGTGTCAATGGCTTCAATCCCGAAGATCTCGAGTCCAGTCCGCTCTCGCCCCAACCTTCTATGAACTGGAGCTCTACCCAACATCACCGAGACGGCCCCAGCGCTGAGACTCCGCTCGATATATCACCCCCGAGATTCGATCTATCGAATGGAATCACTACGCAGCCGAGGATAACAATGCGCATCGCCAGAAATGTGGATGTGGGCAGCACACCGACCAAGGTTAGATCGAGGCCCTTGACGGACAGATTACAAGTGGCAACGACTATACGGAAACACGAAAACGAAGACGATGAGAAAGATGACGAGCAAAAGGTGCAGGATACGACCTCGGCAAACGACGTGAAGGATGAGGAGAAAGAAGACCCAGTGGAGATCGAGAACGCCGTAGCTCTCAAGGAAGAAGAAGAGATATCCCTCGCCGAGAAAATCATTCCTTCCGATTTTGTGGAGGTTTCCCCCAAGCCAAAGGCAAAAAATCCCGATCAACACTCGGACGTTTTGTTCGATCCTCACCTCGGCCAAATTCGACTTCCTAATCCTGATGTCCAGTGCTCGAAATGGAGCCTCCTTGAAAAGATCGAGGCGCCTTTCAAGCCACAGGACAAGGAAGTCGGGAAAGTGTATGTGCGCCAACACAAAGGGAATAGTTCCTACTGCAAGGTGGGATGGACGAGAAATACTGCGGACAAGCGGTGCAAGCAGGAGAAGTGCATTGCTTATAGGGCCACGGGGTGCCCTTACGAATCTCCCGAGGATTATATCGGGGCTTACCGAGTGGAGCAGTTGGTTTTGGAAGACATGAAGAGATATAAAATCAAATTTGTGGAATGTTGCTGTTACGCGAAGTACAAGGAGACCAAAGTTCATATTGAATGGCTCCAAATCGACTGCGACACGTTGATTAAAAAGGTGAAGGAGTGGGAAGCGTTCGTCCAGTCAGCGGCGTATATAAAGCGCATGACCGGTGAATTGGACATAAGGATGTTTGATACCACCAACGTTGTCACGCCTAATCGACTGCTACAGACTCTGTCTAAGCTCCCTGGTCCGGGCGCGGAGGGATCCATCATCATCCTAGGACCAGTGGCCGTTGAGGATGATTCGACAGGCACAGTGGACATGAGTCTGCCAGAGGAGAAGAAAGCCGATGAGGTTGAAGAAGTCCAAGATGGGGATCCTGGGGCTGGGCAGGACGAGACTCTTCCCGAGAGTTTAGCGGACCAGCCGACGGCTACCACAGAAGTCATCCGCAGGTCGATTGACGTTACAACAGCAAAATCCAACGTCGAAATGAACGAGGAAACGGCGATAATTTCCAAAGACAATGGCCAAAAGGCGATAAGCGTCCACCGCGAACAAACGTCTGAAGAGCAAGAGGAAGCCTCCGCCGCGAGTCAGCCGCCCACAATCTCGCTGGTATTGGCGAGAAAGGATTCAAATATCGATCCATTAAGTGCCTCAAGACGCTCGGAGAGCATCACACGACCGAAGGAGGGCAGCAAAGACTCGATTGTGCAAGGAGTAAGGAAGCTAAGGCAACACTTTCAGCAGATTTTCAAGAGATCTGGTACAATCAAGGAGGAGCCGCTCCCTTCACGTGGCGGCAACTGGAATCGTGGACGTGTTTCCACCATGATGGACGGCCACACGTCAACCAAGGGACCAGCAATAAAAGTCGTGATGCAGCGTCGCTTGAGTACCGCATGGCCTTCGAAGCCTCAGAGAGACGAGTCGACTACGAGGAAGCAGGACGTTCCGCGGTTGGGGAGGATAGCAAGGGCCTGGACGTTCCGGTAGAGAGAAAGGCGGTAGTTGATGAACCCGCTTCGTTGCTTGATTATTGTTGGAGGACGAATGTCAATATGCATATTAATGGCGTTTTAAGGCGGTTTATCTACTGGAGTTTGGGAGTTTGGCAGAGATGATATTTATTCCGGTACGCTTCGAGGGAGGTAATCTTGTACTGAGAGGGAGGGGATCCTGGAAGGCTTTATCGTATTGGTTCATATACTTTTATTCGCAAACACATTTACGTCGAGTATTCTTCATCTGCACTGAAGCAACCTCATCTTCCCGGTACGGTAGCAGAGTTAAAGGATTCTCTACCATGGGCACATCTTTCTTGCAACTGCGGGTCTGGAAACATCGGCAAGAGAAACTACCGAGTTTGTGTTATGACAGATCGGGCCTCTAGTGCAACTGTAGATGCCAATCAGAGCGACCATCTCTCGAGACTATCACAGCCCATAGCTTCAAAGTCCACACCACCTGCTCAGTGCCCATACCAGCCGCAGTCCTTGTCGCTGAGACTATCAACGTCTACGTCGCCAGCCTTCGGTCACCGAAGACGACCGCTCGCCACAACTTTCTGTCGTTTTGGCGAACTTTTTTCTTGCTTCCTCCATGATTCTTGCTTCCTTCTTCTTTCTTGCTTCCTCCTTCTTTCTTGCCTTTCTCTCCATTCTTGCTTTCCTCTCCTTTTTTGGTTTCCCCTTCTTTTTGGTTTCGGTCTCGGCAGCCGTGCCTTCTGTCACAGAAGGCGGCACGATGCGGGGAGGCTGCTGAGAGGAAACACCATCCAAGGACGTTATATCAGTATTCTGTGATCTCACACGCCTCGAGGAACCCGTGGGACATACACGGCTGAGACTTTTTCCCGATTCAAGCTTCCTAGCCTTATAAAAATCGCGGTACCCCTCTATCCTATTGTGCGTCCATGAAGTGAGCACATGCTGCTCCATTTCTTTCTTGTCGCGGACAAATATTCCGCAGAAGCACCGGATATCGCTAGGTTTCTTGCGCCGTCCCTTACAGCTCTCTCGTGATTCATTCAGATGCTGTTGGAGTATGGCGTTTGATCTGAATCGTTGGCCACAATCGCATATGAATTTTCGCCGGCGAGTTTGGCGAGGCGTGGTAGCTTTTCTGCTGGACATTTTCGGTTCTCCACGGGTACTGATACACAGAACTCAGCGGATAGGAGGGACAAAAGTTCGTAAATGGTGCCTGGAAGTTCGTTTGATGGCTGCGATTGAGGGGTTTGAGACACTTGAGCCATTGGGTCGGAAGCCATGATTTTGTACCTAAACCTCGAGGTCATGGTTGGTCAACGTGGTTACACAACATTGTCTTGTTAGTCTTGTCTTGGAGATGCCTGGCGCAAGCCACGTCCATCGAAGGCATTGGGCTTTCCATAAGGCTTCATAAAACACGGAGCTATTTAAATAAGTAAATGTCATTCCTGATTTATATTGAGCCGAGAAGGTGTATTGTCCACGTCCTATCCACACACACACATACACACACACACACAGATGCAGTGGCTGGGACCGGGAGCTCCGCTGTGCAAAGAAATCTCCAATCGCTGTCGACAGTAGGAAGGATTGTTGATTTCAATTCATGGAGTAGAAGAAGACAATTCCCTAGCGGTTGCATTTCTGCTTGAGCGCTCGACTAGACACCCATATAGGATAATTACCTTGATAAAGAAGGCCGCGGAAACGCGGCCTGTTCGCCCTAAACAAAGGAAAAACGATTTTGTGTGGTTGATGATCCAATCTCCATTCATGGCTCCTGGTGAGAGCCACTGTCGAACCAGAGCAGCTTAGGCCTGGGAGAGCCAACACCCAACCTGACAGATGTTCCTGCAGACTTGACGGAGCTCACCAACATGTTCGTGAAGAGTTGGTAATCCAACACCGGTATTCTTAGACACAGCGATCACAAACCAGTCAAACCTACACCTACGTAGGGCAGTGAGCCTGCCGCCCAAATAGATTTTGGATACTAAGAGATACATTTGGAGCAGAGGAGGGACTCGAATCACGAATAATGAATACCACTGATTATCGAAGAGATCGTGGCTGTGGCGCACGGTGGCTCGGCGTGGCTAAGACGGGTACGTACCAAGTGCATTCTTAGCCCCCTTTTCCCAACTGCGACGAAATTGACAAGATAGCGACAATGCTGGATCAGCCATGCTGTCCACTCTCCTCCGTTTAGCACGTACGCCTTGGACGCTGGCAGTCCTGTACCTTTCTAAGTTATGGGGTCTGATACTTTCCTTCACAAGAACCCCAGAGATCAAGACGGCCGAGGCAGATAGCAGCAAGATCAGCCTTTCAGAGAAAAATGAAACAGAGTTACCAGACGCAAGAATACTAGGGCCTGATGCCCAGGGATTCCCTGCTGTTACCGATGACCAATACAATCAAATCAGAAAGGCATTCATCGAATCGCTAGACTCAGATGCAGTCTGCGCGCTGGCATCGAAGCACAACAATGGCAAACCGTGCCGGGTTGTGAAAAAGGCCAGTGGCAGCTTCAACGTCTGCTTCTTCGTCAAGTTTAATCAGGACGCTCCCAAGTGGATCGTCAGGGTCCCAATCGAACCCGCTCTTGACGATCCATGGGGCAAGTTGCTGAGTGAAGTGACCACTACGCAGTAAGCAACGGCCCAACAATGCTCCCGCTACAACCGCTTATTAAAGAGACAGATACCTCGAGCGCAACACCCGCATTCCGGTCCCTCACATTCATGCTTATGGGCGCGATGTCGCGTTAACTAAAAATGGCGTGGGAGCGCAAATGTTCATCATCACCGATCTCGTTCCAGGTGAACCACTGGACAAGAAATTACTAATCGAATCTAAAGAGGAGCACCGAAGAAACTTCTACTCACAGCTAATCGATGTCTTCACTGAGCTCAGGAAGCTAGAGTTCCCTTCAATAGGCTCCCTGATACCGAATCCCGATGGCAGCCCGCATCCTGTTTTGGGCCCTGTCCTCTCCATGTCTGCCGCCACGCTTCGGCAGCCGCCCCAACCGGCGTTTTCTTCCGCTCGGGGATACATGAAATATCAATTCACACTTATATCGAGTTTCTTTTCACCGCCGGTCAGTGACCATACTGTAGAGGACATCAAGCAAGAGATTTTCGCATTGCATGGGATGGAGCATATATTTCACCAGGTTATCGATCCCCAGTTAGACAAAGGCCCCTTCGTGCTGAACCATCTAGACCTACGGAGTCCGAACATCATCGTGGACGAAAACTTCAGGATTCAAGGCATAATCGACTGGGAGTTTACAACTACTGTCCCGCGGCAAATGTTCACACCACCGTCATGGATTACTGGCCATGATTCGACCGAGACGGGCAAGGGTCTGCACGTTGAATTCCGCGACGTCCTAGATGAGAAGAGCGAGATCAATAGCATCTGCGATCAGCTGAGACGGGAATGGTATGGGAGCTCAAGTGCTTATAGCGAGTCGGGTGTTATCCAAACGGACATGGCCTTTTACGTTGCTCATGTGCTGCGCCGTCCTACCGACGCCACAGACATATTCTGCGAGTTTTTCGCCCAGAAGGTTTCAGGCAGGGATCTCGATGATATTATATCTGAGTTTTTTAACAAAAATCAAGAACTTGCATCGGAAGCGCAACGGCGGGCAGAACACTGCGAGCTTTACACCCAATACTTGAAGGAAAATGGCCTGTATGAAACCGAGGCAGACAAGTTGCTTGCTGCGTCAAAGGCGTTAAAGGAAAAATGGGGTTGGTCATAGGACCGCGTTCTCAATTTGATAGTCTAAGCTTGTTTGGTGTTTTGTTTGTCCTTCAACTTCTTCTCTTGCTCCTGGAGGTCATGTATCTTCATCCACAGGCGTCCAATGCTCTCTTCTTTTTCCGCTCGTCTGCGCTCGTAATCCTTCTTTTCCTCATCCACAGATTTAGCCTTGGCCTTGTTCCTCCTGCTCCTGGCGCTCGAGGCGCTCCCTGACATCTGTTGCAAATTTGCTTGCTCGATGGTGTTGAGGAAAAGTAAGATATCATCCAGCTCTCGTTGTTCCTTTGCCACATTGGCCATGACTTCACTAATTCTCTTCTTGACCTTTTCCAACTCGTCGGATGTGAAGTCCATCTTGATCGTGCCTTCCGGGGTTCCTATGTCTTTTGCCTATGCTTTTGGTTGGGCGCAGTTCTGGCTTAGGTGTGCCGAGCCTGTTGTATTGAGCTGTACATCGGAGGCGAGGTTAGATGAAGCCCATAGCAGAACGTAAGAATGGCTTTTAGACACTTACTTATGGACACTTACTCTTAATTCCTCCCATTCAGAGATAACAGCTAGGGGAGGCGACAGAAGAGATGAGGCGAACACAGGAGGAGACGAGAAAGTGGGGGATGCATCCTGATTAGATCCCGAGACCAACCAGGCAGCCACAGGCCACTTTACATGACCACATAACCGCCTAACGTCCAAAGGATTAGCAAAGTGCTACGACCCAACTTGCACCAGTCACATGGGAACTGCCAGGCTTCAGAACCGTTCCCCAGGGCGAAGAAGAACTCCGATGCCCATGAAGCGTTTACCATCCAAGAGAATGTGATGCCCAATGTTGGGACATACGCAAATGAAGTGGTTCAGCTTGCGCAGATATTCACAAAATGATAGTGTTTTTACCGTCATGTCGGCCGGCGTATATAATTCTCTAACGAATAATCTGGGATAGCGTAGCTCCCATTCCTGGGGTTATAGATGGAGGCACATCTTCCTCCTCTGCATTGGAGAACAGATGGGGATGGCTGTTGACTCCAATCCCACTAGTTCTTCATTATATCACATTTCAAGGGTCTCGCACAAAGGGATGGTAATGGCTTGGAAGGGATCAGGTTTACAGCTAATTTACAGCCGTTTGAGAGACGAGAATACGGGAGGATAGGGAGGCAGCGAGGGACTTTCCTGAAGACGACCAAGCTTCTTTTCTCCAATTGTTGCCGACGGTGATTCGACGTTGGCGGTCGATTCGTAATACGGCAGTAATATCGTATGGATTTTGTCTTCTTTGGGGTGTCATCCACCACTATCACGACTCCTATTCCCTGTCTCCTCCTCGATAAAGTACTGGGTCCCCGAATCCTCTCGTCTTATCCCCACTCTCATTTAGAAAAGAACCCTTCATCAATGACCCGCGCCAACTCCCCATAATCTAAAAAGGTCCCTTCTCCTCCTCACCCTCCGCCTCTTCATCGCGGTAAGTCAAGGCCTCCACCTTCAACCAACGCATTGGTCGAAGACTCGGCTAGCGCCGAGTATCTCCGTCCCATCTTGCGTTTTCTCGGGACCATTTTGACATCCTCCTCTGACTCTGCATCATCAAGGACTTTGCTTTCTAACTGGCGTTTCATGCTTCTTGTTATTCGGGTATGAGACCTTCCTGGTATTGAAGGTTCCGTGGAGGAGGCGCCGATGTCCGCTTGAGGATCGGTTCGCGCGAGTGAGGATTCTGATGCTGCGGCATCGATCTGCTTGTTTGCTTCAAGGGATTGGCTTGAGCTAAAACTAAGTTCGACAAAGCCATCGGTCTCAAGCCGTTTCAGTAATATCGGATCAGTGTCGGCAGCCTGGGAGGCTGGCTGTGTGGCCGTTGCAGTCCCAATGAAGCACTCGTCATCTTGCAGTAATATGACATCTTTAGTATCCTCCTCCTCCGTTTTGGCTGAAAATCCCCCTAAATACTCGGTGAAGGACGCTTTTAATTCACTTATGAAGAGGCTCTGTGATTTAGGTGGTGCAAGGACGTCAGAGATGTTCCATTCGGCAACCCATTTTCGCTGGAGGTCAAATATTCTCGCCGAGAACTGCCAGGACAGACGGTTCCTACCAATTCGCTCCATCTGTTTCTCAACCGATCTTTCAGACGGGTCCATCACGAATATGCATTGTCGAGGAGCTCCCTTCCTTGAACTAGTAGACGATGGCGACATAGCGAATAGGATCTTTTCACCCTTAGTATTAGGCACCGCTTCGGCCAGCGGCCATATCGGTGTTGAGAGGACCTCGAGATCTTCTCCGACGGGACAGTCGACGAGGGGGACTAGGTCGAGTCGGTCCGACATTCGGAATAGTGATGAGGTAGGTTTGCATCTTCCGATGCAATGTCTTTTGTATATCTGGTGGACGACCTGTCCCACAGGCGGAGACACCCCTTGGGTGTGATTTCTGGCTAGGGATGGGTTGGCATTCCCACTCGGCCTGGCCCCGCTGGCCGTATCCACGTTGTTCTTCCCTGTTGGGTGGGGTGACATGGTGTCCCAGTTAACATAAGACCGGGAAAAGCAAGCTAATAAGTTATCCCGAGCAGGATGTCGTTTATATCTCGAGAAGCAGCCAGAAAATAGCTCGTCGTCTATTTGAGGCGCTCTAAGAAGGTCGAGAAACTGTATCGGGCCAACCTCTGCAACCTGTGACAAGGATCCTATAAGAGATTCCGCGACGGCAAAGTAGAAGATGGTCCTGGACTGTTCCCACTCGGGCGAAAGATATGCGCCTATACCAGCGACGACCAGAAAGCCCTTGTCGGGAGGATGATCCGTATCCGAGCCACAGCCGTCTTTGCCGGTCCATATTAGCTCGAGGAGATCCAACGCCGTCCTCTCCACGCGCCAGGCAGTTCTGAGAGAGGCGAGAATCTCCCTTGCCAGCTCGCGTGAATCTTCTTCCGAGTCCGTCGAGTCCATGAGATAGTCGAAGTTGTCTTCTGTCAGGTATATGCCGAGGAGATGCGAGCGAATGTATCGAACGTCACGGATGGCTCCGACCTTATTATCAAAATCTTTGAAGGGATCACTTTCGAGGCTCCCGAAAATTGGCCCCCGATGACTTTCGTGCGCAGGAACCCACGGCGACCACCGAGTTGTGGGATCGAAGGTCGAGAAGATGTCACTGTCGTGCGCGAGACTCCTGGTATCGTTGGTCGCTAGACTCCGAAGGCTTTGGATGATGGCCTCGCGGTACTTGTCTCTGGCCCAGTCGCAGATGTAGTCGATGATGAGAAGTAATTGAAGGGCGCCATCTTTTGTGTCGATTTCTCCGTGCCAAAGTCGAACGACCCTCTGTCATTACGATGAGACGGTGTAAGCGATTCATTGACAGTCTTCCACCAGGTCCGAGGGTCTTGGTCACTCAAACTACTTACGTATATCCTTTGGTTGTTCACCCATTTTATGAACGCCGCTGACACTCTCCACTGCTCCCCTCTATACGAAAGGAACCACACCAAGGGTGCCGCATCCCAATCCATCTCCTCGTCCGCCGCCTGCCGTAGCTCATCCTGCACCAGCAGCAGTTCGCGAATAGCAAAAGCCGTCTGCGCCTCGATGCTCGAGAACGGAGCCCCTCCCTTTTCCGATTTCGCCTCTATCACGAGGAAGGGAAAGAGCACAGGTTCTCCGTCAGGGCGGAACGGTGTCGTACGGATGTTGTCGCCTATGTACTTTCCATTTGAGGTGGATTTCCTCTTGTCTTCTTTGTATAGTATCCGTTCCAGCCTCTTGGTCTTTCGGAGTCCGTAGATTCGGTCGGGGCGGTGCTTTTTCTTGCCTAAGATAGATTGTATTTCGGGATAATATACGATTGCCTCGTCTGCGCGGTCGTCGAAAAGTGGATTGATGCCCTGCTCTTGACTACGTGCTGTCACTTAGCAACCCTCAACTCAGTAAGACAATCTTGGTCGGGAAATTGGGTCTTTAAACCACTTACACATCGTCCTTTGCCACGTCAGATCGGCACCTACACGGTAATCGATTCCTTTGGCGTCTTTCGAGCATCACGTCTCTCTCCTGTTCGCTCTCGTGATTAGGAACGACCTCCTGCTCCGACCGCCACAATCGCCCGCGACAGGTTCTACTGCTCTCCAATTAGAACTTCAATAAGCGTCAACAAAAAAGTAATTAAGCAATCTCACCACGACACCTCAACAGCGAACCGCGCCATCACCTCCGACTCCACCGCCAACCTCCACGAAGCCTCATTCTTCCTCGCCGTCCGACACGAATTCGCCAACGACGCGACCCGACACGCGCGCCGCGGCACCTGCTCCTTCCAAGGGTAACTCCGCAGATCCGGCGCGATGGCCTCCTTGTACTGCTCGAACTCGGTCCTGCCGAGCCGCTTAATGTGGTCAAAGGTCGTGCGCAGGTTGCGGGGGGATTCGCCGTGCGGGGTGGATTCTACGGGGCCGTCGAATTGAATGCCGTAGCGTTTCATGAGGGAGCGGAGTTTGTCGGATTTGTTGGGGGCTGTTGATGAGGAAGAGAGAGGGAGAGAGGACGAGGAGGACGCTAGTGAGGAGGCCATTGTGACTGGTTGATTCGTGGACGCGGAAGAAGGTCAGAAGGGGAGCGGAGGAGGAGAGGAGAGGCTGTGAAGGGGGAGCTCGGGGACTATAAAGAGATGGAGCCAGGGTTGCATTAGGTCTGACACAGGTAAGATTCCCAGACCTTTTGCGGCTGCAGATGCAGGCGAAGGGGTTGATTGGCCAATGAGGCGTCCGAAGCGCCAAGCTCGAGCAGAAAATCAAGAGGAATTGCCCATTAAGCCTAATAAGAAACTGTGGGTGCCTGGATCTATTCTCGTACATACCTCGGCATTCATCGTGGAAAAAAATATATATATAAATGCAAGCCGCTGTTTCTCCCTTTGTATGACTTGGGTCAGAGGCTCCATTTTGCAGAAAGAGATGTACGGATTATATTCGTTGTCGTCAACGTCTCGGTCTCGCACTCACACTTTCCAGTCAAGGACCTAAAACCCGTCCCAGGCCAAACAAGCTTCGCAGTAATCTAAGTCTCAATCATCGACGCAGAGTCCTCTTATTCCGTGTCACCCACCCCCCGGTAGAGGGTGAAGATGGCGCATTTACAGTGATCTACCCCACTACAGCTGTATATATTTCCAACCCATCGAGAAAAGTCTCGATTCTTCCAAACCATCCCCAAACTTAGGTTCAATTTCGCGGACGTCGCCGCCCCGCTATTGCGCCTGTTAGCCACTATCGCCATCTCAAGCACGGGACACCGTTGAGGGGAGCGGGGTTGAGACGGAGACGCGCCAAACGTACTTATACCTGCGATGATGCGTCGAATCAGTCCTGGGCGATCCTCCTCCGGGGGATTATTTTCAGGCTGATCATCATCTTCTATCTTCCTTCCTGTGCTTCCGGAATTGGCCAATTCATCGCCCTTGCGAGGATCGACCGTCTGCTGCCTGGCCACGGGCTGCTCGTCTCCCGTTTTTTGGTCTATTAGGGTCGGAGTTTCTTCTATCAGCCTGGGGTCGATAGAATGCTTCCTCTGCTTCTCGCGGTAGGCTGGCGTAGGCTCAACCGGCTCGACGTCGCTTGGTTCTTGTTGATGTGCCTCGTTCGAGCTATTACCACTTTCTATCATTCGAACGTCCTTGGCCGCTTTGACTTGGGTTGCCCTGCGTCCGAGAGGCTTAATATCCACTTGATCAACCGTGGGTTTCTGCAGAGAAGGACTCGGGCTCTCAGATCGAGTCACCGCTGACGCCACTTGAGCGACTGGATCGGCAGGAACGGATGGAAGGCCACAAGCCTGCAAGACACGATCGGCCGTGCATCCCCCTCCCTCTGGGGGACACTCCTTGGAAGAGCCTCCTCCCCTGATAAACCACCAGACCTCGGTCCAGCACTTGGAATACTCCGTCGCTGGGGTCTGCAACAGCCTACGGTATCCGTCAACTTCAGGACCGAGGTCGACCATGGACTCGCCAGCAGCCTCGACATGCTGGAACCAGTGGAGTGCGGCATACCGTACGAAGCCGTGGTCCCTGATGCGTCTCCTGACCTTGGATTGCCACGGACCCATCCTCTCCGCTTCCAACGGAATCCCCGAGTCCGCAAAGTAGGACATGGTCAGGTATGTGATGCAGATGCTCGCGAGTGCGGCGTGGGAAGGCCCTTCGCTCATGTGCATGTACGACAACTCGGGGCTGAGCTCGCCCGGTTCCGTCAGAATCTTTTTCATATTTTTGTAGACGAGCTGCAGGTGCCTGTCTGGGAATTCGACGACTTGTCCGCAATGCGTGTCTATCTCGACTTTTACGCTGTCGGTGCGAGATTCCAGCTCGCGAGGGCTGATGCGACTAGTGCCCGGTCTCCCCTCGAGTAGTATCATGCCCAGCGCCGCCGCGATGGGAAGCTCGGCTTCAAGTAACATCTCCATTTGAAAGACAGCCCATTCTAGGACCTGCCTGACAAGAGGCAAAGTGTCCTTTCTTCTTTGATGCATTTCTTCGAGGATGCGCCTCAATGGTCCTGTCTCATCTAGCGGTAGATCTTCTATCAGCTTGAGGCCCGCCTCCACTCCCTCGTTAACCGTTCGCTCACGAGCCAGTTCCGCCGCCCCAGTTGCCCAGGCGAAGGTGCTGCCTCTCGCGCGGTCGACAATTGCCTCGCACATTTCCCCCGCCACGGAAACCTCGTCCTCGCCCGACAAATCGGTCACCCGATCGTCCGTTGAAGGAAGCTGAGGGTGGCCCAGGAGCGCCATGACGGTCCTCGCCATGTCCGGCTGCGTGTCCTCGGACGTAATCTGGTATTTCCTAAACTTTTCCTGCCCGGCGAGCTGCGAGTTTTCGGCGCTGTCGCGCGAGACCATCAGGATCCTCAACTTCCCCGGGCTGTTGTTGTTGGGCGGTTTGGGAATTTTTTGGTAGCACGCGGTGACGCAGTCTAGAAAGTCCTGCCGGCACTCCCTCTTCATCTCGTCGAAGCCGTCGACCACGAGGGTCAGAGACCGGCGAGTCGAGACGGTGGCAATGACGTCAGGCCACATGGGCGCAAGTACGTCCCGAGTCCAGATGTCGTCGTCGGAGACGATTGTTTCGGCCTTCTGCGCCTCGAGGAAAGGTTTGACCAAAAAGTCGGCGACGAGTTCCGGCTCGGAGCGCAGGGCGTGATGTAGCGTGGCCCTCAGAAGCGCCTCAATCTTTCCCCGACCCTGCGCGGACTCGTTGAGGAAGCATTGGGCCACCTCTTGTTTCGCCGAGGGTAGGATCTGCGAGACGATGTGTTTGGCAACGAAGCTCTTGCCGGATGAGGGGGGGCCGCTTATCCAGAGCATCTGCGTATCCTCGTCGTCGCCGAGCCAGGCCTGGAACTCTTGCCGTTCCTCGATCCACCCGCAGGTCCCCTGGACGGGTTGTTTGGACATGAAGTAGGCGTGGATGCCGTCGGGGCACAAAGAACGAAGCGCCTTTTTGGCGTCTTCGGCTATCTTGTCTAGAATTGTGGGCGGATGATTATTAGGAATGGATATTATGTGCAGAGTAAGGGGTCTCCTTTTGCGTAGTGAGATGGGTGTAAAAAGAGCCCAGAAACGAGGGTTACGCACCTAATGCCTTTGGAGACTGTTCAATCAAGTATTTCATCTCATCGCTGACCACACCAAATACGCCCAGGTCGGCGGCGTTCCGCTCAAACCTGCAAATCCCGATGTGGTCGCCCTCCAGCTTCAACTGATGAACCATTGGTGCTTCCATGCTTCCGTGCACATCGTCTACTAGCTGAAAACCATTGTGCATAGTTAATGGCGGATGCAGGAAGTGAGAGAGGTGAGCCGGCAAAGGAAGCAAGAAAGCAGGACATGAAAGAAGAGGAAAAGAAAACACTCACGACGTGGTCCATGCCATGCCACATGGTGCCCTCGGTGAAATTGACAAATGCCAGAGACTCGTAGAAATCGAAGAAGTCTTCCGAGATTTCAAAAAGCCCCTGGCTGTTAGACCTGATCTGTTCCTTCATCCTCTTCGTGGGCCAAATGCCTGGAAACGGGGCGCTCATTTGCAAAACATCTGTGGCGAAGTCTGGCCATGCCGACTCACCCAGGCCGCGGTGGGGCGTCGCAAAGAACATCTGGACGCGGTCCATCGTTATTAGCCTCTTGTGTCGGGTCGCCCCTCGGGCTCGGGGTCAAAAGCCGAACTCACAACCCCCCGGCTAGCATCCCACAAGTGGTGGTACCTCGATTCGTCACGGGCCGAGAGTAATGTCTAAGAAGGGAGGGAGCCACGGGGGCGTTCGTTGTTTCAGTACCTTTGCCTTGAAATCACCAGCGAAGCAACCCAAATCAAGGAGGATGGGCGGCGGCACCTGTTACCTGTTTAATGAGTATGCCCCCCAAGCTGTGGCCGACGAAAATGATGGGCCTCAATGAGGCCGACTCGTCGCTTCCACCGACGCGATCCAGGTCCAGCCTGTCGAGGAGTTCCAACGCATGGTCCCGGATTTTAACGGTGCTCGTCGTGCCCCGGATCGTGGTGTTGTAATGAAAGGATAGAACGCGAATACCTGCAATGTCCCCCGGAAGAAGGTGCACCGGCCACATTGTTCGGTCGCTCGCTTCCCAGGTTGTTATGTAGTGACCACCAAGGCCAGCGACGAGAACGATGCTTTCGCCGGGGGTCAGGAACGGGACCATTAGAGGTGGCGAGTGTCGTTTGGAGATTGATGACATACTCTACATCCGCATTCGCTGTACTGTCTTCCGGGTACAGCACTTCCAACCGGGAAAACTCCCCGTACATGCGTTTCGAAGACCACATAACTTTGGGCTCTGTGTCGCAATTGAATCCAAGTATTCCGACCGCTCAAGTTACAGATGCTTGCGTTGCGCGGGTAGTGAACGAGACAGACGGCCATTTTTAGCTATGAGTTCGGAGGGCGCTTAAAGCCGTGCGATATTGGAACCATTGGAAGTAGTGTGATTTGGCGCCTGATCGGATGCCATATTGCGGCCCGACTGCCAGTCATGTATCGTGTGATGTGTCTCGACGGTTCTGCATGGCGCAGAGGAAGAATGGTACGTCGGGATTAGATTTTATTCAACGCGTCACTATCACTATACAAGACAAAGGATTGAAGAAAAAGATTGAGATATGGCGCAACCCGGAGAAAGTGCCGGACACACTGTCGACATCACAGACGATGAACACGGCGACTCTATTAACAGCCTCGGCCGCACCGCGAGGACCGAACTCGAGGAAGGTCTCCAAAGAATTCTGCAACTCCTAGCCCAGCTCGAAAAGGTCGTCGACGAAATCAGCAGCCTCGCCTGGGAGGCCGAGTGGGATCGGAACGACCTACTCGAGGACATGCAAAGCCTCCGACAGCTCCTCCGCGAGAGGCTTCCTCGCCGCGGCCACCAGGCCACTACTCCCCCGCCGCCGCCAGAGCGAGAGGCGGACCGCGAGGCTACGGTGACGGGTCTCGAGGCGGCCCTCCGAGTCGAGAGGTCTCGGAACTGGGAGCTGAGGGAGCTGTGCGCAGACCACGAGGAGGCGATTGGGAAGTATGAGATGCAACTACGGAACAGCGTGCCGATGGGCGACCCCCGGCGGCTGTCGCGGAAGGCGAGGACGGCGCTTGAGGCGGAGCTTGAAAACGAAATTATGAGGCTTCGGATTAGGATTGAATATCCCGCGCGTAGGGCTAGGTCGAGGTCGGTGTAACGGGCGGACTGCTTAGCTCCGGGGTGTGTGTCCAAGTGTGCCCACTGAGGGATGTTGACATGACCGACTGACAACGGATCAAGGTCGTGGTGCAACTCGGTTCATCGCCGTTCGAAGATGGTCACATGACGGGTTTGCACCCCAGTCAGGTCTCGAGGGGACTTAGGGATTTCTGCCTTCTGCCTTCTGCCTTCTGTAGAGTCCATCTCCTCGATCTTACTTACACGTCGCTTCCGGTTTTCTCCCTCCAAGCAAGTAGGGGACAAAAAAAGTGAGACACAAAACCTACTCCCCCTCTAACTCAGCTACTAATAATAAATGCTTAATTAGCATTTTAACTATATTTCTTTAAGCTTCTACTAACTAAAATATATTAAAACAATATAGAAGTTAAAAAAATGTTATTGGTATTATTCCAGAACTCTAGAAGATTTATTGAACTATACAAAGAGTGCTCTTTTAATAGTAATAAGATAAGGCAAGTTAAGTAAGTTTTATGTGTCTCACTTTTTTGTCCCTCACTCGACAAGTACAACCTCGTGCACGCTCTCATCCTGGAATCCCAGGGAGCCCACTGATTGCATTGCCTAGAATTATACTAATATATAGAATACGTCTCACAACGCGGATTACCCGTGTTTCCAAGATACGCCCACGGACGCCTAGTTGATAAGGCAAACAACTTCGGCGCCCATGGGTTGGGCGCTTGCCTCTTTTGACATCATCCGAACATGTGCCTGACGACAATTCTTGGGAGGAAGACGAGTGACGTCATGCAATGCACCTTCACCCACCCTCCCTCGCACCTTCCCCGCGCACCGGACGTCAAACGGGACGGCAAAGTCGTTCGTGCCTGCTTTCCCCTTTATTGGGTGGGTTTTCGAACTGGATGCTTCCAATCGGTTCGGCACGGGAATAGTCTTTGCATGTTTGCTCAAGAGACCGGGTATAGGAGCCTAATTGGACGTCGCGTCAGGCGGCGTCATTCCGCATCTCGGTCCGTCCCATAGTGGTCATCACATCTCCCCCTTGTGGTTCACTTCTTATTCCCATGTTCGGTACTGATGCGTCGAAGCCTCATCCAGCGACGCCTTTCAGCTCCCCTCGGCCGTGGATGCTCCGGCGTCTGTGGTGCCCAAGAGAGCAAGGCTCTTGGCGTTAGTACCCAAGATCAAGCTTGCTATGCTCCCCGCCCTCTACCCCCTACCCCCTTCCCACCCCACATGTTCACCGGAGCTGCTGCGGGCGTATCATACGCAGTCTTTTTTGATTATCCGGTATGCGCGTTCAGCATCATCCGTTGCCAAGAGAAACTGCATTGCTGCCATGCAATTGCAGTGGTGCATGCTCTGGCTCTGTCCGAATGGGATTGTGCACTTCTTCAAGTATCACCTGCACTAGCTCGAACTGATTGTATTGGCGGTACGTGATGGCTCCCTTCCAGGCTTTCTCTGCTTTGATGCTTACAAATCGTTTGAAACGCGAGTGCTGAGCGACAAGCATCAGCGCCCAACCTTCCATCTGAGTTGGGCTCACGACACGGAAGCGGCCCTCGTTGGGCTCTCCACGATGGACGCTAAGCCAGATTCGACCTTGATTCTTCGCAGCGGAGACGAGACCACCGAGTCTCTTCGCTCCTGAGGTATCAAAACGTTTAGGCAAGCAGACGTACATGCTCCACGAGAAATGGCCCTAGATGTGCCGGCGAAAAGGCTTCACAGGGCGGCTCATATAGTTCTGGGCAGTTTCCTGGCTTTGCCTCCGGTCCAGGACCCAAGACTCCACTCCACGGAGTGTATTTTCTGGCAAAAGCCCCCAATCCCAGCGGTGACTTTCAACCCCAGAACAACTAAGCACGTACATCCCTGCTCCTTTTCCCTCAGGAGACGTGAGAAAACATGGCCACCGCAAAGTCCCTCCTCTCAGCAGCATCCGGCGGCTTCACCGACCTCGTCGAGCTACTCCTAAAACGCGGGGAACAGGACAGAACCACACAATTTACAGACTTCCTAAACGCCAGAGACAGGGAGGAAGGCACGCCGCTTTTCCTAGCCGCGCTCAACGGCCACGCCGGGGTGGTGGAGCTCCTCCTCGAGCAACAGGGCATCGACCCCAACGCGAGGAACATCAATGAGTGGACGCCTCTGAGGGCGGCGCTGAGCAACGACCACGCCGAGGTGGCGGAGCTAATCCTCGAGGGCTCGGAGGCCGAAGCGACCAAGGCTTTCCACAAGAACTGGAACCCTCTGGGCCAGGCCTCGGGAAGCGGCCATCTCCACGTCGTCAAGATGCTCCTCCGAAACAAACAGGCTGTGTGCGACGTAGATGAGGAAGACGGCGACGGCTTGACGCCTCTGTGTCTAGCCGCGACCAACGGGCATGTCCGGGTGGCCAAGCTTCTCCTGAAGGAGGGGGCGAGCGTCAACAAGGCGAGCAAAGGTGGCATCACGCCCTTATACGCTGCCGCCAATGCCGGGCACATCCGCCTAGTCGGGATCCTCCTGCGGGCATACGCCGACCCGACCATTGCCAACAATGATGGCGAGACGCCGGTTCTTGCGGCAGTTAGCAATGGACACGCCAATGTTGTCAATCTCTTGCTTAACGGGCTCACGGCACGGGAGGCGGCGGGGTGGGAGGAAGACCGGAAGAAGGCTGAACAGACTGCTGAGAAGAAGAGGAACGATAACAAGACTACTGCGACACGGGGTGCAGGAAGTAGCAACGATACCTCTGTTATCGGGGCACCTCCTAGTTCTCCGTAAATAAAGAAAGGGTGATGGAAGTAATTAAGGCTGAGAATGGTAAGGAGGGTATGGAAAGTAAATTGGTTGTGGCTATGGAATAGCAGTTAAGATTAGCAATACTATCGTCAAGCTTCAAGGTTATTTATTACTATTTCGATATGCAAATCATTCTATCTCGAGTATAGTGCCTATACGAAATGACATCCGATCATTTCACCCTCGCCTAGTATAAATCTAGGTGGTTAATAATAAAACTTGCCAAACTCTTTATCCTTCTAGACATGATATTTCAGTGCGCGGTAAACTGGATACTCGGTAGCCTAGGGATAATCGAAAGGTTCTCTGTCACTAATAATCGGAGCTATATACAAATATACAAATAAAATGAGAGTCTGTGGTCAAGTCCTCCCCAGCCCCCAATTAGCACCTGCCCTCTCTACGCCTCCTTGTCCTCATCACCCTTTCTCCACGTCATTGGATCCCCATCACTCACTATCGTCGTGAGCGTGGGAAGCAGGTTGTCTCTATTAGCCAGCGCCAGGGCCTCTCTCGCCTCACGAATCTCCTTCCGAAGCCCCTGGATGATGGTGATCAGTTCGTCGACCCTCTGTTTGGCCCTCTGGACAAATGGCACGATCTCCTCGCGCACCAGACGAGAAACGTCCCTTGTGGTCTTGTAGGCATTTCCGAGGAACTCGGTGTGTGCAGGGACGTCGATCTTGAACCCTTTGCCTTTGTAGTCGGCTTTGTCAGGGTACGGAATATCCTTTTTCGGAGGCATTGTTTGTAAGGGGGTTCTACGGGAACGCCGAGGTTAGTCTTTCAACGGGACGGGAATCGCCCCTCCACGGACACCCCTCCCCATCCCCCCCTTATGGAAAAGAGGCCTATGATGCATACCGTATTCCGAACCAAAGAGTCGAAACTAATAGGGAAGTCTCCGAAGATGGGGATTCGTCGTTCGATTTTGACGCGGGACGCTGTACCATCTCCCCCCGAAACAGAGGCGAGTAGAGGCATTTCTACCTATACTTAAGCTAATGGAGTGCAGAGCCCACCTGTGCACTCTTCGGCCCACGGTATCCGCTGCCTCTGCCGGTCAACGCGGATATGACAGCTGCGTGTTGGTGGGATAGACCCTGCTTCAGCTTTGCAGCGCCCTCCTCCATGCCAACGGGCGTCTTGGCGAATGCATTCGTGCCTGTGGCGTTACCAGAGCAGCTCAGACGTCATTTGGGTAGCAGATCTTTGATATTAGTCAAGGGAAGAGAAAGTGCAAAGGGACGATGTGCCGGACCGGAAAAATCAGGAAGGGTTATTCGTCCGTGATTGCCTCTCCGTTGGGCTCTGACAGTTGGGCTGGCGGAGTAGGAGGGTTGGGTGGCTAAGTATTTCCATCTCTCTTTCCTGTCCAACGGCGAACTATGAGGCGTACGCATGGAAATGGCCCAGTGGAGAATGACAGTTTTTGGCCCGCAAAGAAAACCCTGGTTTGCACATTCCGAGACCACCGAAAGATACCTTGATGCGGGCCGGGGGCGAAAGACTCGTCGAGAGTGTTCCTCACAAAAGTGCAGATGCAGCAGCACCTGCAATGCGCGGTAGCACGGTTAGGCGACGGCATTCGGATGAATGGCAGGCTGCCGATACCGGCCAATCACCCTGTAATCGCATTCAGCGGCGTGGGGGACAAAGAGATGGGCAAATAGGGAGCGACGAAACGCGAGCGCGCGAGGGCGTAGGAAGGGGGAGGAAGTGTTCTATTGCCTAAACCTTCAAGCATTGGGGCTGATAGTCTGTCCCTAGGCATCGAGCGTGGCTCTCGCAGCCAAGCCCAACCATTCAATTGCATTTTGCAAACAGCCATTTCCGTCAGTTTCCGCCTTTCCAGGGCCGAAGTCTGGCAGCCACACCCAAATTGTAACAAACCAAGCCCGTTCAATAGTTAAACCGACTTCTCCGCGGCACCCGAGTAGAGACCCGGGGTCCCTTGGCCGCCCGCTGAATAGATCTCCAGACAGAATCGAAGCGCGGGTCGCCCCTCCCGAGCCGAATCATGGAGCGATGGTCCCCCCCGAGCATGGTAATATCCTCATGCGCCATTCCCATGATGGAAGATGCCCTGTCGACAATCTAGCCGTGCCGTCTCCGGTTTCAGCATTCTGACATTTCATAGCCATGAATACGCCTCAATGGGGCGGGGGGACTAGGAGTCTACTCACGACGCTTCCCAACCCGGGGAAGTTGTGCTGCTCGTAAAATGTGACAAGTGCGTACTTGCTCGCGAACGGCAGGAAATCCTCGGTGATTTCCGATAGGCCGTTCGAGTTGATCTCGAGCAGCGGGAGGAACTTGGAGCTGGACCAGCCAGGTAGGGAGGTCACCATTTTCACAATCGGGAAGCTTGCGACAGCGGAGCCGCGGTGGGGGGTTCCGAAGAAGACCTGTTGGAGTGCGGTGGGAGGGAGGGAAGGGGTCCCCGCTTGTCAGCTAAAGTAACGTTGTGCGGCATAGTTTACATGTAGAAGAAACAGGATGGTCCTTACTATCCCCTTTACTGCTTCCGTGATATTATCTTGGAACTCGTCCTCTGTATTAGCCCACTCTATCGCCTAATACCGTTTGATCATCATTATTCGTTAGCAAAGTGCGAAGCCATGTTGTAGTAAACGGATGAAGAAATGAAGAAAGATGGACAGTCAAGGTCTTTCTTCTCCCGCTCACCCTCTTGATAATGATTCCCCCCAGGCTGTGCCCGATGAAGACAATCGGGTCCGTTGACTCCTGAAGCCTCTCGTATCAGCACCATTGTCATAGGAATAGTAAAAAAAGAAATTGGGGAGTCGCTAATACATCATCACGTTTGTCCCTGAGGGCTTTGAGAAGTGCCTTGGCGTGGTCAGGCACCCCGTAGGCGGACTGACTGAAAAGCCGTGGGGTGTCGTATTGGAATGTCATGATGCGTGCGTGGGGCATCTTACCGGGCAACAAGTCTCGCAGCCAGAAGCACTTGGTTGCCTGGTGTGTCCACGAGTCAACGCAGTGACCACCCAGACCGTGGACGGCAACGATACTGTGATGGCGTGCGCTTGCGTCAGTTACTTTTCATCTTTTTTCCTCTTTTTCCTCTTATAGGGTGAAGTCACGGCGTATTAACCTACTCGATGATCCCCTGAGTGCCTTCCGGGGGTTCATAGAGGATGTGAAGTCCGTCGACGCCATTTTTTGCAGTATTATACCCTTCCATGGTTGAGAAGAATGAGATGGCCCGTCGGTCTGGTGGTGCAAGGGCGGAGGGTGCGAAAGCGGGATGCTCGTGGAAACAGAAGATCGGTCGGCGCTGGCTCTGGGGGGTTGTCGTTGGCTTTAAGAGAGAAAGGAACCCAGACAAAGATCAGCAAATTAGATGGCGTGCCTTTTGTTTAGACAGACGTTCTGGGAACTCGAGGGATTCTACCTCCGCCGCCGAGGACTTTGGCCATTGTAGATGGGGTGTTGGAGTGAGTTGGGCGCAAGTTGGGTAGGGATGAGGAGTCAATGTCTAGCTACTGAGCCAAGGGCCATGGGTATTTGGGTTCATGCCCTCCTTTTTGTCTTTTTTTTTGCGAGAAGCGTGATACATTGTGAGGTTCTATTCGAGGTTTTGTCTCCTTGAACGCATGTCGTAGCACAGCAGTCAACGTAACCCGGCCTCTGCACCCATCCCATTGTTGGGCACGTCATTCCGAGGACGTTGGGCGACACAGGCTGCCTGGATATGATAGAAACGGATGGTCAGGTAGCTTTTCATTTTTGGGAGTAGTTGGCCCTGAGGGTCGTTCTGCTGCGGGGTTCCATTTGTCGGGAGGTGTGTCTTCTCATCTATATCTAATAAGGAATATCCGCACTCTAATCGAAATTGCGACCGATCCCTATTCTTTCTTTTGTAGCGCTCTCGCTCCTCCATTTCCCTCTAGCAAACCTTCCCAGACCACAACACCAACCGCCTTCCACACTCAACAAACGACATCATGGCTCAGCGAGTGACCCTTCAGGAGCTTCACGTCCCCGCCGCGGGTGGCAGCGGTACTGGGAGCTTTGAGTAAGTCCATTCTGGATACCGATACAAATGGCCAGGGGTCAGTGGTAGAACGAAATACTAATGAAGAATCCTTTTTCCCTTTCCTAGCCTCGTTCTCGTCCACGGTGTCGACGGAGATCCCGTACGAACCTGGGAGCACAGGGGAGGGGATGCCAATTCCAAACCGGTACTATGGCCCAGGGACTTGCTCCCGTCGCTTTGGCCGAACATGAGGGTCTTGTCCTTTGGATACAACGGCGACATGTACCGGAATAGCTCAGCCGCCCGAATCAGGGACAACGCCCTGTCCCTGCTCTCGTTCCTGTCGGTCAAGAGACGTCGAGCGGGGTCGGAACGGCCCATCATTTTCGTCGCCCATTGCCTGGGTGGACTCATTGTCAAGCAGGTTAGCGTCGCCGCTGATGGATGGACGTTCTGGATTGGCGACTGTTTACTGACTTAGCCCCTGTTTGCCTAGGCTCTATATACTGCGGAATATAACCGTAGGTTCAATTCAATTGCCCAAGCAACCAAGGGTATTGTAAGTTGTCTTCCCGTCCCCACAACCCTACCAACAGCCCTCTCTTGATACTACGGCATAGACTGACACTGGCCCTTCCCCCGACCAGATCTTCTTTGGCACGCCGCACGCCGGCACGGACAAGAAAAAGGACATGTGGGACCACATCTCTCTCGCCTTCTCCGGCCTGGACAAGTCCTCGGGCAAGCGCTCTCCCCTCGCCGAGGCCCTGAAGCGCGACTCCGAGTGCCTCGCCGATATCAACGCCAAGTTCCGCCAGCTCGCCCCCAACTACCATCTCGCCAGTCTGTATGAGATGCTGCCTTGGCCCGGAACTGGTCGTCTCATTGTGGATATGGCAGTCGCCAAGATGGGTGTCGATGATAATGAGCAGACTTTGCCAGTGGATGCCGACCACGTTACGATGTGCCATTTCAAAAGTGCCAAAGATCATAGCTTCCAGTTCGTACATTATTGGATTGAGGGGGCAACGGGCATTGAGTCCACCACCACCGCTGAAACTACGACTATTAGTCCCAAGGATACCGACACTAGTGAGGATATTAGTGATAGTATCAATGACAGCGTAGTTGTCAAGGCCAGCAGAGACACCCGTGGACTGGACGCGACGCAGGGGGTGATTGACTCGCAACAAGGATATACGCTCTTAGGAGAAGTGACGGTGGCCGAGACTACTACGACCAAACAACTTCAGCTTCACATCAAGGCTGCAAGCCCTGTCGAAGGTCGGGTTACCGCTGCGAAGGGACCCGAGCGCCCGGCGTTGATGGGGGAAGGGGAGGCCTCGCCGTCCTGGCTCCAGGACAGGGTTGGGCAAAGGAGTATTAGGACACTCTTTGCGGGGTTGTATGCGCACCATTAAGCGTCCCTATTAATAATTGTTTCGAATTGTTAAAGCCGAGGAAAGAAAAGGCACAATCACGCGTCGTAAGGAAGAGGAATAAGTGCAGTGGGCTGGTAAATGAAGACTAAATGATGGAGCAGAGAAGTAACAGAGCTAGATTAATCGTTCGTTTCAATTAGCATTTCCTTTAATAATAACCTAGAAATAGTTTGGGCACTAGCAGCCACTCTCGAGGGCCTATGTTCACACAGAGTGAGCGGTGTGATCCACGTCTCTGTATTTGTCTGAATGGAGAGAATGATACTCTTTAATGACTGACTACAATACTGATTCAACTAGACTGACCTGACTCAGGTCGATACGGACATTTGATAACGACTCCAACAACTTCACCACCCATGTGGGAATGCACTCGGCTAATCGGCCACATCTCCATCGATGTGCGAGAGCGCCATCGCCCGATGTCCTTTTGCGGCCTTAGTGGCGGATTCTGATGGATCCCGAAAATGAGCTCAGAAACTGGTCGTACTACGGTAAGCCCTTCGCGCTTGTCGCTTACCCATGCTCAAATTGAAGCGGAAACTAAACAACCAATTCGGAACTCTTTGCCTTGGGCTCGGCGATCTACGAAACCACGGCGCTGGATGTAGTGAAGACTTTGAACGGGTATGAACGTCGATCAACGACCATGAGCAAAAGAGGGAGGAGAGCATGCTTTCTCGACACCGATCGCAGATAGCTGGTCAATATCAATAGACAACCCATTCTAACAAAGAGGAGGCCAAGCCGTCGTCCTTCATTTTCCACCTTTAGCAATCTCAGATGACTCATGAATGCTTCATGGGTTTCATTTTTATAGTGCTAATGGAGCCTCTCCCGACTTGAAGAATCTCACCAAAGACGGACATACCAATCCTCGTCGAAGAGCACTTCAGACTGTGACGCCGCACCAAGGACTCTGTAGTGGAGACGGCTTGAGCCTCTGAGCCACTGCTTGAAATCTTCCAGCTTAGAGGGACTCTGGAGGGGCATGGGACGAGAGATTAGTTGCCGAACCTTGTCGTCACTTGGTGTTATAAGTACTAGATCGGTTGGTGTTGCGGCCTTCAAAATCCCTATTGACGCAATGTTGCCCAGCCGACGCTTAACCACTCCAGTCCTCACGGCCTGAATTACCCTATCCGAGACTATCGATGTACGGTCTGTCGGAGGAAGTAATTCCAATAACGAGGGTACATTAGGGGGCGACAAAATTGTAACTATGTCTCGGATCGTTAGGCTGAAGAGGTCTGAACTGGGTTCGGCATGGAAGACACCGTCTCCGGCAAGGTAAAAAACCAGTGTCCCCGGAAGTTCAGGGTCGTCGCGTAAAAATGCCTCGAGGACGTGAAAATAGTGATCAGGCATAAAATAACCTTGACGTCTATGGATTCGTGGAAGGAGTACCGAGAACAGCAACCAGACGCTCACGGTTCCCGCATTTGCGGAAATGCCAACGTCAGAGATGGAGCGCGCGGTGTTATCAGTCCGTTGAGAGCAGCGAACGCTATGCCTCGCTGAGAAGCCATTCTGAAGCAACAACTCGCACAGGCTAGGAGTGATCGTACCGAAAACGGCACTCACTAGAGCGTTCAGACCCGGGGTAGCATCTGTTGTTGACGGAAAGACTTCGGAAGAGATAGTCCGATGCTCGACTCCCTTCCTCAGCTCTTCGCGAGCATAGCAAGCCTGGCCATGGCTGATTGCGTAGTGTAAGAATGAGCCATGGGCATGGGGCTTAGACATTTTTCTCCCAGTCTGAAATACGTTCTGATACTGAGCTTTGATCCAAGTGCCGCAATATCGGTCTAGGAGCGCCAGCTCCGCGTGAGAATATTGGATTGGGTTCTCGGGTTTGAGACGATTCCGAGGGAAATGCTTTAAAAGTGAGTCATTGGGCAGCTGTATAAGAACTTCATTCTCTATTCGCGCCCTTCCTTGGTGTTCATTTGTGAACAGGGCTGCTCTCACGGTCTCAACAACCTTCAATCGGCCATGTAGTCGCAGCAGGTCGATATCCGCAAACTCGGCCAGCAACTCCGTAAGCCGCCTGGGTGTCCCCAAGTAGTCACGAACTGTTTTGTGAAAGAAATTAATGCTCCGCTGTTGAGGTCGGTGTTTACCGGGCGGCCCTCGGTCGACTGGGACCACCAGTAAGCCTCCGGTAAAGCTGGATATTTGTCTCGCCACTGTTTCATACAGTTCAAGATAATCTTCCTTCGAGTTCAACTGAATAAGATGTCTGGCAGACGGGAATTCAGAGTCGGCCGCGATGCCAGTGATCTCTAGTCCTGCAAGGTAGCCCAGGCGCAGACTACTCGGAAAGGGGTATGTAAGTACCAACAGGAGCCGAAGATCCCCCCAGTTCCTGTCTGCCGGTTCGAGTGCTCCCAATATTTCATCATAGAGCTCGTCCAACTCTTTGGGCATACTCCGAATCCTTCCCCGCAACCTCTCGAGACTACTTCCAAGATTAACTTCATTGATTACCGAGTTCAAAACAAGACGTGCCCACAAGAAGACCCCTTCGGCGAGGTCAACAATCTCCTCCACGAGGGCACGATATATGTTTTCGACTCTAGAGAAATCAGAATTTTCCTGAAACATTCGACAGGCCAGCCGTATTATGTCCTGCGCAGTCAGCTCATGGAGGTGTATTCTCAGATTGTTATCAAAAGTGTCCACAAACTCCACGTGCGGTCGAGAGCTGACGCATATCTTGACGTTTTTGGACACAGCCCATCTGCAGATTCTTTCTGCAAGAAGCCGGTGATCGTAAGCCTTGGCGTTGTATTCGTCTAACCCGTCCATAAAAAGACAGATCGCGATGTCCTTAGAGCTCAGTGATGTCTGGATAAGACGATCAAAGGCCTTTTTAATGTGGTGTGGTCGAAACAGATCAGCTTCTAACCGACGACTGGATGGATGGGCAGCGGATAATTGTTCCCACTGATCGGGGAACACCTGGGGGAGAAGTTGCGGGCATTGCCTTAGGACGTGGAAAAGAATGGAGCGATACAATCCATCGAGGGATTTCTGAAGCTCACTTCCCGCATTCCAGAAGTAGAAGGGTGCGAATACCAACTTCCTGCCACCAGCCCAGGCCTGAAGAAGTTTGTTCGTCCTCTCGTCCGTGCAGAGCAGCTTCATCAAAGTCGACTTCCCGGACCCAGCCTTTCCGGAGATGTGAAATACCCCAGTTCCGGAAGAGAGCCAGTTTCGCAAAAGCGTCCTCGCCGCTTGCGTTCGTTTTTTATCGGTCCGTTTGGAAATCGATATATCGGCATCACTGCCGAGTTCGGGACTGATCCCACCTCGGTTACCCTCTTCTGAGTCTAGGATCCAGCGGAAGGTCTCATAAGGCGCGTCTTCAATCGAGTCTTCGCGTGTATGTATAGTTTCAAAATGCAGATGCTCTAGGATCCTTGTCTCGCGATCGGTAGACTTGACAATTGCCTGCAGCGATTGCAACTTCTCGTTTATCTCGGATAGAAGATTTGCGTCTTGTAAAGGTGATAGAAGAGAAGTGACCTTTTCGCGGATATCCTCAAGTCTGGCTGAAGAAGTGCAATCCATTTTTTCAGACGTGGCTTGAACAACATCTAGTTGCTTTTTGGTCGCGGATGTTTCTTCGCTACAAAGCCTCACTGTCAGAACCGTTTTAACAGTTTTGAAAAGGGCATACGCATACTTCAACAGACACAGTAAACGGAAACTCATCTGACTGCGGTACTCGCCAAGGCGGGCTTCGAGAGACGCAATCTCTTTCTGCTTCCGCTGGCCAGTAAATGCCTTCTTGAGTCGCTCTCGTTTTGACTGGCTCGCAAGCTTAAGCTTTTCCAGGATGAGAATAAGTTGCCCTGATGTTGACTCGCACTCCTTTGCCAGATCCTGGAGTGCCACCTCATGCTTAGATGAGGACCCAATGTTAACTTTCAGTCCAAGAGAGCTCTCCTTCAAATCGCTGATGACCTTGAGGATCCGGGCGTTTTCTTTCGTCAGGCCATTGCTTGACTCGCAGAGCTCATTGGCGATGGCGATAACTTTGCACGAGAACTCTATAAACGTGATGATGCTGCTCGCGAGGCCTATAGCCGACGCGGGATCCATGGTGAATCAATCTAATCGAAGCTTGAGGATTTGAAGGAGGGAGCCAGGAAAGAACCAAAGCTTCTGGCCAGGCTCCAGGTAGATGAGGGGTTCAAGGGGCGAAGCATCATGGCATCCTGGGCAAAAGTGGCGCTGCCCAATGATAAAAGAGGCACTCCCGCGTCTGTATTTGATTGGGTTGGGGCTTTGTATTGTCCTGCAGTCTGGTTGAAAAAAGATATGCCCCCTGAGGGTACAATGAACATTTGCATAACTGTGACCGCGGGCTGCGTATTTGGGCGTTTGGTTCGATGCTAGAAATTGGACGATATGTGGCTATGAGGCCCGCAAGAGCGAGGGAGTATTGAAACATCTATCCCAGGCTCGAGAATAGCTTGCAGACCGCATCGAAAACACCTGCGGTATGACTGAAGATTGGGATAATATATGTCTAAACGTGCAGATCTAACCCTCTGCATTTCCAGTCTATCCCACTCTCCCCCAGCGAGCTCGTCGTGTCTCGCGGCCCAATTACAGGACCCCGGGTCGAGCGACCAATCGAAAATCAATAGAAAATCGATGTTTCCGCATTTAACCAATGGAGATCGCCCCTTCTCTTTGGTAAAGTTCGTCGCTTCCTCGAAGCTGCGGGGAAACCAAGAATAGAAAGCTCAGCTCGATGGATGCATCGTCTCTCGTTAATGCTTTTGATAGACTCACGCTGGATCAAACTCTCCTAGTTACACACTCTGCTATCGAACTTTCGATACTTTGTAGAATACCTTTTTAATAATTATCATCCCCTGCGCTACGGCAATGGCTTCGACCGACCCGCAATCGACGCAGAGCCTTGAGGGCGGGCGCTGGACGCGATATCTCTCCGAAGTCATCGATGCTAATGACGCTCACATCGCTTCCGTCAACACCGCAGTACGGCTAAAATGAACCTACTCTATTTGAATTCTTTCTAACGCCTAATTAGATTCACTCTAAGCCCGAGCTCGGCTTCGAAGAGCGCGAAGCCCACAAAACCCTTGTATCCGCCCTCCAGAAACTAGGCTTCCCCGTAACACCCCACGCCTACGGTGTTGAAACATCCTTCTCAGCCGAAGTGGGAACAGGCGGCCGCCTAATTATCTTCAACGCCGAGTACGACGCCCTCCCCGGCATCGGCCATGCCTGCGGGCACAACCTCATCGCGAGCTCCAGCTTCGCTGCATTCCTCGCTGTGGCTGTTGCGCTCGAAAAGTCCCAACTCCCGGGCCGCGTCCGACTTCTCGGGACTCCAGCTGAGGAGGGCGGCGGTGGCAAGTTGAAGCTTATCGAGGCGGGTGCTTATCGTGGCGCGGCGGCGAGTTTGATGCTGCATCCAGGAGCTGGATATCTTCTGAAGCCGCCCGTTCGAGGTGTTGCGTATTACAGGATGTTGGCGAATATCAAGACGAGGGTTTATTTTACGGGCCGAGAGGCGCATGCCGCTATTGAACCTTGGAACGGAGTGAATGCTCTCGACGCCGTTTGCTTGTCTTACAATGCGGTTTCGATGTTAAGGCAGCAGATTCGGCCTCATGAGCGAATTCACGGCGTATTCCCTCGGGCTGGGAATAGGCCGAATGTTGTTCCCGCCGACTGCTGCGTCGAATACTACGTCCGCAGCGATACCAAGGCAAATGCCGAGGCCCTATGGCAACGCGTGTTGAAGTGCTTCGAGGGCGCAGCCTTGGCAACGGGGTGTGGCATGCGCGTCGAGCCGATCAACAGCTACGCCGATCTGAGACCCAGCATTTCGCTATGTCAGGAGTATATGGCGGTGATGCCAAATGGAACTGTATCCTACAACGACCCGCCGGATTTCCTCGCGGGAAGCACGGATATGGGCAACGTGACGTACGAATGCCCCGGCTTCCACGGCGCTTTTGGCATCGACACGGAACAAGGACAAGGGAATCACACGAAGGGATTTGCTGCTGCTGCTGGGACGCAGGATGCGTATAGCCGGGCTATGGAAGCTGCTAAGGGGATGGCGGCTGTTGGGTGGAAGGTTTTGGCTGACGATGTGTTTGCTAATGTGGTGCAGTATGAATGGGAGCAAGATATGAAGGAGGCGGCGGGTGTGAATTGAGGGGACGGAGCCAGTGTTGGTGCGGTGGTTCTGGTATTGTCAGATATGAGCCCGGCTGATAGGGATGAACATTACAAAACAGGCCCAGATTTAAGAACACAGAAGACTAGATAGAATACGCCCAGGGAACTCAATTCCTACCAGGGAGGGGAGGTGTAGTCTAGTTAAAGTCTCACACTAAACAATGCTAACATTATTACATTACAAGCCTGTAAACACGGGATATTTTTATCTTTCAGCGGGTACAGGTAACCGCTGGGATTTTCAACAGGAACTATCTATTAAGGACTATGTAGGGTCATAATGGTTAAGAGTTGAGACAAGAGTCACAGGACACAGTCAGATAGAAACTCTCTTTTCAGCTAGTATGATCGTAGAGGCAATGTATCAATTCCGCCTAATTTCTGATCTGATCTGTCATGCAAGGCAGGACCACTAAAGCGGCAAACGCTCTCTGCTGCATAGTCTAATTACCATGGCAGCACATCGCCATCGTAACTCCTGAAGGTGCCTCCGTATTTCTCACGGCTCGCTGCGTCTATCTCTCGCAGCAACCCAGCAACACTTGTTTCAACTGTGACAGCACCAAGCGTGGCGGGGTCAATGCCACGAGACGTGAAGTGGCCGACCATATCCGTTAGAACCAGACCTGGATGTACCACCCAGGTTGTCAACCACGGCTCCTCCAGGTGTATCCGGGCCACAAGCCAATTCAATGCCGTTTTGCTGGCGCCGTAAGGGCTGAAAGCTGATGGAAATGCACTTAGGCTTGGTTGGAGGCCAATACTGCCAAGCGCTGTCGAGATTGGCAGGAAGATCGGATTGCCAGTCTTGCTCGCTTTCAGTAGGGGGTAAACTGCTTGGAAGAGTACCACTGGCGCAATGGTGTTGACATTGAAATGGTCGCGAAGAGCTTCGGGTGTCGTGTCTAGTACTCGCCCGTTCGAATGAGAGACACCCGCGTTTGCAATAACGACGTCGATCGACGTGATGCCGTGTTCTTCTTGAAGCCGAGAGATAGCGTCTGCGGCGTCCGTATCGATATTGGAGTCGATCTTAAGGGTGATGAGAGTAGTGCCCTCGCCCTTGGGCAGTTTGGAAAGCGCGGCGACTGCCTTAGCTGGGTCTCTGGCGGCTGCTATAATATTCAATCCAGACCTTTGTAGGAGCTGTTCGGCGAGACCCTTGCCGATTCCTCGATTGGCACCCGTAATAAGGTAAGTTTTCGGGGCGTTAGCCATAGCGATGAAACGGTGCAGTAATGCAAGCGGTATATAAGATGACGCTGATGAAAACGAGTAGCCAGCTGCTTGATGCAGGAGTGGGTTTGTTTGCGCGGATCCTTTTCTTTATATACATACCTCTTGCCTCGGACTGAGGTGGCAATCGCTACAAAATACTCTGACCAATTCTATAAGATGTATAATGGAGCATCTTTACTAAATCCCCTTGCTGTGTACATAGAAATTGCTGGTCAACGGTCATCCCGACGATTTCGAAACCAGATAAACTAATATGGTACAACCTCCTCCAGCCCACTCGGAACAATTACAAAAATCTCCGGAGACGTTGTCCACAGGAGCAACTACTTCCCGACTATTGCTACATTCCAGAATGGCGCGATATCGTTCAGGCTTATCTAGGACAAAAGAGGCTAGCGGTAGCCACTCGGCCTTCCCATAGTCCGTCCGAGAATACGAGACTGACTAAAGATTAGCTTGGGCTAGATTACAGTGGGTCGCGGCAGAGAGGTTCCTTCTGCCTCAAATGGCGTACGAAGGCTGGTTGAGGATGGAACGTCATGGACGGGATCGGAGAGGTTACGCAATTTCCCCGAAAAAGGGGGACTGTCGCCCCGGAACACTTGCAACCTAAAGAACAACCAGGCCGTGCAAATATGAGCACCAGAGGCAATTAGATCACGGGCTGAGCCGGATTTTGAAGAAGAGCAAAGACACCATCCAACGCAATGGAGGGTTATAAACAATAACTTGCTAAAATTATGGACCGCTCAATCATCAGTGGGCACCGAAGACCAGATTAATTGGCGCAGATCTATATATATATATACGGTACGTGGTACTAGTTAGATAACTCGAGATGAGCACCGACATGGGAACAACACTCGAGCGCCGTGCCCGTGGTATTATTGAATGGAGCATTTGCAGACCCTACTTAGCAGATAGATGCAGATGCCTTCATTACTCTAGCCAGCTCCTTCTTTGAATACCCCGGACCATTGCCCAAGCAAGTTGATATTTGCGTCATATTCTGTATGAATTCCGGCACCCTGAGCGTCATTGTAACAGAGCTCGGCTGAGCATGATACACGGAAAAAAAATCGATGTAGCTCCACGAAGCCGGCGGCATCGGCCCTGACGAGAAGAATCTCAGATCATCTTCGGTGCCGAATCGCGACCCATCCAACTGCAGCTCCATCGTATCTGCGTCTAGCATCTTAGCGCCAAGGCTTTGCAACCGCCTCTGGACACCAATAACTGTGAGATACTCTGTTTTCTCTCTGGGGTGATTTACTTCAAGCGTGGTGGTGTCAGAGCAACGTGGCAGGGAGAAAGGGGGTGACCCATCCGGTTGTTGTAAAGTCGTGCTGTGGTTGGCACCCCATGCAACCCCTGACATTCGATACATGTATTCCTTTCCAGGCCCCAGTAGCCAGCCAAAGAGCGCCGTGAGCTGCTGTGGCGTCCGAGAACAGAGGGCGAACCCGGCCTCGTCAGTCTTCTCCGGGATATGTTCTGAGAGTAAACGATACCCATAGAGTATGGTTGCCTCGAGCAGGCGAAGGGAGAAAGAGCCTAGAGCCGAAAGAGTTGCGTTTATATCGGGAGACAAGGGTTGAATTGGCTGGGTGCCGGAGAGTTCGGGCATGGTAGATGTGATCCAACCATTACCGAAGACTTGATGTGGCGGAAGTATTGACTTTGATGGGGTTCGAGACATGGATTGAAAGTTGAGTTCCATGGCTCCTTGCTCCGAAAGGATGCTCGCACGAGTGTTACTAGGCAACGCATGGCTAGAAGTCCTCAAGGAGCTGCCCAGGGTCGAATTCGTGCTGCCATAACCCGAGATAGGTCCGCGAGACCGTGAGCTATTACCAGAGGCCAGCCTAGCTTCCGCTCCAAGGCTGACGTCACGCTGATTGTTAAGGGGGGTTGGTGTTGGCGGCGGCGTGGCCAATTCCTCAACACCAGCTGCTCCTTTGGCTAGCGACAGAATCTGAGCGGAGACATGATGCAAGTTGCTCAGAAGAGCGGGGTTATCGGGGCCAATCGTTTGAGCTTCCAGCACCTCATCCAGAAATCCTGTCAAGACGCGGCTCATCTCCTCGATCGTCTCCTCCAGGTGTTGGATACGGTGGATCTGTGCTAGTGCCGCTGCCTGGCGTCGCTGGCGGAAGACGTGTTGCGCTTCGCGATTCCTTTGTCGCCGAATCTGCCCGGCGTGAGCGCCCGGTATCCTGACACGGCAAGACTCGAGGATCGGGGAGCCGCACGACGTACCTCGAGAAGTTCCCCAGAAATTGATTGCCCAACTCGCCTTTCCTGGGTGTCTTTCATCTCTTCTAAGCTGCCCATGACTGATAAATGCTGAAATTGAATGGCTGCGGTGTCGTTTCCCCACGGCAGAACGGCAAGCATCCTAAGGCCGTCCAGTGTAGAGATGCAAGATACTGGTCGGAGGCCTCGGTTCGGTCTCTCGGAGCTCACTAATAACGTCGAAGTGGAAAGAGGCGGAGTGTTTATGTAAAATCCCCGATGTACCGAGGACTGATCAGTGATCAGTTACACCGTTGCGTTGTCTGTGCGGTAGATTCCTCGATTTGTCAGGATAAAGTAGGCCTGAAATTCCAGGCAACGCAGCTATATAAAGCACGCTACCATATTAGAAAGAAAAATCATCTCTATAGCTAGGCTATAGAAGCTACTAAGGGGATGGCAGCTGTTAGGTGGAAGGTTTTGACTGATGATATGTTTGCTGAGGTGGTACAGTATGAATGGGAGCAAGATATAAAGGAGGCGGCGGGTGTGAATTGAGGGGACGGAGCTGGTATTGGTGTAGAGGTTCTGGGGATAGGCCTAGCTGATAGAGCATGAACATCACAAAACAGGCCCGCATTTAAGAACACAAGTCCGGAATACATCTAGCGCTCAATTCCTACCAGAGAAGAGGAGTTACCTATCTTATTAAAGTCATAGACTAAACAAGGGTAATATTATTATATTACAAGCCGTTAAATACGGGATATTTTCATGCTTCAGTAGGCTGAAGGTAGTAACTAGGGCTTTCAACAAGACCTTTTTCGATGGGTTATCAGAAGTAAAGGAAAACAGGACACACCGACGCATTTACAGTCTAGTAAATAGACCCCGAGTATTATATTGTTGTGTACCTGGGAAAGGGGAAAGGGGAAAGGGGAAAGGGGAAAGGGGAATATCAAGTAAATTGGAAGAGAGCGAGCTTTTATAGACGCCGAGAAAGCTCTGGATGATCATCAGTGGTATTAAGATCACTCCATCACATGTGCACATTGTGCCGTCAGTGTTCGCGGTTAAATGAGTATTAATATATTAAGTGCATAGCCACGGCGGCCCATGGAGCAATACATCCCAAGACTCATTCCCCGGCCACCCGCTACCCTCGCTAAATGATGTGAGTTAAGATGGCTATAATGGCAGCCGTCATAGCAGCTACCATGGCAGATTCTCTCCTATCTGCGGCCCCTGGGGCCCAACTCTTATCCCAATCGTCGTCTCCGCAGTATCCTGTCAGTAACGTGCTCGGCCACTCTGTCACGTTGGCGCAGCGGGCCGTTGAGAGCATTTTGGCGGTGACGTTGTCTGCAAGCTCCTCCGTTGAGCGAATCATACAATCTTGCGGCTCCGGGTGGGGATCTTCTGGATCCAGGAAAGGGCAGGAGTCCGTTGAGGTCTGTATAGGGAAAACCGTTGTCCTCTCCTCGCTCTTGATGTTGACCGTCCAGAGGGGTGTTGGGCAGTTAGAATCTCCGTCATCGCTGACATTTGGAATGTAGATGTCTGGTAATTTACCGTTGTCGTCGTCGAAGTAAACGTCAAATACGCCAGTAGTGCGGGGTATTTCTTCAGCAAACGTAGGTGTCGTGTCCTCAGCTCCCTCGGCTGCTGGCGTGCAGTTATAGACCGTGAAGAGGTGCCAGTGGATGAACCACGCCTTAGTCGTTGCGTTTGCCACGACATCGGTTGCGAAAATGTGTATGAGGGGGTCTGGTCTCTCAAATGTCCCAGATGTCTCGACCCCTGCCTGCGGTAGCATTAGGGAAGGTTCCCCAACCAGGCGATGCCGATCTATCCAGTGCCATCAGTTGCCAGGTATACTTGAAGCCATAGGGCCACAGAGCAGCTGGGTTATGGAGAGCAAAGACCACCGGGAATGGATACACTCTCTTGTATGTTTCATTCGGCCGTGGGAAGAGAATGTCGAGCTGGGCAGTGCCGGTCTGCGCATCAACAAATGCTCCGGCCAGGCTCATGAGCACAGTTAACGAGGTAAACATTTTTATTTTTTTTTGTTTGTTTGTTTGTCTTCCCAAGCGGTAATATTAATTTCTCGCCCCAATGGAAAAAAGACGAAAGGATGTTGGAAGGAGAATGTGATATGAGAGAGGAAAGAAGGAGTGAAAAGAACATTGGGCGTCTTCGACCACGTTCTAGACGGGTTTGGACCAATATAGCCGCAAAAGCTGATGAGCCGGTGCGGGAGCGGATGCTCTTAGCCACTCCTGAGAGCGGAGGGCTAGTCCCGCGGCCGCACAAAACCTAAGGCCAACGGCCGAGCATAAGACAGGAAGCTAGACCAAGCAGTCAATCGGCCTGGACCCGGCACTGCCAAGCTCGGCCCGGCGAAGTCCTCGGTGCTGTTGGTTAACAGGGAATTCGGCTATATAGAGCCTAGCCAACCTTCGAGGGCTCTGGCAATGTCCATACACTGGATAAATCGCTCCAGTGACGGCTGAACCAGACGGTCGGGCCTGGTTGAATTGCCAAGCTCGGCCTGCGAGATACACTGGGCGAGAATGCTTGTATGCTGCCCGGGCTTGTATTTTGGAACAGCTTAACATAATGACAAAGACCAACTATTAACATATCACAATTATAAATCTAGCTTTTTTCGTGGGAGTGTCTGCTCAAACTAAATTGATGATGATCCTTCTTCTTCGTTATCTGGAAGAGCATTTGTAAGTTCCTCAAACTTGTGCTCCAACCAATTGCCCACGAATTCCAGGGCCTCCTCGTCACACTCTATCGAGGAAACTTTGAACTGCTTGACAGCAGTTCCCTCCCACTCGCCGACACCGCCTCCCTTACTCAGCTCTGTACCGAGAGGCTGGCACGTATCGAAGTCTAGCAGTACGGGCTCGTCGTTATCCGAGAACATCACGTTGAGGGGATTGATATCGTTGTGTGCCAGTCCGAGGCCATGAAGATGATTGGCCGCGGCCTTCAGGCCCTGCATGCATCGCGCCCGTTGGTCTTTGCCAAAGGAAGACGGGTCGTACGCGCGCTCGAAGAGAGTTTTGCGGTACTTGACCAAGGCTAAACCCGTGACGCGGCCGTCGTCGCTCACCACGCACCCCAGAGACTGACCGAGGTTCGGATGGGGATGTTTGCGCAGGATTTCGTAGACCTCTGCCTCGCGTAGGAGTCGGGCGGCTATCTCGTCCTCGCGGTCCGGGGAGTAGCCTTCGAGGGGCGGTTTTTTGATGTAGATGGTGGGCGCACGGGTTAGGTGCGAGTCGTAGGGTGGAAAGATGTCCTCGCGTGGGATGGGCTTGAGGCTCTTGACGGCATCGTCTCGGTCCACATCGACCTTTCGCGCCGTGATCGTGCCGTGGTAGTAGGTGTCTCCCTCGACAGCGACGATTGCCGTATGAGAAAATACAAGTCCAGACTTGCTGTCTTCTTTCCAGACCTCGTTGATGGAGACGATCTTCCGTGGCAGTGTTGCGCAACTCATGGTGACGTATTATGGTTGGTTATTATTCTCGATTTGATGGGGTTTGAGGAGCGTGGCAGAGTCCGATCGGTGAGATCCGCGAAGTATGATTGATGGGTGGATTACGAAGTAATTGACAGTTCAATTATGGCAAAAGGGGGACCGTCGAAGGCCCCTAAAAGCAATACACAAGACTTGTACTCCGTAGAGCCTGGCCTATTAATTGGGCATGTTGTTTCACCCGAAGTTGATCATTCAACAAGGAGTACGAAGTACCCGTAGCAGTGTTGCACAGCAGCAGCCCGGTCAAAGTCGACATCGAATCACTTCTGCTTTTGCTATCACGCGTTGACCCCGCTTTTCCCGTCGGTGCTGTTGCAGACCGGGCGTCCATAAATCGTCGACATGATTGGCCGTCATCGTCGATATCCATGCACGACTGAGGCACTTCGTAGATTATATTACACCCCAATTGATCACTTCCGCCACTGCCTGGCTGCAGCGAGGCGAGGCGAGACGCCGATGATAATAGAAATGCGCAAATGTGCAATAGAGTCCTTCGTGGGCGACAGTTTCACACTTGCCAATTGGACGAACAAAGATAAGAGTTCCGCCGAAAGACCGTTCCGCATCTACATTCCAAATTGTCACGGCTGGCAATATCGTCTGCTGAGAGCTCGGCACTTGGATGAGTTCGACTCTGGGTCTCACCAGAGCCTCGCAAAAGGGCCTACGTGGGGAGCAGTTGCTCGGCCATATAAGGGCAACATATCCCCCCGTTCTTCGTCCTGAAGATGGCTCCAAATTTCCCTACATTTATCTCATTCTAAGCCCCTGGCGAGCGTCTATACCATCGAATAGTGGCCACTGACCAGGCAGACTCTTCTCACTCTACACACACTCAACACAGCTCGCACTCCAACTAAGAGCCTTGCACTGTTCTATCAGCCATGTAAGTAATTTAACGCTCGACAATATCATCAAAGCTTCCCGGGGTAAGCGCTGACCATGCGAGCCTACCGGTCCGCTGTCTCCTAATAGACCTATAAATATGGCATCACCAATTGATGTAGAACTACTCGTCGACAGCTGCACGTTTATCGAAGTTTATAAAACGGGCGCGAATGGGCACCGAGTCCTGGCTTTGGTTAGGACTTCGAACTGTGGTCTGACGAGCTGCCCAACATCTGGGTAATGCAGAGGACATTGATGTACTTCACAAGGGGACACTCATTCCATAGTCATAGGAGCTAAATTAACCACTAAATCTATACGTCTTCTATTCGGCTTCGTATTTTTGCTGTTTCCTACGTTAGTACTTGATGGCATCCTTGTCCCCCATATCTTGGCATGATGGTTGTGGGTGTTGAGAAGTAAGTAGGGCCGTCAAGCAGTGTTCACGATGATATGGATGAGAAATGCGTATTCAAGTGTAGGGGTGTACGAAGTAATTGTACTTGAATTGACTACTGAAGAGTCTGGAAAGACGAACTAGATATATGGAGGGTTCCGTGGCTCATATAGACATTTCCTTCCCAGCTCTTCTAGGATCACTCTAGCTCACCAGGATCTCTCACGATTCAGATCACCCATGAATCACCGTGCATATGAGTGATCCAACCCTTCCCGTGATCCCCCCATGGTTCCATAGTTCACCCTTTTCTGCTAGGCTTAGCGGCCTCGTCTTTTATCTTGGCCACATGCGGCCGTGTCGTGTCTTAACGGTGCCAACTTGCTGCGAAAGCACGTCGATTAATGCTGACAAATGGCTCCCGTAATTTGACGGAAATCCAGTTTTGCAGATTATCTGAATTTAACATCACAGAATGCTTGCACGTCGTATCGGGACTTCGCCAGCATAGTGAGGCCTCAGTCCTACTGAAGAGGTCCTAATAAATACAGTACGACGACCTCCCGTGCCACATTGCATTTCCGCTGTACGCCACAGGTCTTAACTTAATCTAGTTTAGCATGGCATGGGACGCTGACCTGCCTGCAGAGTGCGGGGGCGGTGGCGGTGGATATTTTTAGAAAAACGACCAACAGACAATGGCTGGCGCGCTCAGTCCTGCCGCGTTTATAACCAAATGGTCTTCGCGGAGTCTAAGATTCGGCATACACCATATAAGCTTCATTGAAGAACCCCTCGGGAATCGCTGTGCTCAGTGAGGGTCACAATGGCGGCTCAAAGCTTCAAGTATGATAGTCTCAGCTATCCGGACTCGATCCGTCTCCTGCATCTCGACCCAAGTCCGCATCACTCAGCGCCGCTGAAAGGGTCTCTCCTCGAGGTGACGCTTAGCGACTGCTACAGCGACCTCAAAAATCCATTTACTGCGTTATCCTACGTATGGGGTAACCCGACGCCTCATGGTACTATTGACCTGGATGGGTGCTCAATGGGAATTACTGAAAGCCTTGACAGAGCCCTCCGTGACCTGAGAGATGAAATGCAAGTCCTGAGAGTATGGGCCGATGCTCTTTGCATTAACCAGCTCGACATCTCCGAGAGGAATAACCAAGTCGCTCTAATGGGCAATATTTATTCCACCGCGCATCACACCATAATACACCTTGGGACATCGACCGCTGAGTTCGATAAGTTATGTCATGTTCTTAGCCCCTCTAGATACGACCCGAGATTGTCTCGATCGCATCTTGTCGGTGAAGCCAAAGCGTCCCTAGCTACAAATGAAGTCGGGGTACTAAAGAGGGACCTCCTGGGAAGGCCGTGGTTTCGCCGAGTCTGGGTGTTTCAAGAGTTGGTGCTTTCAGCCGATCCCTGGGTTCAGTGCGGTCGACAGAGGGCCAGATGGCATCAATTTTCCGATATCATAGGAGCTGATTCCATCGACAAAGCGATGCTGCTCTACGTCCCCCCGGCAGTGTACGATAAGAGACCGCCCGAGCTACCATCAAGACCATCAACGGCTACTGTGGGGAAGCGGCACGGAACATTTGACGTTCCATTGTCCTCGCTACTCAGTCTCCGACGAGGGGTTGGGGCGACTGATCCACGAGATACGATCTACGGTCATCTCGGCGTTGCTGCCGACTCCAAAATATGGTCTCAGCGTATCAAGATTGACTACAACAAACAGTCACCGAGGTGATGGTTGACGCAGCGAGATATTTTCTTGCAGTGACGAACCTAGGGAAATTACTTGACCATGCCATCAACCCGTCCCCGCTCTCTACAGCACCAACAATCCCCTCCTTCGTTCCTCGATGGGCTGCCATCCAACCTACTCAAAACTTCTTATTTAGAAAAAGACCGGGAAACGACGCGCCCTACGTAGAATTCGAGGGTTGCCACGGCATATTTCTCCCTGGCCATCCGGTTCTTTGCGTCTCCGGGTTTTACAACACTAGAATTGATGGCATCAGCCCAGTGTTCCCGGAAGATGTTCCAGGATTAGATATTGAAGGCGCCAGGAAGACGTTTAATAGTGCAACTTCTCAGTAAGTCTTCCTAACAAGTTAGATACCATGCCAATGTGAAATTCTAATATTTTACCCAAACTCAATAGGCCTGTAAGCCTCGATGGAATCGGCCAGGTTCTTGAAACACTATTCGGAACCACAGAGGCCGAGAAACGTATTCAAAAGTTGTTTTCAGGGAGACTCGCGGACTTGCAGCATGTGGCAAGGTATAACGTCGGATTTCGTCTCGGCGATCTCGGGGCCGTCTCAGGGGCCTTGCGTACTTACATCGAGACCGGCAGCGGGCCGTTTGCCGGGAGAAGATTCGCAACGACCGTCGACAACGAGTTGGCAATCGTACCTGCCGAGGCTCAGATTGGAGACATCTGTGTTCAAGTCGCCCACTGTTATCACAACGTTATAGTACGGCCCACCACCGAGGACTTTTCAAACCTCGACGAAACAATTAGAGCTGCCTTCAAGGCTGCGAACCCTCTGAGCGATTCAGATGGGCTTCCGCATGTGGCGTTCCGCGAGCGCGTCCCCGAAGACTACGACGATAACGCTTGGCTACTTGTATGGGAGGCGGGATCAAGGGCATACCCGATTGGCCACTACTTGCTGGTTGGAGTAGCCGATAGCTCGGGAAACAGCGGGATGCCTCCTTGGGCTCGCGGGGTCCCATCCCTTTCCGACTTTGCGATGTTCTCTCTCCATTAGGCACTTCTCGGTTTCGGGTCTATTGGGAGGTATTGCTGCCCGCGGTCCGGGCTCGACTTCTGCCCTTTCATCCTCATCCTCAGTACCTTGGAATAGGCCCTATTGAACAAACACGTCTTATAAGGGTTTTCTTTTGAGAGGAGCAGTGTTATTTTTCATAAAGCAAGAAGTGTTCTAGGAACACGCGGGCGGCATTACACCACCACGGTCGTGCCGAGTCTCGCGGAGACCAAGACTAGAATCTAGTTAAAATACCGGCCGGATCTTGCCACTCACTTAGATATCACATGTGTACAACTCAGGCGTTCCCAGTGGAGTCTACCGATGGGGATGAGATGACTTTCGAAGGACTTGCTTATTGCAAGTTATCTCCTCTCTCGGATATCTCACTTCCGCGAGAATCGGACCAAGATCCTCTCAATACTTCCACCCATCTATTCGTGTTCGGAAGGGTTATGAGCCTGTTTGCCCTTTTTTCTCCAAGCCAGGAAAACTGTGCTATGGCTCGTCCGCCGGTGCTCCAGCTTGTTCGCGTCCATCACTATACGGAACTCCCCTCTCCTGAATCTTTCGCGGCATAGATTTTGAAACGCTAACCTTAAGCCGAGACCCTTGCCATGTGAGTCCGTTGAGCGCCTTGATTACGGCTTGCACCGCCTCCTCGGATGCCAGGTCTACAAAAGCGAAATGGTGCTTCCCAGGCTTGGTCCATGTCGACTGATGGGGGGTGACTCTCTTGCCAATGGTGACTCTGAAACAGCGAACAAATTAGCAGTGCTCTCTATTCCCCACCTTCCGATGGCCAGGGTGGGGTGGAGCGAAGGGACTTACACATCTTGATCGAAATCTTTGAAGATGGCCCGCAGTTCCTTGTCGTTTTCCTCATGGCTCGTCACGGCACCCAACCCTCCAACATACACCCTGCAGCGCTGCTCGCCTTCTACCACTCCTCTCAGATGCTCTTCGGCCCCCTTCGGCCCCTGCCCATTCTCTAACGCCTCCCCGCCCCCACCAGTCCAGTTCCCCCACCTCTCAAACGTCGGCTTAAACTCCCCGGCAGGTCGCCAGGACCCTTGTTGCGACCACGGAGACTGCTTCGGCCTCTGCTGCTGTTGCTTCGGCTGGCACGTGCCCGTCTTGAGCGGTCGGTCCTCGATCAACACGCCCGCCATGCCCTCAATGGCCGCCTCGGCGACGTCACGTGAATCGAATTCGACGAAGCAGTAGCCCGGGTTGCGACCGGTCACGGGGTCGATGGAGATGTGGATTTTCTCAATGGCGCCGAAACCCTCGGCGCGGAGAGACTCGGTGACTTGCTCTGGACGGATGTGGTACAAGAGATTGCCGATGTAGATTCGGCGTCCCTCGGCGAGGGCCTTAGAGTCCTCGATGGGACGGCCGGATGCCGCTCTCTGAGGAGATCCGGTCACAGAGGTTGTCGAGCTTCCGGTCGGCTCTTCCCGCCGGTTGCGCCAGTCATTTTTCTGTCCAAGCGGGGCTCTGCGCGTATCATTGCCACCCCTTGGGCTATCCCGGGAGACGGGGGCGCTGCTATCGGCATCATTTGGCCGAGGCGCCGGATCGCGCACTCGCCAATTGTTCGAGAGAAGACTGCGTGGCGGCTCTCGCCGTCTGGGCGACTCTTCGGAGACAGAGGAGTCTTGTGGGGTAGAACGATCCATTGTACGGGATAAAGACTACTCCGGTTATGGGCTCTAGTTGACCAATATCACGACCAAGACAGCACACTGTCGGAATGCCTGTGCCTATGTCAGAACTAGTTAGGCTGAGCGGATAATATTGTGCTTGATAGTAAAACTTTGTGTTGACATGAATTGGGAGGAAAAAAAAAGCTGGAGGTGGTAACTTACATAAGCCGGGCCCTCATCCGCCCGCCAGCTGCCGACATTCCTTGCAATATCAATGCGTCGAGCAAGCCTTCAATCAATCAACACCACAGTCCCATATGGTGTAGTGGTTAGCATAATGCTCTCTCATCTAATGAGCGCAGCATAGACCCTGGTTCGATTCCTGGTATGGGAGATGCTAAGTTGTATTTTTTGCCCTCCTCTTCATTTTTTCCTTGCTTCGCTTTCTCCCTTATTACTTTTTTTGGCCCTGTCTCACCCCCCGCATCGAAACTCGAAAAGCTCGGGAGAAACAGTCGCTAAATGTATTTTTCGAGACTGGTTTACTCTATTTATATTGGCTGGGCTCCTTCTGTCTCCTGGGGTTTGCCTCTAGCATTCTTGATCTCTTCGTTTCAGAACATTTGGATGCCAATCAGAACTCGGAGGAAGACACTGAAAATGACTCAGCGTTCTTCAATTTTGTTGACGGCAAAAGTTATATTTAAGTGGTTACGCTCAGTGTATACAAGCCGTGACTAGAAGGAATCCGAGAGGCGGGGACATCCATGAGTTGTATCCCGGTTCTCGATAGTGGTCACGCATGAGACTGTAATATAGTATTCTCAAATATAGACGAAACTGTGGCAGAAATATATAGATTCGCAATCCAAGTTGAAAACAGCCAGAAGGATAAAAATTTGTGACAAAGAGCACGACAAGCAACTAAACGAGTGCGAGAGAAGAGGTGACATGTAAGTGAGGCTATTAGATTGGTTATTGCCATATTCCAACCAGCTTGGGAAACCAGCTCAGATAATAGCTAACACCTGGGGATCACTGTTGGGGAAAACCCCCATACGTGGACTAACACCGGTAATATCATTGTTGATACCAAAGAAACACAGGCCAACCATGGTCCGAGGGCTTATTCCTTCGTCTCCTTCTCCACCTTCAGGTAGACGTCGCAGAGCGCAGAATGGCAGGTTGAACCCGGCAATGTACCAAATTTCGTCTCCAACTTGGAGATCTTGAGTCCCAATGCCGACCATGCCCTCGCAAACAAATAAGGGTCTATCTTTGAAGAAGGCCGTGCTGGTTCCTCGGTGTCTTCTAGATGACTCGTTTGGCTCGCTGGCAGGTTCGCTGACATCCCGCATCCATTCGTGATACCAAGCAACGTTGGAACGATTTCTCCTCTGGAGATGATGGGCAGGGTAGCTACCACGTTCAGTCTCTATTTTCGGCAGGTTCAACTCCCCGATCAGATCGGACCATGTCTTCTGAGCCGCCACCGATTCAAGCGGCTGGATTGTCGACTGACTGATGGCTGATACTGAGCCAATCAAGAATCCAGCTCTCCAGAGACAGTCGGAATCCTGATAAGTCTCTGGCATTTCTGGCAGCTCAGACCATCGCTTCTCCATATTAAGCGAAGTGGAAAACCTCCCAAAGGCACAATATCGGATCTCATCAATTGCCAAGTCCAGTGGCGCTGCATCCCAGTCGACTCTCCAGGAATTACGATGCACCGTGTACAGCAATCGCGAGTCCCCCGCGTCTACTAGAGCCCGAGCAAAGTCGTTGTGAACCTGCTCTTTGGTGCGCGTGTAATCCACGGGAACAGACAGCGGTGGCATAAAAAGCGACAGGATGCTGTAGATTTTGTCTTGCGGCATCTGACACGCAAACCGACGGGCGCCCACAAAATGGTCCAGGGCCATGAGGGGTGATAAGAAACCCGGGTTGGTCAAGCTGATGTCACTATCGTCCCAAGCAGGATTCGGCCTATCGTGCTTGTTGATCCAGTAGTCCTCCTGCATGCGGAAGACCTCGCAGTCATCGAAGCTAGAGAAGGGTACCGACGACAGCTCGTATGGTGGCATGAGAACGGACAGCGAAGAACTCAGGAGCGTCTCTTGGATGATCCAGGCTCGATGGAACCAAGGATTGCCAAGCAATTCGGCCTTGGCAGCATCGCCTAGTTTGCCCTGTTTCTCCTTCGAATTTCTCTCCCCTAGCCAGCGACGCATTTCAGGCCCAGCATGTTGCAGGAAGACGACGGTGTCGGCAGCACAGGCGTAGATGTGGCCCATGATTCTGACCTGTTGAGCCCGCTCGTCCAAGTCGGTCTGGTTAATGCAAACTGCGTCGACCCAGAGAGTTCGCGGTTCGTCAGGTTTCCGCAACGACTGGAGGAGGTTATAGCAGTTTTGCGTGACGGTGACGGCGACTCCTGCAGGCTTGATAGTAACCGGCTGCACAATCTTGGGATCTCCCCAGGTGTATGAAACAGCTTCATAATGCGGTCTATCCGTCAGTCTGCCATGCTCAAACTCACATTCGATGGGCTCGTCGGGCGAATTTGCGGGGAGGACATTGAGCAGGCGGATTTCGTCGTCGTGTTCCAACTTATGGTATGCGCCAGGCGAAGACATGTTTTATGGATCAGGACCTTATCGGTCGGGGTATGCGCGGAATATTGATCGTGGTCTATTGTGCAGAGTTGATGCTCGAATTGAAAATTAGGAAAGGGACAAGGGAGACATCATCTTACATCTTTACAGGTAGGTGTCTACGGAAGTCCACAGCGAATTTGGAACTTTGTTCTCTACCCCTCCAGTCTTCACACTTGGAGCTACCCCAATCCTTGCGGATTTCCTCAACAGTCAGAATATTATCTAAGCTTCGAAATAATATGAGCAGGGGTGAGTAGGGTGAGGAGGTGAGCGAGGAGGTCACTGTTTTGGGCCAACCGCGCCACCATTGCCATGTCCCGCATGAAGTGTAAAAAGCATGGCGGAGTTGCACTGCCACCCAGCCGCCTTCCGTAACCAAACGACATCGGCTCTCTTCCATGGTAAGCCGCTAAAGAGAAATGAGATTACCTCCTGGCGCTCATTCTCGGAGACACTAGAGAAGTCTTACATACAGCGATAGGTTCTGAATGCAAGCCCAAAATTGCTAGAGGTTATTTGAGTGCATCGTAGCTTCTTCGTCTACGGAAGCAGATAAGTTACATCAGAAGAGGGGCAAGTCATCGACTGCAAAAAGGAGCCAAAGGAGGGTATAAATTTATAGGAGGACAGGTTTCTAAGGTCAAAATGTGGTCTCACTGGACAAGTTACCCTGTGTTAGGCGAACCATATAATCTGACGACAGCAACTAAACGGAATAATATCTCTGAGACTCGGAATTCCCGCGGAGAGAGAGGACGACTCTGTTTTAGCCAGGCTATTAATCCCAGCCTATGTAATTGCTAATGACGCAGTGTTACCACCACGTAGAGCCTGCAGATACAACAATAAGTCGCTCGTCTTTTTAGGCAAACGGCTTGCGATGCTGCGGCCCAACACCGCCCCATCCCACAGCAACTCATCCATCAGATTCTTAAATCACATGGTCTAGCACCTGCCTCTTCCATGCGCAGACCCTGCTCCGACAATTGAGCGCGAACTGAGCGCACGGTTTTCCAGCCTGGATATGCCTGGTTCCAAGGGATAACTGCTCAACACGGCACTCACGAGACACATATTCCTCGAGATTTCATCCCAAAAAATAGAAATACAGCCTTGCCAGAAGCCTGTTCACTTATTTGAGATGGAGCACTATACCGGAAATTACTATTATCGCCCATTGAGAAAAGGCCGGCAATCCTTGTACAAAATAGACGGGACATTTCCTCCGCCAGATGTACCGGATGATACTCTATGCCTGACTGCTTCAACTGACAAGTGCCGCATGGAGACGACGGGTGATCTTCGAATCTTGGAACTTCTCCCCGGGTCTTTCGACGATCCCTTACAGTGCCGACTACGTGTTGTGGCAATCGAAAACGACCCAGTATACGATGCACTTTCGTATATGTGGGGAGATCCATCACCTACTGGGAGGATTATTCTCGACGACGAAGCCTTCCCAGCATCATACTTCCTTGTTGTCTCTCCAGCTTATATCTCTGACATCATGAATGGCCAGGCGGTGACTGGAGTAGATACTCCTGATGACAAATCCGGCGACTGGTCTACCATTCTGAAGACAGGGTGCTTTAGTCCCGCTCCTGTATACCCATACGTCTCGGAGAGAAGCAACTGGTTAGTAGAGGTAATTCGTTTACGCTAACCGCTGGGTGTCTATGAGCCAAGATATTGCTATACGAAGCGACAAAATACGGGATTAAAACTATGTGGTAGTCGGCAAGAGGGTCTGGCCAGGGGTCTTCGAGGGCAATCAATGTGTAAAGCAACATCTCAACTATGGCTGGTGGTCGTCATGACGGCCATAGTTAACTCACCCGTCGGGTGCAATTCTATACGATCTCGTCCAGATTAGCAGAGACTGCCATATATCGCTACTATATATCTATCAACTTCAGAAGCATTTAATCCTAGCTTTGGGAGGAGAAACAGAACAAGTGCTAGAGAAGAGGCAATACGATGAGGGGGAAACAACGACAACTCAAGTACCTTTACCTCCCCTGGCGTGCTAATACGACCCTCCCAATCTCAAATCTTTTCCCGAGTGGGTGGAGACAAAACTTCAAAGTCCAGCATTCTTCAAAGGCAGTTCCCCACGCGACGCCCGCCTTGGTGTTTAGAAGAAGGCAGTGGCACCTACGTCACTCTTTCCCAGGTTACCAAGGCCCCAGTTCTGCTCTACGGTCTTGAGGAGACTGTAGTGGTTGTACTGGGTCGAGTCAGTCGAGCCGATCTGGCCCGGAGCTAGGGCGCTGCCGAGGAGCACGGTGTAAACCTTGTTATTCTTGGTGTAGCCACCCTCATCGTAAGTGAGCACGACGAGAGTGCGGTTGCTGTTGAAGTTGGGGTTGGAGAGAAGAGGGGTGATCCAGTTACGGGCCCAGTTAGCGCCATAGGCGAGGCCGGTGTCGTGACCGTCATTGTCTGTGGTAGAGAGAAAAGTCATAAGTCTCAAACACTGCTAAGGGGGCTGAAAAGCGAAAGTGGTACATACTCATGTCAGGGGTGATGAAAATCCACTGGGGGAGAACGTTGTTGTTGAGCTCATCGAAGAACAGAGTGAAGTTCTTGGACTTAGCCAGGCGGCTAGGATTGCCGGTGACGGATTGGTAGGACATGATGGGGCTATTAGACACATTAGCACACACGCAAAGTCAATACATATAGCGATCTGTCTGACATACTTGTGCTTGCGGCGGTACTGCTGATAGCTCGATCCGGTGTATCCAGAGTAGGGAAGGTCCTCCTGGTATGTGGCCCAGCTAATACCGCCAGTCTCGAGGAGATCGACTACAGTCTTGATGCTGGGACTAAGATTGTAATCGCCATCACCGGTGACGCCATTGGTGCTTCCTCCCACAGAGGCCACGTAGTTTGGCTAGAGATGTTAGGGAAAATTAGCCACGAGCGACGAACCATGAAGTTTTCGAAATCCATCTTACCTGAGATGGGTGGGTAATCGCAAAGTAGTTGGTCAAGAGCCGTCCTTGCGTGGCGAGGTAAGCCAGGTTGGCTGAAAGTTGTCCAAGTCAGTCATCATCCTAAAGCAGCCTTGTACGCCTGTTTCTTTCGTGAGATATCACTCACTGTTGAGAATGGCATTGGAGTAGTCTTGATTCTCAAGCCAGATCTGGACAATTCTGTCGAAAGTATTGCCGGGAATGAAGCTTCGAGGAGCGAGACCCTCGGTGTTCACGACAGGTAGAGCGAGGGCACTCGCTACGGTAAGGCTACCGATTAGGGCAATAAGAGAGGGGCGCATGGTGATAGTCGATTCTTTCGAGATCAAGGTAGGAAGTAATTAATAGCGATGCTACTGCAAAGAGATATCGTTTTGGTGAGATAGATGATGGAGGATCCGAATAATCGTAGGCTTGAGTGAGTCTATATAGCCTTGTAGAGATTGCAAATATACAGCCATGAGGCATCACGAACCTATGCCTCAACTTCTACCGATATACCTCGTGCCTGAGAGTAACGCGCAATTCGCTCGTGTCACTGAGGCATTTTCGATTCGACAATTGCCAACCATTTCCAATCCCATTCGGTCATCTTTTCGGGATCGATCACACGACTCTTCGGAATCTTTCAAGAGTCCGACACGTATACTTCAGAGCCGGCAGGCAACCATGGCGCTTTCAATATTGGACTTTCTGATCGGCAGATTCGCAAAAGGACGGGCGTTTGTGAAAGCACGTCATGCAGACTATGTGCATAACCAACTCCTTTCCCCCGACATCTCGAGTATTGTAGAACCTGCGAGCGGCCAGTGAGAGTGAGATATTTGACATCGTGGGCATTGAGAGTTGAACTGAGATGCTCGGGAACCGATGTTGATAACAGGCTTTTTGCTCGCCGACTTGCAGACAGCGTCGCATTTTCTTCGGGAACGCTACGACATTCCATTTTTTATACTATTAAGTGGGGTTCGCGATAATCATCTCGAGCACGTTGAAGAATAAATATCAATGCGACGTTGACGCCCGTTAGCCGACAACAATTCAAGGTTGAGGACGGAAGCGAGGGGGTCTCGAACAGGTCACCGAGACGAGACGGCAGAGAGGACTCAGAGGACCCCAACGCTCAAGCCTCCGAGCTTGTTTCTACAGATCGATCCTCCTCGTCCAATCATTCGGCTTCGATATCATTCCATGCAGGCCAGCAACCCCCAAGCCGCTGGAATCCCACCTCTCGGTCGGTGAAGAAAAAAAGGTTAACCTGCATCGGCCAGGGCATGGGGTTACACTTTTGCCGATCCAAGTCCTCTCCGTGGACCAATCTAGACCGCAGTTTAAATTCCAACGGGCTTGGATCACTTGCAGATGCTTGGTTCAGTCTTAAATGATGCTTGTCGAATAGGCGCCATTGTATTGTCATCACACGGACTTGTTCCTCGGCCTCGTGGATCAATATTATCATGGCTACTTCAGGCACATTAGGTAGAGGCCGTGAATCGAAAATGCCTCTCGTCGGTGTTCTCGATAAGGATGGTAACACGTATGAATTACAGGGACAATCTCGGCTCTCCTGCCTTCAAATAAGTCAGATTCACTTTTCTCTCATGTCCATCACCAATATCGCCGTACGAAATTCATAGCCAAAAAAAGCGCCCATCTCCAGCATTCTTCTGTAAGGACCTATCTTCAATACGTCTTCTCTGAACTACTCCTGACCATCTCATTCTTCATAGGCATCGGCCGATAACATTGTTATTTTACCATGGCTTACTCTCGAAGTCGATTCCTCGCCGACCTTACATTAGGGTTTGCTGATGGCCTCACCGTGCCCTTCGCCCTCACGGCGGGAGTGTCGTCTCTGGGCAAGACCGAGATAGTGGTCTACGCTGGACTCGCGGAAGTTTGCGCGGGGTGTCTCAGCATGGGCGTCGGAGGGTACCTCGCCTCGAGAGGAGAGGTACTCGATGCCAAGGACAAACTTGCCCAGTACGCTGAGCTCAGCCAAGAGGATGTGTCGAGTCGGAGCACGGATGCAGACAGTGCCGTAGAGGATCTTGAGAAAGGCCTCCTCTCCGACGACGATGATGTTGACATTTCAGGCTTAGAGAAGCCTGTCGTCGACAGTGTCATATCAGAAATCTCCCGGGGGGCACTCCAGGAGTATCTCGCTCCGTTAAAACTCCCTGGACCTATACAGGATGCTGTCGAGACTCATGTGCTGGGTCACCCTTTTATACTTTCAGGCCTAGTCTTACCGGGATTAGATGAGGTCGATCAATATCCCTGGTCACCTGTCTTGACTGGCTTGTCAATCGCCCTCGGGTATATCCTGGGCGGACTACTCCCACTTATCCCGTACTTTTTCGTCCAACGTGTTGGACAGGGTCTCTTGTGGAGTACAGTATTGTGTGTGATGGCCTTGTTCCTATTTGGTTTTGGGAAAAGGCTATTATCAACAGGATTGAGACGGGATAGGATTGGCCGTTGTTTGTGGGAAGGGATCCAGATGGCTGGCCTTGGAGGATTGGCAGCCGGGGCAGCGGTGGTATGTGTGAAGCTTCTTGAGAGATGAGTTTTAACAGCCAAGACGACGTGTGAGGGCTTTTCTATGTATCGGGGTCGCACGCAGTATCGCGAACTTGCAATGACGGCATTGTTGAGGACTCAGACTTCTATTAACGGATAATCGGTGCTGTTCCTGTTGGAGTTGAATTGGCCTCCTTCATATATTTCCTTCAAAGGCGCGAATCGTATCAATTGATTTATTCCCTCTTGAAACCACGGGAATCTAACTCCCCGAGATTCAAGTGGCTTCTATCAGTGATCCCAAAACCAACTTAGTGTCTTCGTTATCATCTCCCAAATCCCTAAAAGGTTCTAAAGGAAGGTGGTAGTCAAGGTTTAGAGTGGTAAATCTATTCTCCAGTTCGCACGTATCGTCGGTCTACTACTCTAAATGTTAGTTTAACATAAATGGCTCCCTGTCTTGTAAAGTTATAACCTACGCTTGGATTTTGCACACTTGACGATACTGAAATAGGACAATATTTGATTACTTTCAAGAAGAATCTCTCATGACGGTCGATGTTTTAAACTACCTGGCGAATCAGAGCCACCTTTGCCAGTCTGCTGAGAAGTCATCTTCCCATAAGTCCTTAGATAGAAGCGGCTCCATCCATGGATCCTCTGGCTCCGGCGTCCGATATCGCGTAAACTGCATGGTGGGCCGAAGTTCTCTAAAGAAATGCCCATCTCGATGTGCCCTTTTCCACTTGGTCAACCAATCTGTCCACCGACCAAGAGCCTCCCTGTCTTCCACGGTGCAATCTGCATCAGGCAGCAGTCGCGAAAGCAGGTCGTCCATATCATAGCGAACACGTCGTACTCCTTTGGTCCGAATTTCAATAGCACCCAGGATACCCTCGTAGACCAGGAGGCCAAATCCTCGGGATAGCCAATTAAAGTCCAGAAGAGCCCATAGCGTGTTCGCCAAGTACAAACCCAGTCGGTCTTTGAGGCACGATGTAACTGCGTTTCTCACCTGAGTAGTGCCATTCCAGGTGTACGGAGAGTCGCGGCGAGGACCGGGGAATATTACGCGCTCCCCGAGAGACTCGTAAGGAAATGAGTAGCCGCTCCTTTCCCAGGGTTCCGGTATACGGGATGCTATTAACCTTTTTGCTTGGATCTTGTCTATTTCCTCAGGCATGACCTCAATTACGAGAGTCTTAACAGTATATTGACATGTCGATAAGGAGCCGCGATGGCGTGCATGCTGACTAGGACTTGACAAGCCCTGGGGCCCTAGGGAAAAGAACGAAGCGAGAAGGCGATAAAAGTTCCAGGTACCGGAAGGAGGGTTCGGGTAGGTATTTGCGGTCTCAAAAGAGGAATTGCCGCCAAATATGGGGATGAGAACACTCTCCTCGTCGTCAAAAATGCGGAAGGTGACTTGGGTGGTGTGGAGATAAGTCTGTCGTGGAGGCGGGCAATGTGCCCACGTCGGCCACAGGCCACATTCGGTCACGAACATGACATCTAGGCTATATGTCCCCGATTGTGTAGCCGAAAGACACGCCATGTCGTCTCGCAGAGTTTGGCAAGTTTTCGAGATCGCCAGGTCAGCGGATCTGGGCTGCCTGGGAACCTAGATGCCCTAGTGTTCTCAAAGTCGAACACGATCTTGGGAGTCCTTGGGGTGACCTGGTGGACAAGATAGATCTTGGATCGCAAGAGTTAATATCTGCTGGCGGATTTCTCTTGGAAGTTGTAATAAGGATGCCATAATTGATAGTTGAGTAGAGTGGGCAAATGAGTATGCAAATGCGGGACGGAGTGTTGTGAAGGAGCAAGATGGTATTGGGGTAGCTGGGGTGGACACACACTCGATTATACCTGCGGCTTTGTACGACCAACGACTCTATTCAATATTACCCGGCCAGCGACCTTTCATCTGAACTTTAACTGTGAGGTTCCGCCGTGGCATGTAACCGTGTCTTGCGAAGCCGTCGTTGTCAATATTTTTGCCCAGGTCGAACACAAGCGTGTTGAGATTAGGGTTAAACTTGTCCCTGTCCCGCTTTGTCACCGGTAACCTCGGGCGGTCGAGGAGATTTTAGCAGGTGAGTCGCTGGGGCCGGCCGGCGATCGAGTTATTGTGGCGAGGGGCAAACCGGCTTCAGTGTCGTGTGTAGAGCTTAGTGCATTAGTGCCCGGAGCGATGGCAGCCGGAAGGGGCATGGATAAGCTACGTCCGCCGAGAAGATTCGAATCGTCGCCGCTATTCCCGCCGGTGGTGGCGCTTATCTGACTCGACGGCTCGGACCGGTCCTTGGAGGTGACCCAATTAATGACGAGAGCGGAGAATGTAACTGTGGATGATTTTGTTAGGCAGGTCGTGGAAGTGGCGGCGTCGAATGGAGAGGGCATACTATCGCAGTTGCAAGACATGAAACAAACCCAACCAGGCTCTCCGTTGAGGCTCATTAATACGGTCAGGTTACTGCATCTATAGCGTTAGTTGCTGTCGTCGTCGTATTAGAAGACTCGAGGAAAGGAACATCGTACGCAATACTGCTTATAAGCATAAAACAGCCACCCACAAAGGTCCGGAAGGCGATATTGCGGAGGCGAACGTTCGAAGCCGTCCTAGGCATGTGTTTGAAGGAGTAGAGGTCTGAAGATATACTGGTTAGGGCATGTCGGGTTGGAATGAGGAGAGCCTAGGTTGGAACACCTGCTTTTTAGTGGGATGAGGAAGAGGATGTTGAGATAGATATTAACGACCAAGTCAAAAGCGATGAGAGGAATTATGGCAAGTCTCTTCATGCCGATGATGCATATTCCGTTGTTAAATTTCGAGATGTGACTAACGGAGAGTGTCAGTGAGCCTGTTTGTGGAAGTGGGCGAGATCAATGTGGACGAACAAGACGAAATTGAGAACGACGACGGCTGTGAGAAACCCGAGCATTCCAAACGAATTGAAGATGTATAACTTTGATTTGAGTCTTGGCTTTGTCGTGATCCTAATAATGTGCTGAGATTGAGACGGCAGTCATTAGAGTGGGCATCAGTCTGGGGTCACTGAGAGGACACCTACAGCTTTTTCGACCAGGAAGAGGTATATTAACTAAAAAAAGGTCATCGTCAGAGGACTCAATAGGCATTATGCTTCATCTATGGTACCTTACAAGCTATGAGTAAGGTTAGCGATCGTTGATATATGGGTGGTGGTGAGTGCGCAACGAGAGCCCACCTTCGTCGAGATGTAAAAAACTAGACACAGATAAAGTGCCGCAGAACATATTCGAGTATCGGAATTAATGCCAAGAGAATGCTGTATTATAGCCGTTGCGAATACGAAGCAGTAAGAATCGGTGAATATAGCGAGGACAACTAGTATTGCATCAGTTATGGTGTCTTAATATGTCGTCGGGAGTGTCGGTAGCTGAACCCACGCCAGATGACGAATGGTAGCCTCGACCATCCTTTGATAATGGTCAACGATCGAACTAAAGCTTCGTTAGGACATCCCGACAGTGCCTGAGGAAACCGAGCCTTCAACTTCAACTCACAGAGCAAAGCTGCCAAGACGCTGGTAGCCACGAGCGAGACGATCATGCTCGCAATGGAGCCTGCAAGAGGGACGCCATCTTGACTTCGCGGCAAGAGCTCTGCTCGAGCCATCGTGAGAGTCACGAGATCATGGGGTCGGACTTTCGACGGGCATGACGACGGAGACGGATGAAAAAAAAAAAATGAAGACAGCGGAGATGGAAGTATCTTATATAAGCATGGATATTGATCCAAGGGATCGGAACTCGGAAGAGACCAAGACATGGAATGGAAGATCGTAGATCGACCATGGCAGACCAGTGGGAACTTAATAGCATGTATTTCAAGCACCGCCACTTTGCCACTTCTGCTACTGTCCTCTACGATGACGACTCTCCTTCCAATGTACTGTACTACAGTCTACGACATCACCAAATTTGTGTCAAACTTTAAGATGACTTCCATAGCGTCCACCTTCGGGATGAGCAATCGGTTACTACGGCAGATGGCGGAAGATTTAACCGGGATGATTGGTGCGAGCTCAGAATATGGGCCCGGGGCATTGCTAGTCTAGTAGAGTTTATATGTCGGGATCAAGATAAGCTCAACAGGACCGATGGAGTCGGCTCTTTAACGTGCCACAATCCCCGACCTTTAAGATTTGACAGGTGGGTTCTAATTTCTGGTCACCAGTTATGTCAGTTGTCAGATCTGGGCGTTGCCAGTTTTGCCGGCTGGCAGATCTGCTCGCGTGACAGCGAGATGGCTTTCACGTGGTGGAGAGGGCACGTGGTCTGGCACATGGGAAGAAAAATGCTGACTGATTCAGAAAGCATTGTGAGAACAGGACCGCCCGACGGGATGATCGGTCCGATAAAAGCCGACGCTTCCCGGCCGAAACCCAAGGTGCCTCTGATTTGCATCAACTCTCATGCAGACTGCTCAGGAGGACTGCATTCTTGGCTATCCTCCTCTCAACCATGATGACAACCTTACCAGAGAGCTCGGGTTTTCTAAACAGCCACGTAAGATATTCATTACTACTACAAACCTCTCCTTTTGAGAGTCACCGATGGGACGTTCTGTAAACTAACAAACTCCATTAATACATATGTACAAATAGACTCATCTAGCTACATAACGGATACACTTGCATCTAGTCAAACTGCTAACCAAACATCTAAGCCAAGTCCAAAATGACCTTCAACACCCGAAGAGCCGCAAAGAGTTGGTTATCGTGATACTTGCGAGCCACAACCTGCAGATTAATCGGGGCCTCCTCAAAGTTGCCGCTATCCCATAGCTCCTTCACATGCTTACAAGCATCGCTCAGCGGCACGTAAGACGGATCGTACGTCTCTCCAGCCTCGGCCTTGATCGGGGTGGGAATTACTGCACCGGGATAATCGACATAGTTGTAAAGGGAAGTATACGTCCAGTAGAACGCGGTATCGTGGGCGCTTGCGGGACCGACGAACCCAGGTCCGATGGTGATGTCCACGTCCTGGTCGGTCCAGCTCTTGGCGAAATCGAACCGGAAGTTGTCGCGTTCCCTGCGCATCCACATGACATCCTCGGCGGACCGCATCCCCTGCGGCTCCGCGTCTTCGTAAATCCAGTCGGTTAGAGGATGGACCGGCTCTCCCGTGGAAAGGATTGCGTTCTTGGTCAGTTGCCCACCCTCGGGCCAGTAGGTCTTCCTGATCGTGGACCAGGCCTTTTCCGCGCCGATGACCTTGAACTCCTTCACCTCAACCAGGTGGTTGTATTTGGGCTGGGTGAGGATGTCTCTTGCCCAAGCGATGGCCCTCTTCACGGGTGGCTGGGGATCAATGAAGCCGTCGTGGCTAATGATACCGATCTTCAAACGTCCCTGTAGAGGAGTCTGAAGCCCAGTCCATGGCATGGGAATGAGGCTGGGGTCCAACAGGTAGGGCTTCGCGGACAGGACACAACGCATGAAGAGGTCCATGTCCCTCAAGCTGCGACACATGGGGCCTCCGGAGCAAAGAACATTCAGCTCGGCCGCAAACGGCGCGTTGAGATATCCCCTCTGGGGCAACGTGTACGAGGTGGCCTTGAATCCGTAGATGCCGCTGAAAGTGGACGGTCCACGGACACTTCCTCCGATGTCGGTGCCGACACCGAGCACTGAGCCCTTCATGGCAACCAACGCTGCTTCGCCACCAGTGGACCCACCAGCCGAGAGGTTGATGTTGTGGGGGTTCAGGACGCGGCCCCAATGGGAGTCGCTCTCAAGATGCATCAAAGACTGAGGCTGGTTAGTCTTGCAATAGAAGACCGCACCTTGACTACGAAGAATGGCAATGACGTCGCAGTCTTCCTCGTTCTTGACGATGCTGCCGAAGCAACCTTGCGAGGAGTAGGTACCCGCAATAGGGATGTGGTCCTTGATGCTGATGGGTAGGCCATGTAGAGGACCGACGGTCTTTCCATGGGTTGCAAGGTAATCATCCAGCTTCTTGGCCTGCTCGATGGCTTCATCCATGAACCATTGTGTGAGGCAGCAGGTGAGCTGATGGGCGATTATGGAACGCTTGCAGAAAGCTGTAGCGACCGCAACGGCAGTATACTTGCGGTTCGCGATGGCCTCAAGGAGGCTAACAGCGTCGTACTTCTCGGTGATGTCGATTTCTTCCTCCGACAGGATTCCGCAGGTAGATGGAATGTTGGTCACATTGGTGGGAGGGTTCTTGATAAGATCTTGGGGCAGGCAGTATCCAAGGGGAACCTTGGCCGCAAAAGCCCGAAGAAGGGAAGCCCTCTTTGCTTCGAACTCGGCTGACCCTCGTGGGACCGCCTTAACTTGAACGATGGGGAGACCCTGATGAATTGGCTCTGGCTCTGCCTCCGCCTCCGGCTGGATGTCCACGACCTCGACGACCGAGGCATCTTTGGGCCTAGACTCCAGTTGAAGGTCTGGTACGGCAGAAGCGACGACACTCATGATGTATGGAAGGTAGAAAATAATATGACTGGTGTGATTGGGTGATTGGGTGACTGAGGGAAGAAGAGGAGGTGCAGTGAATGGCCGAGTGAAGGCAGGATGTTTGATTTGAGCAGTTGAAGTTGCCTACGATGTCCAAGACTGAGAGTATCTCCCCTTTATATCTGGGAGTTGGACTAGTTTCCCCCTCACGGTTGCCCCCTCATCTTGGTCATGTGTTCGACGTTACTAGAACAATGCGTCGGCATTGAAATAGATGAAAGAGAGCTTGGAGAAGGCCAGCCTCTAAAGAATAATTCCGAAGTGATTAAAGCTAATGATAACGTCCGATCAAGCTGTGCAATGCGCAATTACATCTCATTGGCATGAGACGCGTCGCCCCCAATCATTCCCTCCTCCTCCCTCCACCCGATATCTCCTCCCGCCCGGTTCTATCCTCCCATTTCAGCACCCAGCCGTTTTCGATAGCAAGCGATCACCGGGTCCTGTTGCTAGTCTCTCCCGGGATGATGGTCGTGATAACGCCCCGGATTTAGCTGGCCAATGAGCTGCAATTGCGCGAACCCGACTCCACAGTTCCATTTTGGTACTAGCGCTGTCGGCATGGGCATCAGTCTCACGAATAAGCTGAGGCCAGTGCCCTTCCACATCCGAGTTTATCACGATGTCACGATGGAGATCTCCAAAATCTCCAAGACTTGGGGTGCTTCCTTTTTTTTCGGTGTGAGCTACCTGGTCTCCCCTGCATGGACAGGTCATGGTGGTGCAGTCTTGGTTGGGGTAAAGCTCTTGAGCTGCAAAGATAAGCTCTCGAATCGGTCGGCAAAGAAGTGTATATAAGACGTCAATAAAACCCTTCATTCCTGAGGTGGAAATTGCTGAGATTCTTCAGATGTTCTCATTCATTCTGCCCTCGACAATTATCTGATTTTCCCCAAGTTTGTCCTATCAACCAAGATGTCAACCAATATGTCGGGCTCCGACAGTAATATCCCAGGGACAGTCCATCTCGTGGACCTGGACCATAGCCTCCACGGCCGTCATGCTGGTACTGGGGATATTATCCTAAACCCGGCCCCTTCCAATGATCCAAATGATCCCCTTAATTGGAGTCGCCGCCGCAAACTACTGTCACTCATCTGCCAGAACTTGCAAGTGGTCTTGAACCAGTGCAAAGTAGAAGAGCTTCCGTAACTGACTACCATATTAGGTACACTTGGTTTACGGGCATCTCGTTGTCAACGGTGTACTCCGTTCTCGTCCCTCTTTCCAAGTCCTCCGGCGTGTCAGTTGCGACGCTGAATGAGGGAACCGGTTACATGTTCCTTCTTCTCGGCTGGGGTCTGTTGTTCTGGCAGCCATTCTCCCTGCGATACGGCAAGCGTCTGACATATCTTGTTTCGACTCTGGGAGGAATCGTAAGTGAAACGCCCCAGGCATAAAAGAATATTACATTGGCTAATCTGTATACTTCTACAACAGGGTATAAGCATCTGGAGGCAAGTTTGTTTCAACAGAACTGAATCCTTCAAGACTAGTCTGTCTAGAACTGGGCTAACATGGTTCACCCAAATAGCGCCTACGTGACGAGCAACGGAGAGTGGATTGCCAATCGCATCATGCAAGGCTTCTTCATTGCCCCAATCGAAGCACTGCCTGAAATCTCCGTCACAGATATGGTAAGCAGCCGAACTACAAGAATGGGAACTCTGGATCTTTCCGATACTGACCATTTCTAGTACTTCACTCACGAAAGAGGCACCTACATGAGCATTTACGCGTTGACCCTAGCGGGCAGCAACTATTTCGCCCCCGTCATTTGTGGATTTATCGCCCAATACCAGGGTTGGCAATGGGTCTTTTACTGGCCCGCCATCTTCCTTGCCTTTACCTTCATATTTCTCTTCTTCTTCATGGAAGAAACCAACTACAATCGATCCTACCAGCAGCCCAGTGCTATGGCACAAGTCTCTGCTGAGAACTCGGAAAAGCCCACCGACGAGCAACGGAGCATCGAGGGTGCGAAGGACTCTTCCCAAGCTGAGAGCGGTGAAGTATACGCCCCGCCCAAGACCTTCTTCCAGAAGATGTCTCTTTGGCAGCCATCCCCAGGCCAGAGCATGATCCAGCGCATCATCCGAGCCCTCAAGCTCCTCACCTGGCCCGTCATCTTCTACGCCGGCTTCTCGTACGGATCCTACGTCATCTGGTTCACCGTCCTCAACGCCACGGCTTCCATCATCCTTTCCGGCCATCCGTACAACTTTGGCTCTTCCATGGTGGGACTGAGCTACATCTCGTGTTGTATCGGCGTCGTCACTGGGTCCCTCGTTTCGGGAAGACTCAGCGACTGGTTGACCATCAAGCTGGCGCGCCGCAACAATGGCGTCATGGAGGCGGAACACCGTCTGTGGCCGTTTTCAATTTGCGTCGTCATGGTCCCCGGTGCGTTGATCCTGTGGGGGGTCGGTGCTCAGCATGAAGTTCACTGGTTTGGCCTTGTGTTTGCCATGGGCTGCCTCGCCTTCACGAGTGCGATAGGCATCACTCTCAGTGTCAACTACCTCATTGACAGCTACCACGATATCAGCGGAGACGCTATCGTTACCATTATCTTGGTTCGCAACACCATGATTTTCGCGATGAGCTATGGGTAAGTCTTGCTGCCGAGTTGTCAATCATGCTTCCAGATAACCGGACAATGAGGGGAGCTAATAAATATCAACAGCATCACACCTTGGTTGATGAACCTTGGGTATCAAAACTGTTTCGTCTCCGCCGCGTTCGTCGGAATGGCAGCTTCTTCCGCGTGCTTCTTCATGATCAAATTCGGCAAGGGTTTCAGGGTCAGGAGTGCTCAGGCATATCATGAGCTGGTCAAAGGCGACAGGGCTCAGTGGGAGGGACAGTAAAGGTCTAAATACTGTATTCACTTCGTAATTTAAAGTTGGCGTGTCCAACTTTTTTGGTACTTTTAGTTGGAGAAGACGAGATATACCCGAGAAAGCGAGGAACAACGTGATTCACCTGCACCCGTTCCAATTAAGAAAGTGATCCTTGTCCGTCCTTGCTCCTGCGGTTTCATTGGGGTCACCAATGATCGCCCAGCCCAGCCCATTCCGGGCACATGCTATCTGAGCCCCTGCCCGGCGCCATTCTGCTTTTGGAAGTTAGTTCGGGAGCATAGACCTCACCCCGGATTGATAACGATGAGGCGTTGCATCCTCCAAGACGCTAGTCCGGCCAAACCGGCTCTCTGGGTTGGACTTACCCCGCGCTCTAATCCCTTTTCGCTAGACTAGACTCGCCTAGCAAATCGAGTTGGAGTCAAGATAATGCACTACGAAGTGCTTGTAGATAAGCTCGGCACGACCGTCCCAGCAAAGTATGAAAATCGAGGCGTTCCCCTGACATCCAGTTTCCCCGCACAACATTTGCAAAGCTTATTACACTTCGAATAAAGCTTCTCCGTCGGTGCTGCAGCATTCTCTCCATCATGAATGGTGCTTCTAGGGCAAAGTTGCGTACGAAGACGGGCTGTCTTACCTGTAAGTTCGTCCGGCTCGAGTTCTCCAACCTTGTCCTAGTTCTAACCTCGGAGCACTGATTAGGTCGGCAACGCCGCAAGAAGTGCGACGAAACGTTCCCACTTTGCGGTAACTGCAGCTTATCGAGACGCGATTGCAAATGGCCATCAGGTGCCGACCTTGTAGACCGTCGTTACGCCTCTCACTCCCAGTCGCGACATCGGGAAGTGGTAGTGAAGCCTCGACGGAAGCCGGAACGAACCGAGAAACAGATTACCGACCTTGATTGCATACGGACTACATATCCCGTCGTCGATTTCGATGTCGAATATCTCGATGCCTGCTGGCAGGTAGAAAACGCCAATACAGAGTTCATTTTCCCACTAAGCCTAATATCCGGGGAAGCAAGTGTAGCACACAAGGCCATTTCCTCCAACCTCGAACTTCGCATATCTCATCACTTCGTCAACAGATACTTCTCTCTCCTAATTCTGCCCAGCTGTCATCCGGAATTCCACGATGGATGGCTCGCCGAGATCCAGAAGCTGATGACGACCCAGAAGAGTCTCTACTACTCTGTGCTCGCCAACGCGGCGTCCCATATGTACCTGATTGATGGCGTATGGCGCCTGCAGAATCTCGCTCTGAGCTACTACGCCGACGCCGTGAGCGAACTTTCGAAACTGCTTGACAGCGTTTCAGAGCTCGAAAACCACAATGGATTGCTGATGTCGGTCATGATGCTGTACTTACATGGGGTGGGTTTCCGTGGACCTCATTACTATTGGTTTTATTCCTATCACTCCGCTAACTTGTCATAAATAGTTCATGAACTGGGACACCCGCGTCGACATCCCGCAACACGTTACCGCCGCAACGCGTATTCTGACCCTCCGCCTCCTCAACCACCCTAGTCCAATCGGCAGGTTATTCGACAGACTGGCTATCGAAAGCGTCATGTTCCAAATGTTCCTCTACACAACAGGACTCTGGACGGATATCAAAGCCACTATTGACCCCGAATTCGACTCGTCATTCTGGGACCGCGCCGGTAAATTACTCGACGACGCCTTATTCTTCCCCGATGCCCCGGAAAGTTTCAATAGCCCCGTCCTCGGCTTTCCGGTCTCGTTGTTCGGGACAGCCTTGTCGCTCCGGCATTGTTTCCGAAGTCGCCGTCCGCCTGATATAGCCGAGCTCGAACGACTGCAGAATGAAATAGGAGACTGGGAAGCACGGGTACTCTGTGACAGGGAACTCCGATCTTGTTCTTCCTCTTCAGGAAACGAGTGGGATAAGTTGGACTCCCGAGAATACTGCTTCCGGGATGCGAGCTATCTATTCGCCATGGTGACTTCTCTGCTACTGGAGCAGGTAGCAAATCGGGACACAATCCCGGACCTCCTCCCTCAAACGGTGCCATATAACAGTTGGCAGCTTAGACTATCGGTCCAGATCCTTCAACGACATGTAGGTCATGTGGAATGGATTCGATGCTACGGGTGCAACTGGCTGATTTACACTTTGGGACTGTTCATGGCCTCCCCCGAAGACCGCCAGATAATACGGGAGGAGTTTTCCCGGAGATGGGATCTTACTAAATTTGTGCAGGTTGCTCGCTACAGCAGTGACTTGGAAGATATCTGGGCCGCGCGGGACGGGAACGTGGCTATCCCCGAAAAGATGATATGTGGCCGAGCAAGGAAACCGCAGACCCAGGCCCAACTGGCAGCGATACGAATTGTGCATTGATATTATTCTTCTTCCTCCTAGTTGTTTGTGTAGATAGTGTATGAGCAACTGTATTTTCTGTCGCAGAACCTCAGTCTGGTCGCCTCCCCATCCTTCGAGCCACTTAACCAGGCCCGGCTCTCCGACATCTCGACCAACCTCACCAAAGAACCAGACGGCTTCCGGCCACCGTGAAACCACGTGTGTGGAGACATAAATAGATACTTAGATGGTTCTGGCCGCGCGCTTAACAGCAGCATCGTCTGATGGAGGACACTAATGCCCTTCGGCGGTATTTCCTGTATATTCCCTTGAGTGGTGGTCCCGATGCCGAGCTATTTCCCTCGAAGAGGCCTCTTACTGTGAGACTTAGCCAGTGGGTATTAACGAAAATTTAAGCACCACTAGAGCTACCCGTATCGAAAAAAAAAAAAAAAAAAAAAAAAAAAAAAAAACCTTGAGCCGGTTTCTTCCTCTTCTTCTGGACAAGACGGAGTGGACTATTAAGTTCGAGCTAGCGGATCATAAACGTGGTCTCCTTGACGAAGCCTTGATTACGCAGGTCACACAGTTCACCTCTCGTGATCCCAGCTACAGATGCTGCGCCAACCATAGTATACGACAGACCACGGGGTCGCAGTATGGTAGGAAGAGGTTCCCCCCCGAGAAGTACGACAACATCTCCATTTCGCACAGGGGAGACGCTTAAACCAGCAAATCCGAGCTTCGTAAGGAAGAAATATCTTCCAGGAAGAACCGCTCGAAGAATGACCTCGAAAATAGCGTTCGGCTGGGTCACCTCGTCCGGTGAGAGGAATCCATCAGGATTAGAAAATAGCCCAGCCTCCGAGGCTAAGAATTCGTATTGGCGCCGCAGGTTCCCATCGGTCTTGCGCTGTCCCCCAGAGAGCATCTCAACGATGTCCACATCCCTCTGCAAGTCACGAAATGGATTTAGTGATGGCAGAGCTTTCTTTGCTGCCTGTCGCGCCATCTTTTCCAAGACCCCGATCTGCAGTAGCACCTGGATCGAACTTTTGAGCTCCACGCATGTGCCCAGAGTGTCAAAAAACACTCCTTGGATGGCTAAAAGACGGTCCCTATCCTTGAAAGAAACACGCCTAGAAAGCATAGGCACTTGGGACTCGGAACTTGTCCGAGTACTTGGGTTTCTAGAGCTTCTGGTCCTTTGATCTGCAAAATTAGGCATCCAGCTCGGCCGGGATTTTCGGGGGAGACTGTAAAAGGAAAACGTCGAGAAGAAGGGGGACGTCTCATTTTTCAAGATATGCTTGGTGGCCAATAGGTATACACAGTCCGTAGGCATGTTATAATCTGGTTGCAGGCTGTTACATATCTCATCCTCAAGCAAGCCAAGGCAGCCGTATATCTTGTCGCGAGGATCTGCTGCCTCGAAGTCCTTGGTGAGCTCCAGCATCTCGCACAAGCTGTTGCTTCGTTTGGAAGGTGAGGACTGCAACTCCGCTCGTATCTCGTGCAGCAGCCATCTATTAAAATTACTCTTGGCGCGTTCAGTTGAGTCTCCGTTCGACAAGTCAAGTCCGCTATTCAAGCAGCCGGTCATGAAGTCACTCCAGGGGAGGCATTTCCGGCCACATAAAATGGTAGGATCTGACCTTGCTAGCGCAATTTCTTGGACGATCCAGATTCGGCTCCACCATGGACGGCAAATCACTGCATCTAGGATAGGTGGTGCCACCGCATCCCGGATTCTCGTGGGCCAGGAAGACCGTTCGTTGAGCAAGTCCATGGCAGTATCGCTCCCACCTGAAGCTTCCCCAAGCCAGACAAGAACGCTGAAGGCGGTATAGTACACCTCGTGCATGAGGCACACTTGGTGATTCCGCTCCAATATATCCAGTTGGTTAATGCAAACAGCATCAACCCAAAGTACGCGAGGAGATTGAGATTGCCGTAGATACTGCAAAGCGACTCCCAGGTTACGGCTGACTTTAGAGTTAACGCCGTTGATTGTGAGCGGCGCTATTGGCGTTGGGTCTCCCCAGTAATAGGAGAGAGCCTCGAAGGGTGGGCAATTGTGTAGGGAGTGAACATCAAGTTGACAGTTAATCGGCTCCGTACCAGTACCAGGAAAGAGAGTAAGAAGTCGGAATTGTTGCGTCAACTTGTCCAAGGGTAAATACGCACTGCCATTTGCATTTTCCCTTAAAGCGTGTTGCCCTCTTGCTGTCGCTGAAAAATCGATCGCATCGTTGGTCACGAGAACCGGCTCCTGAGATGGATCCCTTTGCGGGCTGTGACAACGTTGGATTGTTGTCGCAGAGTACTTCTTACGGTGGCCCTGCCGCCTATTCTTTCGTGTGCGCTTCGTCCGATACCTGATGGGAGGCATGTCGATCTCGAGGACTTCCCGATTTGCTAGTCGGCTCGTTGCGATATTGGAGTTTTCTCAAGTTAAGAGTGAACCTTCGAACAATTTTGTTAACTCTTTCAGGTCTTTCAAGGAACCAACCCAAATCACCTCAGCTGAGAAAATTTTGGGCCCGACCGGGCTGTCCTGGACCAAGCTGCGGCGGGTGGCGCAGCAGACTCGAGAACAGCTGGTTGGGGCGCACACAATTTCGCCAATGCATTAATGTTTTTACACTTTTGTAGACGGCAATTGTAGCTGAGGTGGCCTGAAACACCGACTGCTTCGCTGACCTGCCCAACTCTCGCTTACACTGGCTCTGGCCGAAGTGAGAGTTGCCCAGGCCCAAAGAAGGAAATGGCGCAGTTTTGGATGACGATATTGGGGCATATTTTTGCCCCAATAGAAATCCCAGCCTGATGACCACCTCGGCCTCGACCTCTCGCGACACCTTCCAGCTTCAACACTCGTTTTCAAGCTGCGGAGAATGGCTGACATGGCGGAGCGCGCGCTGTTCTTGTCGAGATCATCCCAGGGTGGCGCAGGTAGCAAAAGTAATCCTATCTCGCTTCTAAAGATTGCCCTGGGAATCGAGGATGGAAAGTAATGAAAGACGGCAATGGTGTCGACAATGATATTCATGATGGAGGAAAACAGCGAAAAAACATTGTGATTTGTAGTATAGGAAATAAGGGAGAGGCGATCCCGACATTTGTCTAAGAAAAGAACCATTACATCCAGCTTCTCCTATTCTCTACCGAGTCTACTCTTCCGGCGAGCTTCCATACCACGAATTCCCTACTAGTGTTAATGCCCCCATTCTCACCGTCTCTGTAATACTAGAGACCAAAGGCATCATTGAGTCGTCCTTCCTTCGTTGGGTAGATATGCTTTGACTCGACCAGTCACCTCTTGAGAGTCGGCATGCCCCTAGAACTTCGCCATCAACATCGCGACCTTCCCTCGCAAAGCCACGGCCTGCGGCTTTTCTCACCAGTCGCAAGCAATCTCGTACTCAGGCGCCCAAAGAGTGACTTGTTTGATGTACATATCGCAGCCACCTAAGCCAATGGGCTTCATGCGATAGCAAGTCTTCTCGCTGTTGTCATGCTGGAAGATATGGGCCCGGTTCATGACAGGATCAACGCAGATTGTCTTTTTGATGTTGCATGCAGTATACTCGTAGCACCCGCTGCCCGTCCCGCCGACTCTCTTCTTACGACACTTGCCACAATCTTTGACGCGGATTTCATAGCGTTGCACTGTTTCGTGGGTGTTCATCAGGTCGAAGGCCTGATTGAAGTCGGGGCATTTACCCTGCTTACAGGGCCCAGCGATCACTGTGGAAATATCTAGATAACGCGGTGCGAGGGTCGCGTTGAAGGTGGTGTGGAAGTCAACGTCGGAGGAGAGGGGAGAGGCAAAGGCGACCGTGGCTATCGCAAGGAAAAAAGCCGTTTTGATAGAAACCATTGTGCCTGCTTAGGAAGAGGAAGGGCAAATAGGATAAACGGTGGAGGCGGGAAGCTGGGCCCTGAAGACTTGAGGAATTGAGGCGTTATGTTGTGTCCTGGATTTGTTCCCAAGGGAGGAGGGAGAAGGGAGAGCTTAAGGCTTTAAGTATATCTTCTGCAGGTAAAGATACCATACAAGCGAATGTACTCGCATCTTTCACCGATTGTAAAAGAACTAGGGACGAAATGGGAGGCGAGGAAGTGTGGAATGTATGGGCGGCTGCCTAGTACTTCGGAAAGGCGCCTCCTGCCCTAGTAGGCCGGAGCTGGAATGGGAGCATTCCCGGAGACGGAGATTAAGCAAACGAAGGCGTGGGACTTAAAGGAAATAAAGTGGAGAGTTTCTGGATATGGTGCGGGTTGGCGGCAATGAAGAATTCCAACAGGGAAAAGAGCTAATGCGGAGGGGATGTGCATTCCCAAGGCTCGGTCGCTGTCGGGACCGATGTGGCGAGGTGCTGCTATCCTCCATTGTCCGATCTGGATTGGACTCAATAGGTCACGTTCTTCATAGAAGTTGGCCTCGAGGCCCAGCTACTATACCAGAGAGAAATGCGCATGAGCAGTGAAGGGCCATTGTAGAAGGGGGCTCTTTTTGCATGTCGAGGTCACCGCCCGTTTCTCATTGCCATCCTCCTTGTCAGCTATATATTGAAAAGTCGTAGGAATGCTGGGGACTAATGAATGGGCTTTTTCAATGCGATCGTTCCCGGGTTCATTGGCGCTCTGTCTCGATAACCGACGCTAAGGAGTCTTGCTAAGAATTCCTTTGTATTACTTCGGACTGCTCAGATCTAAAGTCGGCGTTCCAGTAACTCGGCCGGGATTTTCCGGTCAATAATAACAGCTTAAGCTGTGGTTCAGAGCCTTTCAATGAATGTCCTTGATTCGATTGGTCAATTAACATTTGCCCTTTGCTTCATATCTATCAATACATGACATACTGGTTGGGTGTGGCCAAGCCGTGGGAATTGTCCTTGCTGAGGCTTGTCCAATCTACAGCGTCTCATAATAATATCGCGTCCCAACATCATACTCCAGCAACACCTCCTTCAACATCGCCCCGACACGCACCTCCACTTGCCTCCAAATATAAACCTCCAGTGATCCATGCATAAGCCCCGGCGCCACCTGGGCACACGTGTACTTTTTCTCCTCGCCTTCTCCGCTTCCCTCCACCGATGAAAGTACCAGAGCCAAGGGTCGGACGCTGTCCGTAACAATGTACGGCGGCTTCCATTCCACCACCATGCCCGGCCGAATACGTTCCTTGAACGGCACGCTGGCCATCTCTGGTCGTGAATCCCGACTCGATACTCCCGCGCTATCAACATAATCCTGCTCGGCCTTCTTCACGGCGTCGTCTTTGGATTTGGCAGATGCGGGACTGCGCGAGTCGACGTGCAGGCGCCAGAATTTCGCTTGGAATGCTTGGGCCTGGTCGATGGTTACATCGGGGGTTTTGAGACATCGGGAGACGAATTCTGGGACGGGGATTCGGAGGAGTTGGTGACCCGTTTCGAAGGGGGCCAGAAGAGGGCCTGATATGGCAGGCGAGCCAGACTAGCAAATGTTAGACAAAGAAACTCGTTACGCTCGTTGAAAGCGGAGACACTCACGCTCTTCTCAATCCATTCCTGAAGTTTATCATTGGGCCATGTCACGGGCCTCGAGGAGTTATACGCTGCCGCATCCCTCTTTGGGACAGGAACCCGCAACATCTCGGCATACCTCAACGTATTCTTGCTAGCAGCCACATCCGCAAAGCTCGGGTTGACGCACGCTACCACCACCGTCCGACAGCTTCTCATCCCCGCCGGGTCAAACACATGCTTCAGCACCTTGGTCAAGGTACTCTGCCGGAAGGGGATGTGCGTCTTCGCTTTGACCGATACTTTACCCCCCGTGTCTACTAAATCCAGCATCGCCCGTCCGCGGATACAATCCTTCAGCACGGAAAGCGATGCGTTAATCTCGCGCGCTTCCTTCATTCTCTCGGCCGAATGCGCAACTACGTCCCTCGCGGCCTCGGAACCTGCCAGGTCGATGAGGTAGAGGAGACCGTCCTCGGATTGCGGGATGGCTGGGTTCTCGAGGCGGATACGACAGATGGCGTGCGAGCGTGAGGAGGCGTCGTTCTTGAGAGTCGAGGCGGTGCTGCGGAAGGAGGCGGCGTGGTCGATGTGGGAGAGGATAGTGGGCAGGTCTTTGACGGAGTGTTCGGTGGCTCCGGCGAAGTGTGTTGAGCCGAAGGAGTCTTCGAGGATAGAAACCGGCTTGCGGGAGTTGAGGAGATCTGCATCGTCATTAGAAAGACGCTATACAAGCAAGGAGGGGAGTGGGTGTACCGAAGGCGGAGTTTCCCGCAAGTTCGAGGATGGAAATGGAAATGTTTCTGGTGCCATCTAGAGATCCATCCATTAGGGTCGAAGCAGCAAGACGCTGCAGCCCGCTGACGGTAAAGGTCTTTCCAGAGCCCGTCTGGCCGTAGGCGAACATGGTGCTCACACCGCCTCCCCACGCCCAGGGAATGAGAGGCTGGACAAGATCTTCGAAAATGCTGTCTGTGGAGTCTTCCGAGTTGAATATTTTGTCTAGGCGGAAGTTGGAGGACTATATACAAAAGTACTAGATGAATAACTGCTACCGAAACATTGGGCCTGGAGCGCTTACATTTAGTGCTGGAGTACCTCGGACAGTCTTTCTCAGCTCGTGCAGGTCAACATTGAAATCATCATCCTTTCGAGGAAGGACTCCAGGAACCAAGCCTGCAGTAATCTCATCGTCGAGCATGGGCCGTAAACGGCTGGCAATGATAATGTCCGTGTTTCGGCCACTATCTTTTTTGTCTTGGAGTTTAGCGGCGGGTTTGAATGCCCCGACTAACTTCTCATAGGCTTGGGTGTTGTCAAGCAAAAATTGATCCATGGCTGTGGATATCTCTCAAGGGGTATTTAATTCGGTTGAATATTGAAGGAGATAGAAATAAGATATCAAACGGGATTATTCAAATGAGCGTTTCTTCAACGCGGGCTCTTGTCCTTATGTAGACCTTTCGTGATGGTGAGAATCTTGCTGCCTGGAGAATTGGCTCAATGAATTGGGCGTTAGCAATCTATTCTCATTGCCCTAGCAACCTATTGCATAGAATTTAACTACTTTCCCAATTTGTCAGTTAATAAAGGTGCAGGAACACATCTTCCGGCGCCAAAACCGGTTAGACATATCAAAAGGATCATTCGGGAAGGTTGGTTCAGAGCGTGAGACGCCATGCGTATTTGCCCCATGCCCGGATTTTCCGGGGCCGACCTTAGTACTAAGCCTCGGCCGAGTGTGAACTCGTAGAATTTACCCTCGACATATTACATGTACATCACAGCAGAGGTGCGTTGTAAAGGTCAATATTAACAGAAAGGCAATAAGAAAAAGAGACACTTGAGTCGTTTTGGTCTTTTCAGTCTCTTTAAGGGGCAAGAGAACGCCATCATCAGAGGTAAATACGAATCCCAACCTTCCCCCTAGGTGCTGGGACACTCTTTTTCCACCGCTACGTATGGATTATGCAGCGTCCCAAAGGTAGGGATCATCCCATCTACTTAACTACTCTGCTTGTTTTGTTACCCAGCATTGGTGGTCCGGTGAACCAGGAGATACATAGCACCTTTAGTCCTTCAGCAAACCGCGCCGGACTATTGGAGACTCCGAGATTTTGGTCATCGTAGACGTTTACAGGACCGGCCAATTTGCCCAACTACATGCACACATCGCTCAGTCTGGAAGAGGTCCAAGACGTCCAATGTATGTGGTCTAGCTCCAGGTGCTGCCTAGAACACCCCGCTTTTCGGAGCTGTTTTGGGCCATGGTTGTGTCGAAGTATCCGTCATCAAATGGAATTGGAAACCAAATATAGGGTGCTCGAAGTCCCGAAAGCAGCATACTTAGCACGATCTTCCCCCTCCGGAAGTACGTAGGCGAGTCTCCGCACTTCTAAATTGATGTCGCACTCGGGCCTTCGATGAGTTCAATCCATATATTATTGTTCTGAGACTTTCAATTATCAGGGAGAGTCCTGATAAGCGGGTTCGAGGGTGCCCATGCCCCGGTCATCTTACGAATTTATTCTCTTACAAATTTATTTTCTGGTATTCGTACGAGTGACGACCAAGATTACATGAACTAATCCGCTCGTCGTCTGACCGCACCGTTCGCACGACAAGCCGGCTCGTACGAATGCCAGTATGACTGTTTTTTCCAATCAGTGTGTTCGTACTACGACTGAGGATCCTCATAGTCAACGGCTACCCCTCGTCGCTCTCAAGCCTTGAAGTACAAGAGATCTCTTCGCGCTTTCCTACCTTTGCCAATTGCAGTTGGAAGACCTGCTAGTTGTGAGGTCAAGCGATGTCACCATTCTAAAAATAGCCATCATAGACGCCGTGCCTTGACCATACTAAGTAAGGTATTGAGCATCTTGCATAGGCCAAGAAATTGCGTCCGCTCTCAATTCTAGTGCCTCAGTTTAGGCTTGTCAATGTACAAAAAGTATCTGCTTCGAGTCTAGGTAAGATAGCCTCAACCCTTCCACTCTGCAATTACTCATTCTCGATTCGACGAAGGACGAAAGGCTGCAGGAGTGCCGGTCTGATGTGCTAAAACAACTGACTCTTTCGCAATGCATCCACTTGGGAGACTGAAAACCATGTGCTCTTTGGATGATGTCTATGACGCTATGTTCCGAGAGTATGTCGGGTTGTGGGCTGAGGAGACCTTTCGCTTTCATTTCCTTTAAAAGAGCACCAAGAAGAATTGATGAACACTCAAAAGAATATCCATAGTCATCGCGAAAATATGAGATAAGACTATTAAGTTCAGAAATGATCCGATCCACTAAATTTTGCCGGCGGCGATCGATCTTATCTACTGAGCGAGTTAGCTGTTAGATCACCTAGAGAATGCCTTTAGAGCTACTTGCCGATGATGTGTGTAATTGGTATATTAAATGTTTGAAGCTGTCCTCGGCTTTGTTCTATGGCAACTTTAGACACTTTCTCGAAGATATCAGCCCAGCGAAATATGCAAGAGACATAAAGCTATAGGGAAAGCTCTCTGTTAGGCTACATAGGAAGCTGATCCTCAAGTTTCCGGAGCCACACCTCCAAGACTATTTCAACTGCCTTGTGACACTTGTAATAGTCTACGATAGCAGCTACCTTTACTAGCATACCTAGACTAACACCTCTAGACACATTCTAGTTAAGGCCATGAATAACATATATTACAGCCATAAACACTTCCACATCCTAGTCACTTGCATATATATACTGGAACCTACCTATAGCAGCGGTGGGTTTCTCCTAGGTATGGCTTAAATATTTCTTAAAATAGGGAGAGGCCAATATTAAGTGCCTTGAGGAGACACATAGTCACAGTTCTAATACTTCCAACTCTTAGATATATAAACTAGCCTCCTTAGGAGAATTAATTTCTCCTAGAGGATTAGCTTCAACATGTAGCTTGGCGTCAGCAGGAGGGTTGGTTTCAATAAACAACTCGACTCACGCAGCAGGGTCAGCTTCTATAAGAGAATGGGCCTATACTTTGAGAGGTAGGTCTGCTTCAATCTGTGGTTCATCGACCACGGGCGGTTCCAGTTCTAGCTCCTAGGCAGAACCAGTATAGAAAGGAGATCCAACTAATACAACAGGCAGCTTCCATGTGAGGGTTAGCGACAGAACTCATTCTTAACATCCTTTAACTAACATACCCATCCCCCTATTCTCCCTCTCCTTCTTCTACTCCTGCTTCATTTTCTTCTTCATCCAATAGGCTGGTGGGTTGGCATCGCCGCTAGAGCTGGAGCATAAGAAATCGAAATTATCTTCTTCAGACCAGATAGGAAAGGACGCATTCAGATTTTGCAAAATAAGAATGACATCTCCATTAGGATCCAACTTGTAGTAAGATCTATCGTCCATATTGCTGCTACTTTCTACTATAAGAGTTAAAGAGAGCTCGGGATCCACAAGTGGGCAGAGAAGCCAGCGAACTTCACCGAATCGTTGGACTTGGGGCTTAGGGGCTGGGTGACACACTCCTCGAGTCATGTGTCAATAGTTATTCCTCCAAGCACGTTATCACATCAGAGCCATGTAGAGTACTTTCGACGAACAAACAGTGTGGAGGGAGCCACTGCACCCACCAGCGGCTTAACTGCTCTCCCACCAGTGGCTCCCCTCACCCACCAGTGCCCTCGCTCTCCCAACGCACTCTGTCTTGAATGTGTCGCCGCCAGCAATTTGACAACGCGCTGGGGGTTCCACGCATGAAGCGCATACCTTAGCATCCTGCCTACCACCTTCATAGGCTGAAGGAGCTGATACATTCCTGCTGTGCGTAACTGGCCGGGTTGGATGAATCGGGCTCGCCGCTGCTCATTGCCAACGCAGCCACAACGTTGAGGCTTCAATTCTGATAAACATTGATCAATCGACTGTACCTTAAGGAGCGAAGTGACGAAAGGCCCCAAGAGGACGCGACGAAAGATGCCTTGAGGAACGAAAGGCCTCTCTGCTTCTTGCCTCTCCAAAATCCCCACAGTTACTGGTGGAAAACCACCTATGTTAGTGGGTCTATTAGACGCGATTTCATTGGCATAAAGAGACCCGCGAAAATCAGGACACTGCCTGCTCCGCAGTTTTTTCTATCGCCTAAGCGGGTCCATTTGTCTGCCAGCCGCCGGCAGCCGGCAACGGCTACTACTGCTGCCTGCTGCCGATCTAGGTTCAGGCTCCCGAACTTGCCTTATTTTTTAAGACTTTCTCGCATCAAAACTGGTGCATCGCCATCCGCCATGGAATCCGATGTGTCGCGATCCTGGTTTTGCGCCTTCTGTAAAGGCATCAACCTGGAGGACATGAAGAGCAATGCTGGATACGTCCACCAGCCAACCTGCGATGCCTTGATGATCAGCGCAGATACATGCGATCTCTGCCAATTAATCCTTAGCATATTCAAGCGATGCATCTACGAGCAGCGCCTAGCGACTCGTCCGATCAGGGACATAACCGATGCTCTGCATCTTGGTCCCCTGAGGCTCTTTGCGGCCAGTCGTGAGCTTGACTCGAAAGCCCACATCTTTCAGCGACGTGAACGGACACCCGTCAAAGACAGGTCGTTGTCGCTGAGAGTGGCAATGACGTTGGGCATGGTCGGCACTGAGCTTCATTACGGGCCAGAATATCCAACTTTGCTCATGTTCACCGAGCCAGGTATAGCGACTCTACACGCCAGAGAACGTCGTTGACGTCGCTGACGCACAATAGGCTCCTTCGCAGAGTCAATGGGCGTTGTTGGACAGTCGCCCTCGGCGCGGGGAATTCAAGATGACCCGATATGCGATGTTAACATTTCGAAAATCCTTAATTGGGCCAGGAACTGCGAACAGCATCACAAAGCCTGCTCTGAGAGCGTCCTCGGATGCAATGTCGACAGTGCGGTGGCTCCAAGGCGGCTGATAGACGTCGGCTTGCCTGGGCAGCTTCATGTCAGACTGGTGCAGACGGACCGCCAGTCACTGAAGTATGCAGCTCTTAGCTACTGCTGGGGAGCAAATCAGGCAGGCAAAATTACTACCGATGAGACCGTCAACGAAATGATGCAAGGCGTGTCCTTGTCGCTGCTCTCCCAGACAATCCAGGATGCCGTCATGGTGGTCCGCAAGCTCGGAATTCGGTATCTTTGGGTAGATGCGCTATGCATCATTCAAGGCCAGGCCCATACTAAGGACTGGATGGACGAGTTAAACAGAATGGGCCAGATATACAACGGAGCATATCTTACTATCGCTGCATCTTCAGCTAGTGCGGCTTCCCAAGGATTTCTTGCTCACCGACACCGCTCAGGGATCCCAATCGACATCGGGCTCAGTAAGAACGGCCAATGCGGGGCAAGGGTCTTTTTCAAAGAATGCACGACTATTCAACGCTCGTTCGGGGAAGACGTAGAGCGTAGTCCGCTACTTCAGAGAGCGTGGGTCAAGCAAGAACGGATTCTATCTCGCCGCATTGTCGATTTTTCTTCCAGACAAATCTACTGGACCTGCCGGATGAGCAGATATTCGGAAGATGGTCAGGAGGACGCCGATGGTGGAACTGAGGTAGCCGCTTTCATACATTGTCTCAGAGGCTTTGGTATAACTCTGGGGATGGCAAAAATGCAGAAGAACATGATGCAGGGACTGTTCTTCAGGGCATGGGCTGACCTGATACAGGAGTACTCTGCGCTGCAGCTGACATGCGAGAGCGACAGACTGCCCGCTCTCGCAGGCATCGCCGACATTGCAAGCCGGATTATCCCTGGACATTATCTCTCTGGAATATGGGAAGCCAATCTCCCTGATGGCCTCCTCTGGAAACCCGCACAATACCCAGCTAAACCTTCAGCCACTGGCTGTATCCCTTCTTGGTCATGGGCGTCTGTGATTGGCCCAGTTGAGGCCGGCGGACACAACCCAGATGCATCGCGAGTGGAGCTACTTGGCACGGACATTCACAAAACTGGGAAGTCTGCTTTGCATCTGGTGGGCCGGGTACATCGATGCACTGTGGATCTCGACAAGCAGCCGCCGCCGGCGCCATGTCGGAGTGATCGGAAACTAAAGGATCCTCGAGTCGAGATACCCTCCTACGCTTTCAGCCTCGAAGCGGCTGTGGGCCCTCGGCCTCCCGACACAAAATTTGAGAATAGTTGCATATTTGACGGGCCAAGAGGCCGCGAGTCTGTGTTCTACGCGCTCGGTGTTGGGTGTAATACCGTTGCTGGCATAGACTGGCAGTCCGGCCTGCTGCTCAGAATGGTGGCTAGGGGATGCGGTGAGCACGTTTATGAGCGCGTCGGCATAGTGCAGTCATCGGACCGTTTCTGGTATGCTGTTAGAGGATCCAGTTTGTCTCTGATCTGATACATCAATCCAAGGCGTTTGGAAAACCGCCATGAGGTAGGTGGTCACTGTACAACCGTTCCTGGTTTCGAGTCTTCAAAAACTTTCGGAGAGTCCCAAAGAGGAATCGAGTTCGCTCATAGTTTGAATTAAAAACCTTTCATATTTTAGCTATAAATGGATTCAAGCGCCTGAAATATAATTCCTGTTCCTTTTATATCCAAGCGTCGTTCCTCAGGGCTCTTTTTAGGCAAACCTTACCTACTCATATCATGTGGACCCACCAAGACTGGTGAAAACTCACCTCTCTTTGTGGGTCCGGATTACATAATAGACCAGTTGGGAGATACCATAGATTGTGACACGGCGACTAGACACGCTGAAGGAGTGAGGAAACGGCGGTCTCTTGGCGCTTTTGTAAATCGGACTCCGGTCTTCCAGCCCTAATTACAGCTCCCTAAATGTGACCAGTTCTGCCTGATATTCCAATATTCCAGATTCCAATGTTACTGGATTTGACAGCTCGTTTCCGCAGTCGCTTAGAAAATAAGCCAAGCTAGATTCATCCCCCCAGAGACTTCGACTTCAAAGGTTGAAAGACATAAATACGGGGGAATGATATTGGGGCTGTATTATTAGCTCCAGTGAGTGTGGACTGGGACATATTGATGATTTTCACAACTCCAGGTTTATTCTACCCCATCTCTGAGAGGGCCTGAATCAAGGCATCCCATATTCAATACTGGCAATTCGGCCCAACCATCTCCATCCCTTCCCTTCTTCAAACTCCTCCATCAAACCATCGTTCCCATCCACCAACCAACCCATCAAGCAATCCCAACCTTGTCACTCCTAAGCCAATTATCAACACCCTAATACCTAGGTTTCACTCGACAAGCATCACTGGCGGCCATGACGAGAAAATGCGAGACGATGGAGCTGGATGCGCCGCTAGTGCCACCCATCCTCCATCTCCCGCTCGAGATGTTTGGAGTCATCCTCTCCATGCTCGACGGCCTGCCTTCGCTATTTTCTGCCATCCTAGCTACACGTGCTTTCAACAACGCGTTTCTCGAGGGAAAACAAAAAATATTATGGCGTGTATTGGTCAAACATGTCGGGGTCGACATTATTTTTGATGCCATCGCCGCGACGGAGGCGGAAGCGACCGCCAGGGCCCGGGTCTCTCCGTTCACCTCTGAAGATACCCAAGCTTTCTGCGCTGAACATTTCCAAATCGGAAGGCCAGTACCCGCATTTAACGATCTTGGCAAAATCATCGCCGTTGCGAAACTCAGCACTACCGTTAAGGCCTTTACCACGCGGTTCGCCCAGTGGGTAGTCGCTACCTCACCCGCGGGGATGTCCACATTGACAGCGACCGAGCGTGTCAGGGTCGAACGTGCATTCTACCTCTTTGAGACCTTCTGCAGCCTCTTCCGCAACCGTCACCGTCGCTCGGTTGAATCGGTCGGCAGGTCTCACTTCTTTTCCATCTTTTGTCCTTGGGAGCTCGAGCAGCTCGGATGCATTCACGATTTCCTCTTCCACCAAGTCCAACCCGGTAGGTGCATCGCCCTAAAATTCCTCGAAGAACTATTCCTGTGAGTGTTTATTAATTTAATCCCAGCCTATGATGACGTTGTCTACCATGACGTCGCGTGGGGCGCCATTGAGGTCGAACCAGCTATGAACATGGTGTCACCCGAGATTCAGGCCATTTTATCTACTGGGCTCGCCTCAATTTACCGCCTCGCCACAGCAGAGACATACGAGGCCCGTCATGAGCTCCTGTGCACACGGGCCGGTCCGCCGCGGAAGAACGACTTCTTCTACCAAGGCCTGGTGCCCAGCCGCTTCCCAAGTCGACTCCCAAATTTGACTCGATTCCCACATTTGCCGCCGTATCTCGACCCGGACATCGGGCCTCGACGCGCCTGGGAATGGGCCTACGCCAAGAGTCGGCCAAACATGAAAATTTACCGCCGTAGCAGGGAGGTTTTGCGGAGCTGGGGTTATGTATTCCGCGACAAGGCGCGTCTCGACAATATATCGCTGTTCGACAAACCGTTTGTCCCGCCGCACCTACTTCCCGAGAGACACGAAGCGAGCGATGAGTTTGAGGCCACGTGGAGGGCCAGAAAAGAGATCTCCCGGGCCGGGGGGAGCGGATACTGGACTCCCACGGACCAAAGCCGAGTTGTATACCCAGGCAGCGAGTAAAAAGAGCCGTCGGAGGGTGGGAAGGCGGTTTGCGACGCCATCGTTCGCCAATGCGAAAAGAGAATTTGAGGCGGAGAGCGCGAGGATCGAGACTGCCATGTAAAGCAAGAGGAGGAACAGAGGAAGTTCATAATCGCTTCTGTCGGGGGCTTCAAGATTAGTACCCATCGAGAGGTGGCGGCATGAGAGCTGGGACATAGAAGAATAAGCCGCAGGCACGTAGAAAGATATACGTTAGGTCGTATTAGTTTCTTATATTTCTGTAATCCAACGGTAATGCAGCTCGCAGCCGTGATAGTTGCAGCATCGCTTTTGAGATTCATAGATGCAGCTGTGGTGCACAGACCATTTCCCGTATCCATTCCGATTCCCAGCCCTTTTTTTTTTTTGGACTTCCCCACAAAAGCGGTTGGTTGCCTGCTAGAGTGCTTCCCCCAAAACACTATGGCAACAAGCGGATACCGAAGGTGAGATAGCCCCACGAAACCACGAAACTCTGCGTATTGGTGATTATCGCGGTCAGGGGTATTGAGTTGTTCACTGCTTCTGTCGTCGAGCCGGCCGCCGGTCAGAACCTGTATCTTGTATCTTGTGCCAAGAGTTCAAGAGTGGCCATCCCGCCTGTTCTTGTGAACCATGGTGCGCATGTTGAGATTGGGTTGCCTATGTGGCATCGGGGCGAAAAAGAAACGGCCGCCAAAGAAGTCTGGGGATAGAGCGGAGGCACACGTGGAGCTAGATCCCCAGACACCCAGCCCTCACACCGCCCCTCGCCCACCCACGCTCCTTTCTCTGTCCGACCGGACCGACACTTCGGCAACCGCGAGCCTATCTGCGAACACCCTGCCTAATCGGCCTTTGAATCACAATACACGGTCACACCGAGCGCGTAATCGTCGAGGGACCATTTCTTCTCTAGTCAGCTCGATCGCCCGCAAAAGAGGCAAAAGAGGACGGTCACGAAATGTAAGGGACGATCCGTTAGGCCTCGTTTTGCTACATTCTCCTCCGGACCGCGCTGTCGATATCCTATTCATCCATGGCCTAGGGGGGTCAAGTCTGAGGACCTGGTGCAGGGATAGGGACCTGGACTACCTATGGCCCCAGCTCTGGCTTCCGCAGGAAATCCCGACGGCCAGGATCCTATCATTCGGATATAACGCGAATTTCAGATCCAAAAAAGAAAAGTCGTCATTGACTATCAGTGATTTCGCCACCGACCTGCTCTTTCGGATGAAGCACGAAGAAGCGGGGGATGTCCGGCTAGGCCAGGTCCCTATCATCGTTGTTGCTCACTCTATGGGAGGCCTAGTGTTTAAGAAGGCCTTCATACATGGGCATATAGACCCTGAATTTAATAGTATTGTATCCTCCATCAAAGCAGTTCTATTTCTTGCGACACCGCACCGGGGAACGGACTTAGCCGAAGTACTTCACGCCGTACTAGCGAGCGGATACTCGACGAAGGAGTACGTCCGCGAATTGGTCCGAAGAAGCCCTAGGATAGATGAATTGAATGACATTTTCCGGCATCACGCGGCAAAGCTACAACTGTTCTCATTTTACGAAACCTTAACCACTCCCGTGGGTCCAATGTCAACGATAATCGTCAACAAGGCGTCTTCTGTCATGGGCTACCCCAGCGAGACTCCACAGCCTCTCGTTGCCAATCACCATAACGTCTGCAAATTCACAGGCACCGATGACCCAAACTACACTTCAGTTGTAGGGACCCTTCGTAACGTTGTCAGCACGTTATCGCAGCGGCTGGTTTGTGGCTCGACTCGGGACGCAGAGGGAGATGAGGATTTGCGCCAGATTCAGACGCTGCTGGGGGTGTCAGGCCCACCAGAGGACAGCTATTTCGCAGCCCGTGCACTGAGGAAGAGCGGAACATGTACAGGCTTCCTGACGTGCCCGGAGATGGAAACATGGCTCTCTGCAGAATCGGCGCATGTTCTTTGGGCACATGCACCTCCCGGCAGTGGGAAATCGATTCTTTGCTCTTTCGTTATTGATTCATTGCTTCAAAAAGGCCGCCATTGCGCCTATTTCTTTTTCAAGCACCACAGTCGTCAGACACAGTCCGTGGCACACATGCTTCGATCCTTGGCATATCAAATGGCACTTATTAGTCCCAAGTTTCGTCGCGCCTTGACCCGCGTTGCCCAGTCTGGGTTGCAGATTGATAGGGCACATGCGACGACTGTATGGGAAGCACTTTTCGTGTCGTCAAGTACTACCCGAACCGAGAAAGGCCAGCCCGTATTCTGGGTCATCGATGGCCTCGACGGGTCTGAATCTTACCAGCAAGTTATAGACTTTGCTACTAGGGCTGCTAGCTTCGCAAGTCCAGTTCACGTATTGGTGTTTAGTCGGCCGCTTGCTTCCATCACTCAAACTTTTCAGCTCGCTAGAAAGCGAATTCCAGTTGTCGATGTCCCAGTCCCTGACAATAGTCATGATATTCGTCTAGCAGTTGCTGGGGAAATCGACCATTTTCTAGCTGGTGACGAGTTCAAGGCCGAAGTAGTGGATAAGATAACATACCGGGCGCAGGGTAACTTCTTGTGGGCTAGTCTTGTGGTGAAGCGTGTCTTGCGATGCCACCGCCAGGAGCAGGTGGAGGAAGTTCTAGACTCCACCCCAGATGGAATGGATAAGCTGTATGACCGCATGTTCAGTGCCGTCTCCTCTCTCGAAACAGCGGAAGATCAAGCCCTGGCCGAGATCTTTCTCCTATGGGCGATGTACGCAGAAGTGCCACTCTCTCTTAATGGACTGTCTGAAGCCTATCCTACGCAAACCAACTCGATTTTGGACCTCCACCATACAATCAGCGAATTATCCGGACAATTCGTCGTCGTTAACGCTAATAATGAGGTGGTGCTGGTCCATCATTCCGCCCGCGAATATCTGAGGAAAGCCGAACACCAAGCGTTCTCCCTGGAACCGAAGAACGCAAATGAAAGATTACTCCGCAGGTGTATTGAAGTCCTCTCCGATCGACGGCTCAGGAGAAAACTGACCAAGGGGGAAATTCCCAAATTTCTCCCATACGCGGCGACCTCGTGGGCGTTTCACCTTCAATCCTGCCGTGCAGACTCGGATGAGGCCTTTAATATGCTTGTCAAATTCTTCAACAGTCCATTCCCGTTGTCTTGGCTCCAATATCTGGCGATGAGCGGCCGGCTTTTTGAGTCAATCCGGACATCCAGGATACTAACACAGTTTACAAGAGAAAGGAGGAAGTCCGACACCGAGAATTCTCCCACGCTGCACCGCCTGCCCGATTTAGCTCTGATAGAAACCTGGGCGGCAGACTTGATGAAGATTATGGCAAAATTTGGCCGCCATCTTCTCGATGATCCTCTGTTAATCTATAAATGTGTCCCTCCACTCAGCCCTCAGTCTTCAATTATCCACCAGAAATTCTCAGCAAATCCCACTGTTACTCTGTCGGTTAGCGGTAGGTCCAACCCGGAGTGGGACGACTGTCTCGCCAGGGTTTCAGCCAACCCCAGCCGAGCTTTGCGACTTGCAGCGTCCTCACAGTATCTTGCCGTGGTCTCGGATAGACCCAAAGGGACCATCACGCTATGGGACACCAACCTATTCGTAGAGTCTGGGAACTTTAGCATTGGGGAGCATGTGTGGGCTCTGTCGTTTAACAAGTCTGGCTCCCTCTTGGCATGCTACGGCATTTCCCAGACACTTGTTTGGAAGGTGGATGATGGATCTTTGCAAATGACGGTGGCGAATCCTTCCCAGGAGCGAGCTATCGCATTCAACTTCGACGCCAATGATACTATATCGATGGTGTCTGACTTGCGGGGGGTTTATCAATTGCCCACTGAAGCAAGCCGCCCTGAGCAGGCCTCGTGGTCACGGAAGAGTTCGCACTTGTTGGACGAGCCCGGCGTCCCAGAAGGCACTTTTCTCGGCACGCCGTCCTGCGTAGCCTTCAACGGTGACTGTTCGCAGATGGCAGTTGCATACCGTGCGTCCCCGCTGTCCATATGGAATGTAGACCCCCCCGAGATGGTGGCCCGACTTAAGAGGACACGGAAACAAGGGGAAGGCCCGGTCAACTCGTATACCGGAGACAACCATGTCGTTTGGCATCCTTCAGATAACTTGATCATCGGTATCTACGGCCAAATTTTTAAGTGGAGTCCGGTCGATGGTACCTACGAGGAGACCAAAGAGGAAACTGGGGTAGTTCCGCATGGACTTCAATGCAGTCCAAACGGACTTGCCTTCATGACAAGCGACGTGGAGGGTTCAATAAAAATCTACGATGTCTCTTCAATGGCGCTGATATATAAACTCAGCTCCGAGGACTCCGTCAACCAAATATGTTTCAGCCCAGACAGTTTTCGATTTTACGACCTCCGCGGTTCTTATTGCAATATCTGGGAGCCAAGCTGCCTCGTTAAACTCATGGATGATGCCGCCGAACGGAGAAACGACGCAGATTCGGCAGCGGAAAGCTTTTGGTCGGACACGGACGATGTGCATCCTACATTGAGGAGTCTATCAGCATCCTTTCCCGTACATAAGAGCCAGGCAGATAGCAAGCCGGCAGTTTGTGCAGTGGCTCCAGGCACGAAGTCTACTCAGCCGATCGCATACGCGAACGAGGCTGGGGTTATTGAAATGTATGACCCAGTGCGCGATCGGAGATATGTGATTGCCGAGACACTTTTTGGGATGAATGTGGAACAGATGGTCTGGAATAGGAAGCATGATTTGCTTGCATATTCTCTCGGGAGCGGTGCCATTGTCGTGAAATCCCTGGTCACAACCCTGTCTAATGGACAAGAGACACCATTCCAAGATTTCTACGTGGAGAAAGGAGCCGCTACGGGGCGTGGTCGTACGAGACAACTCATTTTTCATTCTACCGGGGATCGTCTTTTTGTACTTGGGACAGAAATGTGCCAAGTTCTCGCTATTCCCAGCGGAGAAGTGATTGCTGAGACCGACTCACCCCGCAATCACTCAGCGGCCTGGACACAACATCCCACTGATTCGAAACTTCTTATATGCACCTACGCTGATAAAGTCGCTGTGTATTCATGGATGTTGGAGCCACAAATTACCAGGTCTTTCAGGATTGCAGATGATAAGGAGGAACGTCGGGAGATTGATATACTGCTACCAAGTTATTGCTCCAAGTTCCTACTCCTCCGCACAACCACAACTCTTCTCGGTCGCACGAGCTACAACTTTCTTGTTCTGCCGACAGACTCGCTGCACCTACGTGATAGTACGTCCGAATCTGCCAACATTATTACGCCGTTCTCTCTCCCAGATCCTACTCGGGAAGTGGCCCAGTACCCCGTCGGGATTTTGGCGGACGGCCGGTTTGTCTTTCTAGACAAGAACTTGCGTGTCTGCACGAGTAACCTTCAGGGCGACGAGAAAACTCTCTCACGTCACTTCTTCCTGCCTCATGATTGGGTCACGAGCTCGGATATCCGGCTCTGCCGGATACTACGGGATGGGGCGCTCCTCTGCCCAAGCAAAGGCGAGATTGCGATTATGAAGAGCGATGCTATGACCAACCGGTGACACGAAATGACGGTCAACCATGGGATCTTGTAAATACGGAGCTCGCTTTGATCAATTTTTTAGTAAATAATTCTCAACGTGTCACGTCACCTTTCTCACTGCTCTGCGTGCTAGTGATGGGCCATTAGCATGCAATGCAACTGTTCAGTAGCCAACACCCTCCTTTCCGTGGACAGCTTAACTCCTGAGTCAATATATACTATACGATGCATCGCGCCCTGGTGGATGGATCTGTATGTTGCTGCGCACTGCGCTTACCAGGTGCTGTTAAGTCCCTCACTGCTCATCTCTCGTCAGCTTCTAGGTTCGTTGCTTCGAACTGCTACTTCTAGCGGTGCGAAGATTAAACGAGTAACAAATAATTAGATATGGTCTAACTCATCTACCTTGACCAGAAAAGAGGACTAGCCTATCCACGTGCGAAACCAATCCCCGTTCCTATCTGTTGCCTTAAACTCACGTTTGTTTCGCATCCCCGTCTCCCCACCGAAGTGTAGCGACACTCGTCCTTTAGAATGCGCAATACAGTCCCCTGGCCGCCGAAAAAGAGCTAGCAGGTCCTCAGTCGATTCTTGCTCATATATTACTGCCGTTCTAGCCTCGATCGAGTTGTAAGCGCCCGTCGTTTTTATCTGTTCGGGCCCAACCATGAATGATGTCCCCTTATCCCCCTCATCCAGGCTGGTGGCACCAGAGGTTAGACATTATCAGCAGCTCCGCCTGCAAGAGAGCCGTGATATTCGTACGGCCGTGGTCCGCGCCGAGACAGTGGAGTCTCCTCAAGGCCAAGTGGCCGGTGCCAGTGAGTCTAAATCCTCGGTGAAGAAGATAGCGGCCTGGCTTAGCTTGCGCTTCATGGTTCTTATCATAGGTGGTCCACTCTCATTGGCACCATACTCAATGTTGCTTCCCGCCCCCGATTCCTTGTCGGTCACAGCGAAGGAGCGATGCCTAAGAAATGGCCGCGTTATTCTTCCCCCGCGCTTCCGAGACTTCCGGCCTTGGCGTGTGCCTGGCCATCTCTCGGGCGGGGCACGAGGGAGTATTGGAGAAATCCTGCTCTTAGCCGAGCCCAGAGAAAGCAACGCGGGATGGCGGGGTGGGGAGATTTTAGGTGCCAAGACAGGACCCTACCTGTATACCCCGCAGCAGCGTAGCTGCTTGGTAAGGGTTGGGATGCCTAGCTATGTAGATGATTCTGGCTTGTCAGATAGTGGAGGCGGTGGCAGTCAGCCGGCCGGCCGGCATTGAACGAAGTCCGGGTCTCTCCAGCCTAGTGTGGGTGGCTTCCACGGGGTTGCGGATTGGATCAGCTGTGGCCGGCTCCTATGATGAAATGCCCCAAGATTGTCGATCAAAGCATTACACTCGCTTGCGGCAGATACAGATTTTTGGCTCCTAGTTGACATGGGTAGGGCGAAAGGACCATCTGCCGCGATCCGTCTTAGCATCTTTGAAATCCGACGATTCCAAAACTGGACCATGGAACTGTAAATTGAAGGATCACGGGCATTGAAGTCGGGAATTAGGTTACGGTTATCAAATCAGTAATCATTGGCCGAGTCAGGTCTAGAACGCGCTCGGTTGGCCATGGGAATACGACGTCGATGCGTGCTACAGTTTGGTAATCAACACTCATGGCCCCGAGCAAAACGCCAAGGCTCGTACCGTTCGACATAAGTAAAGGAAGTAAGAAAGGCTTCCGAAAGAGCGTGAGGGAGGAGAAAGCACCGGTGTACACTACAATCTCTCACCTACTTATTAGATACATCCTCGTTCGAATAGTCTAGCAACGCTGATGTGATTAGGCCTCGGAATCTACTCCAATGAACACCATGCGCTGGGAGAGCCCCTCTGATCATTACTAGTATTGGGCTGATCCTAAAATGTTACTGGAGTTAGCGGACACCTGTGCGATCGTGCAGCTTCATCAATGGAATGCTTTGCCTCCTAGATGCATGGAGAACTCGGCCATCCTATTCCCCTCCTTCATCTATGCAAGAGAGTGGCACAGCTGGTCAGCCACGCTCAACATGCGGATAGGGGTAATTTCCCGAGAGAGATAAGAGGATAATCGTGCCTAGCACAAGTTATAGCCCTATTTTATCTCACCCCGTTCCGACGACGGCGATCAGGTCCCGAGCCTAAAGCAGCATGAAAGAGTATACGTAGGGCTTGGCATTTCCAAGTTGAAAGATCTTGATTCATATTGATCCCATAAAGCTCGCCCATGATGGCCTTATCCCACGTTATGACGGGTGTCGCTCTTCCCGACAGCCGAATGTCGCATTAGATGCGCCAAGATCTGACAATATCAATCACGATTTAGGTTCCACCACTTTTTTATCTGATCCTTCGACGCGCGGACCTTGCTGCGCCGCCGTCCTTGCGCTGACGGATCAGAAACATCACCAACAGGACTACGCGGGTCTCAGCCGTGGGTGCATCGTACAAACGCAAAGCCCACCATCAGTAACGCTTGTCAGCACGCCGATATTGCTACCTTCCTTCTTGTCACCTCTCCGTGCCGATACCGGGCTTCGGCCCTAGTAATAATCTGGGAAGAAGAAGACTCGACGATATATTGGTTATTGACGTGCCTCTAGCCCCTCTGTCTCAGGGAAAACAAGTATAAGTAGTCAGTTCCCTCGCGCTCGAGACTACCCACAACATTACCAGCCATCCAACGCGCTCTCTATCTCGGGATATTCGCAGATACCTATACGAGAATCAGCCATCATGAAGTCTTTGTTCACTATCTTCCTTACCGCTACTCTCCTCTCATCGGCCTCAGCCTCAGTCAAGCTCGGTGATCCCTGCAGTGGGAATGGCTACGACTGCACTGGCGAGCTTCATGAGATCGCCGTTTGCAATGGAAGTCGCTGGGTCCTCGCTGCCCAGTGCGGCAGGGGTTGCTGTATCTGGCCACCGGGTGATCCGACGCCGTCGTGCCGTTGCTAAGCAAGGTTCGGACAGCCTCTCTTTATAGTTGCCTGAGACATGCTCTAATCACTGACGTGTTCAAGTCCGCTTTCTCGGCTTCTACCTTATCCACGGGGGTTTGATAGTCTAGGGTTCTACTTCTCGGCGGTAGCTAGCGGGGAAGGGCGACGGAACTAAACTTACCTACCGTACCGGGTTGGATTCTGGCGTTTGAGGGGCGTGTATCTCATAACTAAACACGCCACCTATATAGTTCTAATTACTAGCTCCTGTACGGCTACCTCGACATGATCGATGAGCCTGATGTGGCAAGTTGACAACATGCGTTAGAGTTTAGTGATTTACATCTAAGCAAAGCCAAGGTAACCGAGTTTGCAAAGCGTTCCCAGAACAGTACTCTATGCCTTGGCAAAAGGTTGATGGGAGTGCCCCAATTATCATCTGGTCAGAAGCTGGCCCTGGCATCAACGATGCCAACATTACGGATTTCCTAGTGCGGAAGTCTTGCCGAATTCTTGCCCAGGATCAGACGCGCAAATTCTATGGCGACTGGAAAACTAATAAACTGCTAGGAAGAGCCAATAGCTTCGAATTCAAACCTGAGCGGCTACACGTAGAGTGCTCTAGGTAGCACTTGGATTTAGGATAGTGGAGGAATTGTAATTAAAAGATGGGATATGTTGAAATGGCGGTGTGGAGACGAGTCGGGAGCCTTCGCTGATGCCCAATGAAATCTCATGTGTGATTTATGAGACAATGAGGTGTGGATGCATAGCATCCCATCCAAGCAACGAATAGATGTGGCATGCTGGGGGCATGTACATTTACGGTATTATCCCAGAGCCTTGTCAAATCGAATTCATCGCATATTCCTAAACCCTCAACCACTCGCGTGAAAATTTCCCGTCCGGACACTAGTGCCATCAGCACCGCCGCTATCCTCCAGCTGGTACCCGCTCGTCCAATCGTCCGTCACTCCTCCAATACCATATATCATTCGTCCGGACCCGATTACAATCTGACCAGCTGGCCTGCTGACGATTCAGGTAGCTAGGAGTAGGGAGATCGAGCGGGGTAAAATCGCTCAAGCATACCATCCACGAAACGGATTTCGGCTGGCGCCCGACGACAGAACGCACGAAGTGCTCTAGCCCGGACTTCAGCATTTCTCTCGGCACAAGCAAAGATGGAGGACTTTCTCTTCACTAAACACGTAGAGAGCTGCAAAAGCATTGTAGAGACTACAACTTGTCTTGAAATCTTCAATTATACGGTAGTCTTTTCGCCGCTTCTACTACAGAGTCTCATGACCATTGTTACATCTTCACTAGCAAGGACGAACATTGCTAAACAGTAACTTCATAGGACTCGAGTTATAACACTTTGGATGAGAAGCCACTGAGTATGGACGATTTCTCGGATTTTCTCGATCGTCAGGTATAGCTCCGACTCTAGCCTATTCCGTGTCCACTGTGTCCGGTCACTCTTATCCCAGTTCCGAGTTCCGAGTTCTGGAAGGCCAACATTTTGAGCAGGGTATCTTCGCACCGCCGACCTTACCGGACTCTGTCCAAGTCAAGAGTGGTCTTCGACTGATGTATGCATATACTCGTAAGGGTCCGGTGCCTCGGAGAAATAGGCTGACGCCAGAAACTAGTCTACAACTCGACGCGACGGATCCCGAGACGTTCACACCGTATTTCATCTCCTTGGAGCGGAATACATATGAATCAATGGTAAGAAAATTGCATTTGCCCACCCGAGCCATCGAGAGCATGGGCGTTGTGGGGCCCTTCTTTTGGTTTGGACACAATATGGATCATGAACAACCGCATCTTCGTAAGTTCATTGGCCCTTTCGACACCCCATTTCGATGTAGACAATAGATATGACCAGGATCACAATCTAGTTCTAATTATCAAACACAGAAATTGTGTTTCGCAAGTCAGACGTGAGGAAGAAGGGCAAGACCCGCGGCTGGGAGCTCATGGTTTCATACTCGATCCTGGATGGTATTACGACCGGTTTTGCAAAGGGAACGAGCTCATCGAGTATGAGGGAGGTTATGGGTCACCTGAAGGCATGTGTGGCTGAAATTGGACATCCGCTATTGCTCCCAATTATTACTCTCTCCCAAGAGCTATCCCCGCGGAACGAACTGAAGCAGCGTGAAGCTCGAGATTGGCTACGAAAACTTGAGCAGGCTATCTCGATGCGCAACGAAATCACCGAAGATGAGGGATATGTCAAGGATGGCATGATTGATCTTGATCAGATTAGTCGAGATCTCGCCGAGTGCCAGTGCCAAGTCCTGTGGAAATGTCCACAGGCCTGGAAAAAGATCGTGCATAACCTCAATAGTGCGATGAAGGCATTCTGGGCCGCCTGCGAGCTAGCCAGAAGAGATGTAGAGCTAGAGAAGCTCCATAATACCATGCTCAGTCGTCTCCGCTTTTATGAGGACAAATTGGATGGCATGGAGAATTATGTGTACATCTCGATGGAACGGCTCAATATCCAGCGCAACATGGTGAGTTCCACGGTGCATAATTTCTCTGACAGTGAATTTGCGCTACGAAAAAAAGGAGATGAAACAAAAAGGAACTAATAACTCTATTTAGCTCCTCACCACTGTCGCCCGGAGCGAGAACAAGATAAACTTGGAAGTTGCTGCTCAGCAAAGGCGATTAGCACATAACGGCATACGAGACAGCGAGGCGATGAAATCAATTGCTCTGCTTGGTGCTGTCTTCCTTCCAGGCACCTTCCTAGCCTCGATCTTCAGTACGACATTTTTCGACTTCGGCGATGGTATGTGTCCAGCGAACAATTCATAATAATGATGCTAGCTTGGTTTACTAACTGCTTAGATGCTGGCTTTATTGTTTCATCTCGTCTCTGGATTTATTTTGCAGTCATGATACCCTTCACTGCTGTTGTTGTCTGCGCTTGGCTGTGGTGGGACAGAATCAGGAGACGTAGGTTTGCAAGAGAGGACTTGGACTTGGAGGATGGGATTGACAGAATGGAGGCTGAACTGATGGCAGCGATGAGAAAACGAACAATGGATAAATTAAGCACCTGGCAAAGCACCTGGCAGCATATTGCCGCTTGACTACAAACTTTATTTCTTTGTAGTTAAGGACATATGAATACTGGACGTTCTCTTAATCTAGGTAGATGTGAGGGTTCGGCTAGATAGTGTTACTAAATGCAGTCCTACGTATTATAAGCAAGTTTTTATGAAGAGGGAAAGGGAGGGCAAATAACGTAGTAGAAGTTACGCTTGCCAGGCATGTTCCCAACACAGGATCTAGCTGGCTAAGCTACTATGTAAGACTGGTTCGTCTTCTACCACGGCTGAATGTTGAATTTTCAATAGTACTGGCGCAGGCCGGTGAATAGGCTATTATTTCATTGTCCATTAATACCATTACCGACATATTTCTAGTCCAGTCGAGATCAAAACGTAGTCGACATATTAGAGGACTAGCTTTTGGAAACAAAGAAACAAATATAACACTCATTTTGTGCTAGAACTCATGCCTGCTTCGCATCCCCGTCCCCCCACAACTGCTGTCCGATGCCGACACTCATCCAGGTCGTCCTTCCATCCCAACGCATCCACCAGATCCTCAGTGTAGTAAGAACGACCATCAAACTCCAGCGATCCCCTAGCTTGCCAGTAAGCCCAGCACCGCGGAACTTGAGTGTGAAATCCCGCTTTCTCACCCACCAAGCTTTGGGCCACGAGATAATGGCGAGCACATCTTCCTCATTGCTAGGTTCCGGCTTGCTAGTGCTGCTACTACCACCCCCAGTGTTAGCTGAAGCTGGCGACACACGAAAGAGCTCATAGCCTCCAGAATCATTGCTTCCTCCTTTCTTTATCTTCCGCCACTCAAATTCCTCTCGCCGGACCTTCTCGGTCCCCACCTCGACCGAAAAGCGGAAAACCACACCCATCCCGGCAGCCGTGCTAGCACTCATCCTCTCCCTGACGGGAGAAGAAGACTCGGCGAGAGGAGGCAGAAGGATGTGGCTATGGGAGTTGAATGAAAACAACATGGGAGTGATGGCGGAGGCGTCCAGCGCAGCTCCTATGACGGGGTCGTGTTCGTCCAGTCCATTTTGGATGCACACGCCCCTTCTATTCCCGATCGGCTTCATATTGGCGAAGTCAGCGGTGTTGAGTTGGACGCTATAAATGGGCTTGTCCTCGTCTTCTCCGGTGCAGAGCATGGCCGTGCATCGTCCTAGCATGAAGCCCTTGTTGCTCGGCAGGAATTTCTCGAAGAACAAACTTAGCACTCCCGGGAATGGAGTGTGAAGATGCAGGGGCTTCCAAATACCGGGGTTGACTGCCGTAGACGAGTCGCTCTGGACGTAGTCTGGAGGCGGTTGAGCCTCCTCATTCTCGTCGTATGCGGGTGGACTTGGCTCGGAATTTGGTATTGAGGTGGTGGGTTCCTCCGCTTTACTCATGTTGGGATGCTCTTGAGCGTATCTCTGGGGAGTGATTTTGACTAGACGGATTGCAGAGAAGTATGTCAGTATCAAGGTTTGGGAGGATTAGGAAGGATGATAATAACTCGAGTGGGAGGCATATATGGACACGCCGAGAGGAGACTCGAGGAACAATTTATGTTTGTTGGTCTCAGGCTCGAGCCGAAAGGGCAGTTAATAGTAGTGATCCTTTATCAGGGACTAGCCACGGATGGTGCGCAACGGACGTAGTATTACGAGTCCACTGAGGCAGCAGAAAGACGGCTCGACCGCCAAGCCAATATACGTTAATATAAGGTTTGGACAAGATGGATTACACAGCCCCAGTCGCCATTCCTTTTTATATTGGAAATGATGCAGTCGGTTCTATACGATCGAACCACCGCGTATCACTGCCACGAACGCATGTGGCACAGTCGACAGTCTTTCGTAGCCTATAGGCCCATGAACGAAGAAATAAATTGACACTCTGCGTAGCGACTGCGTTTCCTGTGCGACATTCCATACCCGGACTAGCCGGGTGGATTCAACCCATCTTACAACCAGACGGACGCATACACCGAGGGATATTGCCAAGCCGGCGTCAAGCAAAAAATGACAGCCAGAACCCAGGTATATCCCACCAGGCGCAGTCCACGACCGACGGTGGTGTTGTCGTATTCGAATATGCCACCTCGATGCATGGCCCGCACAGCCAACGTCTCGGCCAAACAGATCACATAATTGGAAAGGAAGAACCGAAACTCATGGACGGCGCGGGCCTTTCCTGTAAGAACCCAATTTGCCAAGGCGTGGCAGGCTGCCGACATGGCAAAAATCCAAAGTGCCCGGGCTGCCTTGCACATAGACACGGCCCACGGCCGTTTAGTATAATCCTTTTTTTGGGCGATCGATTTGATGAGAGGAGGGACGTAGGTGTCGAATATCCCAATGTGGAGTCTGTGCCAGAAGACGCCCCAGAAGCGTCGAAGAGTGTAGACTTCTGCAATACAGCCGAAGAGCGGAGGCCAAGCTTCGGGATCGTCCGTCCGCATAATTCCAACGAAAGCGATTGCCGATAGATCATGGGCAAGTGTGAGGATGGAAAACGTGCCCCATATCCAGTTCACAGACATCAACACCCGTAACGCTAGGTCTGGATTACTTAACGACGGCACCAGGCCTCGCTTCGTTGGCCCAAAATGCCAGATCGTTACGCCGAGCCAAGTGAAGCTGTTGGCAAGGAGTTTGGGGATTAATATGCGCAGGATGAGAAGGATTGCGGCCCGGAAGCACCTGAGCGTGACGAAGCGAACACGTCCACGCCCCCGACCAGCGTCGTTGGAAATCTCGGTAGGCATCCTGCGGACATTGCTGAGCATCTGAAAGACGGTCCAAGATTGTAGGGACAAATCATCCAACCCCTTGCTTAGGACACGTTTCTCGATTAACAGAATGGAAATTGAATGCAGGGTGACGGTAATGACGGACGGAATAATCATGTTATTCCACGGCAGGAGAACCAACCCTCTCCCACCCAGGCACACTCCGACGCTGAGTATGTGGAGTCCGCTAAGCACTTGTCGTCTGATGTTGAGCGGTTGTTGAACCGCGGAAAAGAAGAGTAAAAGGGATATGACCAATAGCAGCAGCGGAAATGCTGCTTGGGCAGAAAGTAATATCGCCATGGTTAGTGATCGAAATGCGGGAAGTTGATCTGCTGTTGGTATACATTGTGTCCTGTCGTCTTTCCTTTTTCATCACCGACGTCTCGTTCAACTTATAGTCATGAAACTTGGCGCGGCTGACTGGCCGACAATTCAACTAGATCCTATGGTAGGTTCCCAAGAACGCCTTGCGATTCGGGATCATGACCTCGCCGCTCCCTAAATCACCGAATGGGAGAAGAAAATACGCCGAGGGCAATGGACCCGCCAACCATTGGAACGCCTGGCGATTATAGCACGAGGCGTACTACACAGAGGGCGAAGCGATGTTGAATCTGTGCAACACTCAACTTCATCCCGAAGGGCTTTACTTTGCCCCCGGTTAGACAAAAGCCCACGGCTGGGAAATGAAATTCATATGGATTGCTGTTCTGGCCTCAAAGTCGCCCAATGAGTGGAGGAGAGCACCCGAGGCGGATTAGCGAGAAGGCCAAGAGGATCAGGACAAGCCCCTGACGACTCGTAGCCGGGGCAGACAAACGCCGCCGGTATGCATGGGTTATGCCATTTTCAACATCAACTTGATTTCTAACGGGATATTATTCACTGTGTTGGGAGGAAGAATCCCTGATTTAGTCCTTAGGGAGGACTAAAGGGAAACAAAACAAAAAAGATAAAAGGGCGAAATGATCCCCAACTTCCGCTCATCATGAACTCACTCCACCACCATCAACATCATCATCTCTTCTGAATCCCCAAAAATCAGCAAACAATTCCTTAAGTTTCTCACACCCACAACACTATCAACATGCCTATTGTTCCGCTTATCGAAGTCGGCGCTGGTATCATTAGCGCTGGCAGCACTACATGGAGGATCCTGAACCTCCTCGGCATCGGCCCCCACGGTCCCCGCTCTGTCGATGGGGACGCTGGCCTCTGGTGCCTTCACAACAACTACCGTGGCTGTGTCGGGCTCCTCAACGACAACGAGCCTGTGCCAGTTGCCATAGTCGAGCGTCAGGACGTGGGGCCTTGCAACGTCCCCATGTATAACTTTGACATTTGCCGCGACCAGATCGCCAACCAGGCTGCCAACGTCTGGAGCTCCATCCCTGCTCCTGGAGGTGAGTCTTTCGGTGACATGAGATAATGATCACTTCGAACTTTGGGAGATTCAACTTGCTAACCGCTGTCGGATCTGCAGTCGCCCAGTTCGATAATGTTCCTCCGGCCTGCATGAACCTTGCCGTCGTCCTGTCGGGCTCCTGCACCGGCGAAGGAACCAATCCCGTCCCGTGCGGTTCGGCTTGTATTCAATATACCGGACTCAGTGATGAGCAGTTTGCTGGTCTTTCTATGGCGCTTCACGGCTGAGAGGGTCAGTTTTAGTTCAAAATACGTCGCTGGTGTGCCCGTGGTGGTTTTGCATTTCTTTCTCGGGGTTCAAGGGTGCCGCCCGTTCGTTCCATTTGGCATCTCACATCGATTGTTTGCCCCTGTTTGTTGTAGGTGTGCGGTTCTTTAGCTTCCGTCGCGCGACAGTTTGAAAATAAATTGGTGCTCCGAAGTCAGAATCTCAAACGTAGCTGCGCCGTGACACGCCCAGTTGAAATCTGTTGGTGACCGCCTAACACTCTAACACTTCATTCATGGTGTACAGAGAACAATCCAATCATATGTTCTCGGTAGAGGATGTTACGAATAGGAGCCTCGAGCTGCTTGTGAGGCCAGTATTAGGAGTAGGGAAAGAGAAACGCCAAAGCGGGACAAAAGGTCGGCTGGGGAAAATGAGGATTTTGGGGGGGGGGACAGACGCGGGACGGGAAGAAATTTCGCGGTGGGAAAATGGTCGGTGACGCGGCAACTGTAGGGACATGTATTAATAGTCTCTATGGCTTCACAGCATAACAGCATAACTGGTGCACCTAGGCAAGGTAAGTCTCGGCCGCTCGTGACTACGCTTGTACGGGGAGTACACCCTCGCTGTTCGCCTTCGCTCGTATCTGATGACCCGCACTGCTCTCCCAACTCCATCTAATTTCGTCGTGTTAGTTCCTTTTTGCCCTGGTGAAAATAGACACTGGCAGTGCGCTGGCCAACTGTAGCCCTCTAAGAGCTTACCCAGCATGGGCCCATGTTAACTTCATCCCTACCAGGGCCGAGAATGATGGAAATCTGGCAGAGCCGAATCCAACCCCTGGCCGAGAAGCGGGTGATGTAGATCCAGATGTGAGTGCGCTTGAAAAGAATAGAATCTGATAGTTTTAGGCGGTAACTTTTCCGGATTACAGGAGTGACTCTTTCGTGGTTCACCAACCTTCATGAGTTTCCGACACATGTATCCGCCGCAAGTTTGGTGGAGGACCCATGGTAGCCGGACGTTGATACGGCCAAACCGACCGAGGATGGCTTCACAAGTCCAGGGCGTGCAATTTACGAACCAACTACGGTCCAGGATCGACGGCGTCGGCATGTAAAGTAGAAATTCTTGTCACGAGCGCTCGAGAGTGCTTCTGCCAGCTTCTCCACGTTCGAGGAAACTATAAATTGGACCAAATGTCTCAGAATCAACTGGTAGAGACCCCAAGGGTATCCTCCCTATTCCGTTGAATCATCCCTTTGAATAATGCCTTTCAATCACGGTATGGCCACCAAACATTTATTTCAGCAACCAAGTTGTTCCGAATTTTCCCCCTCCTCCAATCCATTTACTTATATTTCACTTGTTCGAGCGAGAGAGTGCTAAAGAGTTGGATATCTCGGATTGTCACCCAACAACCAGAGCTTTTGACGTTGCTCTCAGAACCCGAGGACTCTATCGTGCGTCCCAATTATGAATCAGACTCATCCCTGACAACCATGAACAGGAGATGTATCAATTCCATGCATCTCCGGCGCGAATTTACAACTCTTCTTGTTGCAGAAGCAGTTGTGTCCATAAAAGCACTTAGAATCCTTGCACGCTAACCCTTGACGACAGGGCTCGCTTCTCACAAACCGCCGAAACACCAGCTTTTCGGCATCCGAGAGAGATCCGTGCTTGTAATTAGAAGGACAAAGACCACTACGGTAGCACTCTCCGCGTAAGTGGTACCCGCGGCAGTACCGTGTGTTGCCATTCTTTACCTTTTGGTTAAAAGTGACCACTGCTTGCTGACTCGGTTGAGGCAGCCCGAGGTCCACCCGTTGGCCTTGGGAGTTGACGATCAGGGTATGACCAGAATTCATTTCATTCAGTACAGATCCACTGGCCGGCACATCGAGCTGTTCTTTCGTCGGCTGCAACGCTACCTGAGCACGGCTGGCCCACGTAACTGGTGATCGTCTACTAACGCTCTCAGTTGCAGCAGCCACTGGACTAGTGGACGGGGGCGGCGGCGAGTTCTGGCTGTTGCGTTTCAGTGGACCATCTCGAAAGATGCCCGGAAACCTGGTAACGCTGAACGGCAGTGCACGTAACTCGCTTCCAACTTTATACGACTGAAGAAGCGTCACTTTCTTCACAATGTCGCTATCATCGCGATACTTGTCGAAGAGCCTCGTGTAGTTATTGTCGTGGCAAGCGCCAACGATGAGGTGACGGCAGGTCGGGTTGGTAACAAACTGATCAAACACGTCTGGGAAAAATAACAATGAGCATTATGTCGATCGCAGCAGATGCCGCCGATGTAATATCTTCCCCAGCAAGCAAAAACTCACCCCTGATCTTTTCATCAACTCTGTCTTTTCCCTGACTCACATACACAAAATCGCTCGTTCCAAAAGCATTAGAAAAGCCCTTGGCAAACTCAGCAGCAGTAGAGGGGTGCAACGCCAGCTTGAGTTGTAGAACGCTCGGCAATCCATCACCGTTCGCGAAAGCCTTGATAACGACGGGGAATTCCGCCAAAGCAGGGTCCTTTTCACGGAGATAAGACTGCACGGCAACTCTCAAGTCCACGGCGGCTTTTCGACCACCTTCGAGTCCGGAGTAGTAGTCATTACGGAACTGCGACTAGAGTCAACACGATGTGATAGAGGGTTTGACGTGAGAAAGGACTCAACGATGTATTCATCTGGATCCGCATCCAACAGAAGCAAAACAAAAGAGCTCCGATCCTAACGTTTGTGAGCGGGGAGCATATGGAAAAAAAAAATTGTTCATTTCGGGTATCATACCACTTCTTTCTGAAAACTCTCACATCGGGACTGCCACTCTTCTGCGCGGATCTGGGCTTGCTGTGCACCCATATCCATCAACTTGTACTTTCTCTCGAGCTTTTCGTGCTTGTCGACCAAAAGCTGAAGCTCACTCTCAAAAATCTAAAGAGCAGTCAGTCACCGCGGATCGGTAGATCAATGTTTGTCGTTAAAGCGAACCAACCTTCATCCACTCCAGCCTTTCCTCATCCCTCTCTCTGAACTGCCGGGCACGGGCAGAAAACTGCTCCACAAGGTCTCCCGACATGATAGCAACAAAGAAAGGACCACGGCTCTAACGTCTACTGACTGATCAGATGGTCTTGTGAAAACGCAAAACGAAAACGGATTCGAGGGATTGAGAAGAGGGGTTGGAGCCAGTTAAATGTAATAGGCAACTGATTGGTTAGAGACCGGCCGCGTACTCTGCAATGCATGAGGGTGTTGGCTGACGAGCACTTACCCACTGAAACATTTTCCGAGGCCGAAAAATGGACCTGGCCCGTTGGTGGGTCATGAATTGAGGCTTTGCTTGCTCTCGGTCGGCCCAACTGGTGGCCTGACCTGGCCCATCCGGTCTCGTCAACGGCGACCAATTGGGCTGTTGAATAGGACAAATGAGGGGTAAAAAATGCCAAAATACCTCGGAGGTGGCGGTTAGGCACAGACAAAGTGGCCGTGATCCGTGTTTCTCAACATCCTGGGCAGTTAGAGAGGCCTCTCGTCTCTCTCATGACAAGGCACGTTGGCTCGAAGTCGGCCGATCCCCGAGTTTACTCGGCCGCCGAGTGCTGCTATCCCTCTATCCTTGGCCCAGGATGCGACCCAGGGTATACATGAGACAGGCTCCCGCTTCCTTTGCCGTCTTGATTCATAGCGGAGAGACATATGGCCCCAAGTCAGCTACTCCAGTTCGGGCTAATGTGCAGGGCCTCACCATGGTTGCAACTACGGGCTACGATCCAGCGTTCGCCAAGCGTTAAGGCCACCGGAGGAGAGAACATGCGTGTCGGCGGGGAGGACTGGCCACTGGTGGGATCGGAGAGGAAGATAAATTTATGCTGAACAGGCCATCTTTATTGAGGAGGATCTGCAACTAGGAGAAGAAGGATAGCAGTGGCTCGCAACAGCACATAGAATGTAAATGCTCCAAACCACCTTTCCCCACAAACTCGAATGTCCGAAATTACACATGTTTCTGCCAGAATATCACCAAGACAAGGTCAACGAGCCTAAACGATCATCTCGGTAACCGTACCATTCTCAATAACACGGCCGCCATTCACAGTCTTTCCCGAATCCCGAACTGCAAACGCCACCTGGTCGAAGGAGACGTCCTCCGCCGCACGAACCGTCAGTTTTTGCTCCTTAAGAGATGTCTCGATAGACTGAACGTTTTTAATGTTCGTAACCGCTTTTTGAACCGTCGAAGCGCATCCTTTTATAAGATACCCGTTAACCTGAATTGTCCATACTACTAGTTCTGGCATCACAAAGATGTCTTACCACTGCAACTCATCTTGACGTCAAACTCGTAGGTCACCATATCTGAGGGATTGATAGGGAGTCGTAGTAAAGTTGTTGCAATGATTCTTTTTTAAAGTAAGGCGATGATAGGAGGTGTGAGTGCTCTGCTAGGGCAGTTGATATAAGGAGAGTAAGTTGTAAATAGATATCTGAGGCAGGTTGCGGGCCTCCTACTTATATACAACACTAAGGGTGAGATACCTGCGCCTTGAAGAGCAGGTTTTCGCCCACTTAGGTCGTCTAACCACTATGGTAATGCGGCCTGTTCTTGGCACCGGGAAGGGTCGTGGCCAGGCAAGGACCGAACCAGCACAATTCGCTCGGGGTGACTTTGTCATGTCAAGTGCCCTTCTCCCGCGGGCGGCCGTCGCTTACTAGAAGGTATGAAGGATCCTCGACGCACAAAGGCCTCAAGCTGCCCTTTGACACATCAGCCCTTCCGCATTTCCTTCGACGGCGAAGTTACGCCGAAAATTTGCCCAATCGCAATTTCCCCTCATAGGCATAAATTAGTGAATAGTGATTTATGGGACGCAAAACGTTCGCACGAACGAGAGCTGTAGATTTAGAACGCGACGTTTTCGGAACTGGAGCACAATCAGCCAGCAAGCATGACGGATGCGCATTTGTTTCATCAAGCTTCTACAGCAGAGCATTGCCTATTGAATACCCAGGTATTAGAAGTTGTCCGTTTTCAATTGGCTGGTCCATTTGAATTCATCGCAACTTTGTATTCAAATGCAAAGTGAAATCTTATGGGCTTGGCTAATTTCATCGGCTAGGTAGCACTAAATACCACGATGCGCAGAACTACAGGAGGCTAAAGAGATATAGAAAGGCGTGCCATTAGGAGGGATGGCGGTGATGGCTTGTCGACGAGCCAGACCGTTCATTGTAGGGCATTAAGGGTGTACGATGGCATCACTTTAAAAGCTGAGCTGGGCGTTCTGATGAAAGGCGCAGATAGAATCAATAGACCGAGTGTTGACAGACGGATCTCCATAGGTAGTACAAAGGTAGATAGTCCAAATCACCATACAGCACGATCTCGAGTTCAGACCATGTCTTGGAAATTGAAGTCGTAGTATTCTTCGGATCGATCGACGCTCCCTCAACACTCCGTGAATCTCGTACCAACAGTGCTTTGCCTATTTCCCCCACAACCTCATTTACCATTGCTATTGTGAAGCCGCCCCGAAGAACATTACGAATTGCGACCTCGCAAAAACAGAGCAAAAAGTCGACAGGCTCTGGATTTGACTAATTAGCCCTTTGCGTATTACAGGGTACCAGAAGCATTACAAATCCAGGCCTGATTGTTTTATTGGGCTGGTCTGACCCCATCTCAATCATTGTCCCATCAATGGCGGTAGGATTGTATCCTCTGCCAGGGTTTAAGTAGATTATTAGTTTGAGAGATCAGATCTACCACCTGACATATCTCAAGATATGTACTAGATAAGTATTTTCCAATAGAAACGGTTCGAAGAAATATACGTTTAACCCTTGATTTAGGATGTTTTAGGTTGAGGCGAGGATCTCTCAAGCTAACCCTGGTACTGTATACCTACATGTAGTTAGGTTAAACTGCACTCATCAGCAACGCACAAATCCCGCACGCTAGAGCTGAATTTGGGCATGGTCGGCACAAATGCCGCGCTAGTCAGGGGTTGGAGGCTGCCGGATCTGGCCGGGGTAATACACTAGTCGCGGCCCCGGACGTTCAAGTCCGGGTCCGAGCAGTTTGTGCGTCCACAGGCTCGGCGACGTTTCCTGGTTCGCAATCTAGCTTGATCGTTCTAGATACTTCTTTTATTTGAAGACCAGTATCCCGACACCGTCAAAATTCTTTATAAACTCTACGTTTGCGTCTTTGGGTCTCAAGACTTGTCAGAACCTCAATCGCAACAACATTCACAATACTGTGCAGCGTATTCTTACAAGTTACGACTCAAAATCACCAACATGTCCAATAAAAACAAAACCATCACGGTCTTGAAGACCATATTTTTAATCCCAAGCATTCACTGTCCCACATGCGCCTCATTCCTAGATGATTTCCTCTTCTCCCTTCGTCCCCAACCCATCGCTGTCGAAACCTCAATCGTCTCGCACACCCTTACAGTCCAACACCCATCTACGCTTAGCGCTCGTTCCATCACCAAAATTCTCGCGGAAGCCGGCTACGAAGTCGACACAATCCTCAAGGAGCCCGCCGCCGGCGAAGTGCCCCGAGATATTCCGCGCGGCACAGCCGACGACGACCTTCCCTTCAAGTGGTTATCGTCAGCGAAAGACTGGTTCCTCGGAAATCCACAAAGGTCGTCGGATCGCGATGCGCTGAGACGACGCCACGCGGAGCATTGCGAGCAATGCCGTCGGCAGAACCGTGAGGCCCAGCTGTCTGTTGGAACAGACGCATCTCCCTCGGATGGTAAAAAACAGGAAGTCAACCCTCTCGTCGTCATCGACTCGGGACCAATCAAGACATACAGAGCCTCACTCACCATTGGCGGCATGACCTGCAGCTCTTGCGTCGGCAAAATCTCTTCCGCTCTTCGCGATATAATTTGGGTGAGGTCTGCTGACGTATCCCTGCTCACCCAGAGTGCTGTTGTGGAGTATGATGGTGAGCACGACGCGTCCGGCTTGATCCGGGCAGTCAAGGATTGCGGCTATGAAGCAGACATCGAAAAGATCGAACAAGTATCGACCTCGCCGCCGCCACAATCAGGAACTCCACTCTGGAAACTCTCGCTGGCTCTCGGAGGGATGACTTGCAGCTCTTGCGTAGGCTCCATCACCTCTGCCCTCGAGGCTCTGCCTTTCACAAGAGATGTCGACGTCAACCTTGTTACTAGCAGCGCCACAGTTGTGATCGAGAAAAAAGATGGCTCTGATCGAGTCATTGAAACGATCCACAGCCTCGGCTACGAGGCGGCTCTCGACATGATTGAGGAATTAGGAGGGGCTCCCGTTCAAGGTACCCGAAGGACAGTAATGATTCGACTGGACGAAGTGTACTGCGAGCATTGCCCCGGCCGGATCCGCGAAGCTCTCAACATCTTTGGCGACCGAGTGACCATAGAAAAGCTGTCGTCAACAAAAGACCCCATCACGACCGTCTCTTACGTCCCCGACGCCCCCAACTTTACGATCCGTCAGATCCTTGCCGCAATCTCGTCCGCCGACCCTGCCTTCCATCCAGTTATCCATCATCCACCTACAGTGGAGGAGCGTGCGAGGGAGATGCATCACCGCATCCGGCAGCGAATCTTGTTCCGAGTTGTCCTGTCCGTCATTGTCGCCATCCCCTCCTTCATCATCGGTATTGTCTACATGTCGCTCGTCCCTAAGAGTAACCCTGGCCGAAGGTACCTCATGCAACGACTTCACGGTGTCACCCGTGCAGAGTGGTCCCTCCTTGTCATGGCGACCCCTGTCTACTTTTTCGCCGCCGATATATTCCACCGCCGCATGGCTAAGGAGATTTACTCTCTATGGAGACCTGGCAGTCCCGTGCCCTTCTTCCGTCGCTTCTACAAATTCGGTAGCATGGACATGCTCATGTCGTTCGGAACCACAATTGCCTATTTTGGCTCGATCGCCGAACTCGGCATCGCCGCTACACAACGGGACAATGACCACATGATGCAGCAGAACATGACATACTTCGACTCTGTTGTCTTTCTTACCATGTTTCTCCTAATCGGACGGCTCCTGGAGGCGTGGAGTAAAGCTAAGACTGGCGAAGCTGTTTCCGAACTAGGAAACCTTAGACCGAAGGAGACCTTGCTGTTGACCTCGGCGGCTGGCCCTGATTCTGAAGAGCAATATGAAAGTGTTGGTATCGATATGGTGGAAACCGGAGATGTGGTCAAGGTTGTTCATGGTGGATCGCCTCCCTGGGACGGGGTCATTCTGAGCAAAGAAGGAGAGTTCTCGGAAGCCAGCTTGACGGGCGAGTCAAGACCAATCCTCAAAGCCACTGGAGATCCCATCTACGCCGGCACCGTAAACAAAGGTGGGCCGATATCGATGGCCATCACTGGCGCCTCGGGAAACTCGATGCTAGATCAAATCATCAAGGTCGTCCGCGAGGGTCAAGCCCGCCGGGCTCCCATCGAAAGGGTAGCCGATATCCTCACGGGCTTCTTCGTGCCCTTTGTCACTGCCATCGCCATCGCCACTTGGCTTATTTGGCTCGGACTCGGACTTTCGGGGAGGCTGCCCCGGGAATATCTTGACGCCCCAGTCGGCGGATGGCCATTCTGGTCCCTGCAATTTGCGATCGCTGTTTTCATCATTGCATGCCCCTGTGGAATTGGCCTCGCAGCACCTACTGCTCTGTTCGTGGGTGGTGGACTGGCTGCAAAGCACGGTATCCTCGCCAAGGGAGGCGGCGAGGCGTTCCAGGAGGCTAGCAAGATCGATATCATTGTCTTTGACAAAACCGGCACGCTCACCGAAGGAGGGGAGCCGAAGCTCACTGATCACGAATTCCTTGTTGGCTCAGAGCAAGATGAGTGGGAAGAAAAGACGATTCTAGCTTGTCTCAAAGAAATCGAGTCCAACAGTAGCCACCCCATTGCCAAAGCCATCGTAGCTTTTTGCGATGAGCAAGGGGTGCAGGGCGTGAAATCATCCCGTATCGAAGAGGTCCCCGGAAAGGGTATGAAGGCAACCTTTTCGTTAGAATCCACATCATCAACGGTCGAGCTTCTTGTTGGCAATGAAAAATTGATGGAAGATTCCGCCGTTTCCATCGCGCCCGCTGCCCTAGCGACTCTAGACACCTGGAAAGACCAAGCCAAATCCGTCGTTTTAGTAGCAGGGAGATCCGTTTCTGCCGACTCTGACGCGCATTGGGGGATGCTTGCCATTTTTGCCACCTCGGATCCTCTCAGGCCAGAGACCAAGTCCGTCATCGCCGGGCTCCGCCGACAGGGTAAAGAGGTCTGGATGCTATCCGGCGACAATCAAAAGACTGCAAGCGCTGTCGGCGCCCTCGCGGGGATCGACGCAGACCACATCATAGCAGGCGTCCTTCCCGAGCAAAAGGCCGATAAGATCAGCTACCTCCAGAAGAGCCAGGCAAAGCGCCCCTCCAGACACTCGTTATTCGGCAAGCAAAGAGAGCCTTCTCGGGCCATCGTTGCGATGATCGGTGATGGAGTTAACGATTCTCCTGCTTTAACGGTTGCGGATGTGGGAATCGCCATTGGCTCTGGATCTGATGTTGCCATCTCGGCGGCAGAGTTTGTGCTTGTCAATGCCAACCTCAATACACTCCTGGTTCTTACGAGTCTTAGCCGAGCTGTTTTTCAACGGGTCAAGTTCAACTTTGCTTGGGCTCTCGTGTACAACGTGGTGGCTTTGCCAATCGCGGCCGGGGTGCTCTACCCCGTGGTCGTGAATGGAAAGCATACAAGGCTCGATCCTGTATGGGCCAGTCTGGCTATGGCACTCAGCAGCGTCAGCGTGATCTGCAGTAGTTTGCTCTTGAAGAGCAAGTTACCGCTGGTTGGGTTCCGGGTTAAGCAAAAGGCGTCGGAAGCCGGTATCTGAAGGACACATTTCTTAAAAACTGCGATCTTGTACTATGTAAACAAGGCTCATTTCTTACTGTGCCCCCGAAAAACATTCAGAGCCGAGGAAGCATCATTTTGTCCTCTAAAGTCATCTAGCTCTCCACGGCGGATAGATTCTTATGTACACACTTTTCATCTTTGATTCTATTAGGATGCTAGTTCTAACTCATAACCCTCCGCTTTGAATGGAAAACTGGATCACATCCATGTCATTATGATCGCTAAGCCACCTTAGGACCGTCAGCCAATCGCCATTAACCTCTTTCTGTCCCATTTTGACGTAAATCAATGATCGGAAGGCCGTGGCTTCTTTCGTGTAGAATCCAGTTTGAGTAAAGAGGGATCTCGGCAATTTCGTGTCTTCGCCAATACCCTCCTCGCATCTGACGTCCTCTACAACTTTTGTAAACCGTCTCCCACGCAGAACTCGCCTAATCACGGGAGGACGGTTGTCCACGACGCCTGGGGTCGGGCATGCGATACCTGACAACCATGGCATGCGATGCAAGACCGCATCGGGCACTGCAATGACAGAGTCCCAGTCAATAACCGCCAGGATATTGAACTCACGGTCGACGATGATGTTGTTGGGATTCAGATCGTAGTTGGCAAGCCCGAAAGTTTCGATGTGACGGCCTTCAGCTTTGTTGTTTTGGAAGGATGCAGAGAGGGTCCGAAAAGCTTCCAGTAGCTCGTCTTAGTCAGTGGCATGCTCGCTCACCTCCAGCCCCGAGGCTGTTTCCCAATAATAGCGGGTAGTGAGCGTAGAACTCGGCCGCCGGCTCGTACGGCCCGGAGTTGATTTCAACTAGCGGCCCCACCACGTACTTTGTCGGGTCGACTTTGTCTCGAATGATGGATCCGATCTCGGGCATCCGGACTGATGCGAGCTGAGTCATGACTTTGACAAGCTACCGCCAGAATTTCTCTTCGAACTGTTCGGGAATGCCCTCAAGATCGCCAGGAAAGCTTCGTGCCATTTCCTCCGCAGTATTTCCATGGACATACTCCATAAAGACAAAGGGACATCAGACGGTATTTTGATCGTCAAGATCGTAATCGTAGTACTTCGGGATTGGGATGGTTGTGTTTTGGCTGCGAGGGTAAGTATTTGAAGGCATTTCCGGATGTCCATGTAGAGATTCCAACCGAACAAACTCCATCGTAGCGAGTTCCGATTCCATTTCCAAAATAAGGCTCTGTCTGTATTCCGTTTTAGGGGCGGTGTGAGGAGCTGTTTCTCCCGCTCCTTCGATGACTGGAGGCATTCGCAATCGAGCAACCCATTTCACCCCATCATCAAACTGAATCAGGCGCACAAGATTGAAATTTCCCACGGAAAACTTCTCGGGAACTGTACAAGGGCGGTTTTCTCGAAGATTCGATGCATGGGCCCGAAGAGCTTCGAGATTGACGGTTTGGAGAAATTAAGCTGTGCGTGCTGCGTACTCGCCGCCATACGCCTCCCCTCCAATCCAGGCGGCGCTTCCAACTGCCGTGGCAGTAGTCATTCTTGGAGATGGCGTGGACGATAAACTTGCTGAAGAAAGTGACAAGTTTTGGAACGCGATGGGGGGGAAAGGGAGAAGGGGGATGAAATAGGACTGGCTGACGAGCAACGAATATAAAGTCGCAGAGGATGTAGAAGCCAGGGACAATGGAGTGGAAACTCGTTTACTGAAGAATAAGCTGATTGATCTGAATCAGAAGGGTTGATGTGATCTAGTGTGGCACAAGCTTGGGCACGCGCCATCCTCCAGCACGCAGGCGGCCGAATTGCCAACAATACCCGTCAGAGATCATAGGCAATGGGAAAGTTTCAATTGCGCATTCCCGAGTCAGAAGGATGTAATAATAGAATAGAAAGAGGTCTGACAAGACTGCATGCTGACCCCTTCCCACTGAGTGACATGCCCCCATATCCCGATAAGGTCGATAATCCCCTCCCCCAAGTCCTTTATTCGGTTCTCCTCAAATATGTATAAACGCTCAGCGAGACTGGTTTTAGCTTTCAAGATCTTATTATGCTGTTTCTGGAAAGTTTCCTCGAGAACTGCTATCGATCTTCCGCTTGGAGCGTAGAAATACATGTAAACGGTCTTGCTCAATCTGGAACACGACACTCTAAAGCCCGCTCGGGTCGGTATTCCAGAAAACACCCTGATTCAACGGATCCTGATAGCTGCCCTCGAAAGGGCTTCCGAGGCCCGGCTCTTGGAGTCTAGATGGTATCTCTTCGACCGTGGTCCATGAAAATGTGGCAGAAGGGTCTACCATGAAATTGCCTACATCGTCCGGCTGGGATAAAGAGTGTTCTTTCCGCTCCGAGAACTGGACGAAAGTGGGAACAAGCGGTGGAGTAGAACTTGGGCCAAGACGGTAGTCGTACGAGGGTACATGTCCGCATGTTGCCACGGAAAATGGTGCGATGTCCGGCTCCCGGATCAACATTCCGATTTGCCTTACACTGGAAGCCTCGGCCATCAGCCTGGCTAGGACCTCGATATTCCCTGCCGAGCGTTTATCGTTCCGCATCTGACGGGCAAACGCAGCGTCAGCCACGTCCCAAGCGCGCTGCACCAGCTGGGAATGCTCTGAGTCGTACACGCAGAGTTTCTCCAAGAGAAACGACAATGGCAAGAACTGCGTGTATCCCGCGAGAAGCCACGACCACCGGCGCGCCGCCGGCTCTTCTTCGATGCGCGTCGGGGTATCGACGATGTGAATGGCGGCTCGGAAGAGGGTATCTTGCTCGGGGCGCTGCTTCTCCTGCTGGACTGCACCTCTACCTTCTTCTCGCATCTGCCGATATAGTTTGAATCGCTTCTCCATTAGAAGGACGAAAGAAACGTGGCGTGCAAGCCAGTGAATCGGTTTTGACCCGTCGCAGAATCGGAGGTATCGACGTTGGATTCTTCGCTCGCAGTCGTCTATCAGGCGCTTTTTTTCGTGTGGTGGGGCCGGAGTCGCTTGGATCTTTCCCGCGATCTCTGCTATTTCGAAACGAATCAGCGAGAAACTGGCCTCAGACCATCCGTCATAATGACGAGGCGCGCATTCCATGGTAGGGTTCATGTGAATATCCCCGGCGTTTATGGGTAGTGCAGTCTGGGCAGCGTTGACGATTCCGCTCGATACAACGGGATTCGAACAATCCTCGCCAGCTCTGTGGTCCAAGTACCAGAGCTCCCAGCGCAGGCGTTGTCGGATTTCAGTCTCGAACGGATAGCAGCCGCCCGTGGGTGGTGGCGCGTCTTTGAGATGTTCCGCTAATCTGGTCAGCGCCCAACCGCGCTGGGAGGCATCGGAATACCGAACAAGAGACATAAAGAGGACGAAGGCTTGGAGAGTCGCAAGATCGTCCATTTCCATGAGGTTGGCTCTCATGAGAGCTTGCTCGGCCCCCTCCTTGTACGAGGCCATGGCGGTGGGCTTACAAACCTTGAAGCATGCCTCCGCATCTGCGTCGGACATGACGGAGAGGGAAGAGAAATAGATGGTGAAAAGAGTGGCTGTTTCGCCGTGGGTTAGAGATGTTGGGGCTTGGCCTGCTTTGAGGAGTATTGCTTCCGTGCTCGGTTTGTGCAAGACCTTTACCAAAGGATCAATGTTGTCCTGGAAGATTTGCCAGGGAAACTGTGCCCCGCCTGGTTTCAGGTGGAATGAAGCCACGTCAAGGCTGAAGGTTTCGAACGGGAAGGGTCGAGGTGAGGTGGCAGTTACAGCTAGTGCTCGGCGACCATCGGAGTAGTTGGCAGATGTAGGGTCCAGGTTTTGTACCATGGTTCCCGGGCTCACGTCATTGCTTCTCACGCTCCGAAACTCCTGGACTTTATCCAGGCCGGCCTTCGCGGTCTCCAAGCTACGGGCAGCCTCAACAACCTGTTGGGCGAGTTCGTCTGATTGCGTAGGTGGAAAGTCGCCGGACCGGCATTTCTCAATGACTTCGCCCAACAACTTGGCAGTCCACTCCAAGCACAAAGTGACGTCGGTCAGCGTCGTGGCACCTGTCGGAGTGATGACGCAAACCCCTGCATCCTCTTCCATGGCGCCTTTCCTAGGCCGGCGGCATTTCCTGATCGCCGGGGGGTAGGCACATTGCAACTGCCATCGTTTGCAATTCTCACAGGGTATATCCCGATCGCACTTGACCTTTCGCGTTCTGCATGGGATGCAGGCCTTTGGTTTCAGCACGGGGCGTGCCGTCCGAATATTGACGGGGTCGCCTGATGGCCCCAGAGGCAGCATGTTAATCTTAGCCGTAGACATTGGTGATGGATTCAGGATACCACTTTGCGGGAAGGCTTGTCGGACATGTGTGCTATGAGAAGGCGACCACGACCCGATTGATTGACGGGATTCTCGGGTTGTCTATCTACTGCCTAGTAATCCCGTATCTGGCGGAATGGATGACCCGAGTTGCCATCGGGCCAACGTTTCGCCCGGTTCCACCACCGCAAATCTCGCAGATCTCGCAAATCTCGGGGTTTTGCTCATCTCGTACCTCTGATTGGAGGCAACTCTATTAGAGTACGTCGAGGACTCAAACTCGCCGAATTATTACTCTGGACAAAACTACCTTCGTCACAGTCTATGAGAGAAGCGGGCGATTTCCCATCTGACCACCTTCGCCAAAAGAAAAATATGACCTCATTCATCGAAATATGGCTGTGTCCATCAAGGAAGTGATGGCTAAAAGTTGTAGTATCTATATATAAGATCGTTGACACTCTTCGTCTTGTGGCAGCACCTTCACACCTTCACGTCGTGGACGCCTCCGTGACTTGAAGACTCGACAAATTCCAAGTAATTATCTGTTACTAAATACTGTTTGAAATTCGCTCCGGATAAAATCATGGCTACCCAATCATTCGCCGACCCAAACATCATTTACGGGGACCTTCCAAAAGTGCCTTCGTTCGCAAAAGCTCACGGCTCTCTCATGGGACTCGCATTTGTCGTTATTTTCCCCATCGGTGCCGTCATGATCTGTGCGGTCAAAGCGAAGAACGCCATTTGGATCCATGCAATCTGGCAGCTTGTTGGATGGATTCTCATGGTTGGAGGACTTGTCTATGGAATCAAAATGGGGAAGATACTGGACCGAGTAAGTCTATTCATGCACCAATGTGTATTTCAATGTTGTCTTATCAACCCCATGCCTGATCGTAGTACTGATGAACTTGTGATGCCCCAGCTGCACAACAACACGCATACTATCCTTGGTACCGTGGTCGTCGTTCTCATGCTTCTCCAACCAGTTCTGGGATACATTCATCATCGACGATACCGTTCAACACAGAAAAAGACAGTCTGGACTCACCTCCATGTGTGGTACGGGCGTGTGCTCATCCTTCTAGGCATCGTCAATGGGGGACTTGGCCTAAAACTGTCGAGTGACTCGCCTGCATACAGCAGGTCCGGCACCATCGGCTATTCTGTATTGGCCGGTATCATGGGTGCTGCCGTAGTTGGCCTGATTATATTGGGCGGCGCGAAGAAAGTGGGACAAAAGAAACTAGAAGGTTAGCCGCGGTAGAGAATGAACGTTTGTGGAAAGCAGAATGGCCTTTCACGGGCATTGGGTTGTAGCTGGCTGTACGTAGACTAGGTTTCTGGGTATTCTTCGAACAATGGAACTAATTATGAGACGCAATCGCGGATATCCGGCTAGCGTGCCTGAACAGAGATGCGACACTATCACAGCTGAGGCACTTGATCAGATGAAAGCCCACCTTAAGGTCGCCGACGAGGACTTTGGCCGCGCTGCTATCGGGGAGAAGCGCCGGGAATGTAGGAGGCTTGTTTTGCGTTATCTCTCGCGGTTACGTGGTAGATGAAATCACTGAGGAACCGATTCGTAGGACCAATAGTGGTAGGATAAGCTCTTTATTGTTTTGCTATACCATTATGCGTTGAAAAGCAGACTCAAACCACTCCGCGAAGGGAGGTACACTATGAAAATCAACCCACCGTGGAAAACGCCCACCCTTCGCTTTGAGTACCTACGCTTCCTGCGCTTCCTTTCCTCCGGCCCTGCAGCTAAGGCTGACGGAAGATTTTCAAGTGAATCATGAAGTTTGGGGAACTTTGCAGGCAGGGCCTGTTTTACGTCCCCGAGTTCCTGGGTCAGGGATGCATTCTCATCTTGGAAGTGCGATTTCTCCGTTTCGTATTTCTTCTCGATGGCTTCCATTCGGCCCTCGAGTCCTCGACTCCACTCAATTGCCTCACCCAAAGTATAGCTGAGGCTCTGGTATCGTCAGGGCTGACCATGACCTAAGCGCCGTTGAGTGAGAGCTGGGCAAGGCTGAGAGGAGTGAGCAAAGTAAACCGGACTACTTCGTACATTTGGGAACACGGGAGCCCAAAACAAAGCCAAGGCACAGTGCCTCATTTTTGACCACCCTAACGATTCTTACCAATTTCGCTAGCATGAGGAAAATCTGGCCAGGGATCTTTTTGCGGACCTAATTTCGGGCACACATCATAGGAACGCGGTGGCATTGCAGAGGCCGGGGCTGAAAAAAAAATCTATATACCTAACAAGTGCGATAAATCTGAAGGCTTCTGGTATCGGTATACTGAATATTCATAGGGAAAATAGAGAGGCATTATAATTGTTTATGGAGCCATGCCGTATCATAAGGATACGAAAATAACTGGTTGAATAGACTAAATGGAACTCCGACAAAGATTGATAGCAGCCCATGACAGCTGAATCTAGAACATAGCCATTTTACCGGCACTTCCGGAGCAAATGGTAATTTTCTACGTGGCCATGGTTAAACTAATGGTGTGGGCACGGGGAATAGATCATGATGGTGTCGGCGTCTGTGGCTTGGGAGCCTACGCCTCCAGAGGAAGGGGATGAGGCAGACCAGCGGACTAGTAGTTGAGACTCGGACTGCCCCGGTAGGGGCCCAAGAAGAGGACGATACAGCTTTAGCTGCTACTTTCAACCCAGTCTATTCGTTAATCGCCCGATATTATGCCGCCATGCATGCTCGCGAATACAACAGTGAGTCATTGCTAGACGTCAGAGCTGCAACAGGCTAGACGCAAGAGAAATTTGCTTACCACTCTTGACTAACCTGATGACCGGAATGTTATCGGCCTCTTCGCATGCCCTTGATGAGAATTCGGTGGTCCCTATCATGCGATAAGCTCTGCAACGGTGAAATTCTCTAGCCCATAATCGCCGTCAAATCTAGCTTACCTGTTTCTTCGACATCCCCTCATATTTGCAACGCATAAACTAGACACTCTGAATGCATTCAGGAACGCCAATCCCGCGCCATCTAATTCTTCTCCAAGACGTGCTGCTCGACTTCACTTTGCAGCCGTCTCGCGGTACGATTCTTGAGGATACGAAGGCACTCGCAATATCGCGTGACAAGACGGGAATGTTGAGCAAGAAGCAGATCTGAACTGGGCTCTGGACGAGTTCTACGACAAGCACGCTATCAAAGAGAGCATGGAGGCTGGCTTCAAGAAACACCCCATGACCGATACGAAGTAGGAGTCGGATGAGGCTAGCTAGATGGCCAAGTGAGCTTAGCCCCTAAGAAGTCGCTCGAAAGCTTGATTGCAGGCAGCTCAGTCTCCATCGAAGTTCACTCGAGCTGGCTGATGCACTGGGTTCGATACGGGATGGACATTGGACCCGGCTTCGGGATCGGCACTTGGAAATTGGAGTTGACAGTGAAATGGATATTGGAATCGGTCGACATGATGTAATGACAGTTTCTATATTCCTAGTTGAAAGTTAAAGCACTTATTGCAAGACTACTTCTCTTTCTGGCTGCGCGTCTCCTATTCGTCCTAGCTTTCGTCAGATACCAGTACAGCGTCCGCTTCTGTGACTCCCGACTTCTCGTCTATCAACCTCAAAAGGGCGTGCTTATTCGGTAGCCGAGAACGATCGACCCAATCTCTCACAGAGAGTGCTGAACTCGGCAATGGCTGACGCAACCTCTTGTCACCGCATGTTTCCTCCCACCGCTGCCTCACTGATCCATACGGATAACTGTCGACTAACAGTCGAGTTCCAATGTTTACCGCCACGTCCAGCTCTAGCGGTTTCCCACTATCAGGGATCATCTCCATGGTATATGCCAACCACGCATCATCTACACCGGTTGGAATCTCCCTTCCATCCTCAATTTTGAGCGCCAGGTACAGATCTGCGCCGTTTCTTATGAAGCATTCCAGCACCAAACCTGCCTCGTACTGCTCAAAATGGTCGCGTGGAGGATAATCATCAGAACTAGTATCTCCCTCTGCCGAATCCAGTTCGAGGCTAGTTTGGGACTGCTCATCATCAGAAGCGGTACCTCCCTCTGATGAGTTTAGCATGAGACTTCTTTCGGATTGCCCATCGTAATACCTAGGATTACCCTCCTCAAAATCGCCGGATGCGGCAGCCACAGCAGCCCACCAACAGAGAAAATGCTGCCAGAGGGACAATCGCTGGTTTCCGGCAGCAATGCGGATGATGCCGAACTCGCCGCCGAACGCCAGGCGAGTCAGAAAGTTTGGAGACAGAATTTGCTGTTTGAAAAGATATTCCAAGAAACAGAGGCCTGCGACTTTAAAAGCATTTTCGTTAACGCCCGATTCGCGATCCCAACTTCGGCCGATGCCGGTTGCTATCGCGTAGTAGGAAAGCATGACGAGGGCGTCAGATTCTAGAGGCATTTCATTGAGGCGTGAGATCCTCCATAGTGGATACTCTAGTCGCCCTGAACACAGTTCGGTGAAGAGAGGTGAGATCACGGCGGTCGAGTAGTCTTCTCCATCATCAACTTCTTCGTCGTATGGCCTCCATGGCACCGCCGAGAGCTCGGTATCAGACTTGTCGTCCTTCTTTCTCCAGTATAGGCTGTTATTGACACACTCTCGGGGCATTCCGCCGCAATAATCTATCGATATATGTCGAACTCGCGAGGTATGGCAGATTTCATAGTGTGAGTACGGCAGGATTTCGAACCGCTCGCGTAGCTCTTTAGTCGGGTACTCCAGGTATTTTCCCCAGGAAAGATTGATTCGAAATGCGGTCTTGTTGGAAATCAACGCGCGGCTCATCATTGCGCTCACGGAGAGTTGGGGAATGGTATCAAGAGATTGAAAGAAGCCAAAAGGCGGCGCGTCGAGCTGTTGCTGTCGTGGTAGTTCGAGGAGGCATGCGACCAGTTTTGAATGACGGCTGAGAATCCCCTCTTCCACCTTCATTACTTCAACATCTTTATTCCCATTCTGTCGTTCTGTATCCCACCAATATTGCTTTATGCTCGCGAGTTTTAGTTGGGACAGCGCTTCCAGGTTGTTGAAAGACTCGTCGTGCATTTCGACCAGAACCTTCTTCTGCTGGAAAAAGTCCCGTACGGAGCGATGGATGAAGTCGAGGTCTGTGTCGATATTTGCTTCCACAAGTCCTCTGCAGACGCCCCTTAGTTGCCTCCTAGCACGAACTTCGCTCTCCTTGACTGACTCGTAACCCTGCCCTGGAAATCTCTCACTTTCAGCGAACCGTAGGTCGGATTCGTAGTCCTCAAGGAAGTAGAAATCGCTCAGGTTCAGCCATAACTGCATCTTTTTGACCTTTTGGATCTTATCCAGGAAAAGGAGAAGGGAGACGGTGTGGCTCGCCATCCGGCGATGTCGTCTTCCAAGAGTATCCAGAATTCGTTGGAATAGTTCGTTCAGCTCGACCGGGAGTGACTGAATCTCAGCTAAGAGCTGAGAAAACCTAGCCCCATCATCTGACTGTTTACGAATATTTTGAACAACTAGGACAACCCAGAGGAACACACCCTCTGCCTTCGTGGTGATAGATGAGGCGAGTTGTCGGCATTCATTCTGCGTTCCGACATGTTGCAGATTTCCCTGAACATATTCATCCATGTCTGCCCTTGTCAGCTCGTGAAGATAGAGCCTGATGTCCTCAGAGAATACGTCCATGAACGGGTTCTCCATACGACTCGACACACATATCTTAAAGCTACTGGAGGCGCTATTGGCCACATCTAATAGGGTATGTACCATCTCGCGACGGTCGATGGAGGTGGTCGCCTGATATTCGTCGAGACCATCGATAAAGAAGCTGAAACAGCATCCATCAAGGGTTTCGCGATCGCGCTGCTTCGCCAGACGTTCGAAAGCACGCTTAATTTCCTCGTCAAGTATCTCGAATGCTGAATGAACCTTCTGCTGTGAAAGAGCCTTAACCCACTGATCCGGGAGAAGAAACTGTATGAGACCTGGGCTTGCTGTCAAGATTTGGTAGAGTAGAGTTCGGTAGAGGCCCATCAAAGACTTCTGTCGGGGATCTGAGCCAAGGGAATAAAAGAAGAAGTATGCTATTATCAGTCTTCTCCCTCCTTTAGCTCCTGAAAAAGTCGTGAGCTAATGAAAAAAAAAAAGGTGAGACATTTCCTCTATGGGTTGGACTTACTCATCCACTTCTCGAGCTCTATTCTAGTCCGCTCATGCGTACATAGCTTCTTCACTGGTATAAGTCAGTCTTCAGGGAGGTCGTAAATATAACGAAGGCATAAGGTATTTTCACTTACTCAGCGTAGACTTCCCCGAGCCGAGCTTCCCACATATGTGGAAAATACCGTCTCCTGACGATAGCCACTGGGTGAATTTGGTAGCCTCTGGAGACTTGTTGCCGAGGTCCAAAATCCATTCGAATGTGTCTTTAAATGGTCTATCGATGCTCTGGTAGCGATAGGATATATCGTTGAAGCCTCCCTTGATCCCTCTTAGGATACGATCTTGGGCGACCTCATTTAGCGTGTCCTGCCCGACATGTAGCAAGGTTTTTAACTGGTTCAAGATTTGATCGCTGATGGAGTCGTCCCTCATGGCCGCCATGCTTTGTAAAGTCTGTCTTAGTTGGGTGATGGAGAGCTCGAGTCGAGTCAACTTTGATCCATCTTCTTTAGATGTGGCAAGTAGTGCCTTGAGATTTTCACTTGCACCGTTGAGTTAGTCACTATATCCTTTAGAAGACCTTGTAATCCGTTAAGGTACACAGGTACTTACCTCGACAAGGTGGAGACGTAGAAATGAAGCTGATCGCGGCATCTTTGAAGCTGCTGCTCCAGATTTCTGATCTTCGGCTCCACCATTAATGTTTTCAGGGCCGCAAGGCTGCTCCGAGCCTTGGATTTGCGCCGTTTGGGCCTAAGGCTTTGCAGCTCTTCTCTGATGTCATTTGATAGTCTGTTGCACTCCTGAGCTAGAGTGACAAGAGCTCTGTCCTCTTCGGCCATGGCAGACTGGTTTGGAGGACTTAATCGCTTCAATATAACAGCCATGCTATCGGCCAGCTCCAAACGCATTTCTGTCTCTTCTGAAGACCCTTCGGCCGAATTGTAAAGCGCCCATGATAGTTTCAGAATCTTCCCCGCCGCATTGACGAATGAGAGAATCCCCGAAACAAGGCCAATTGTGGTAACAGGGTCCATTGTCGACGGAGAGTGAGGGAACGAATTCCTGAAACGGAAGGGCTTCACTTATGAAATTGTGCACAGCTGAGTGGACTAGACCTTTGCAGATGTAAATCTCTGTCTTGACTTGTGCTGAATGTGCCTTGTGCGTGTCGGCTTTGAGTGATTCAACAGAGACCTCCACCATCATTCATTTGCGGGGCGGTGCATGTTATGGTCTGTCGCTTGCCGCCTCTGTTCGAGGGCCCCAAAGCACGTGACAAAACTCTTTTCAATAACGTGATTCACATACGCGCGGGCCACGTGGTCGCACAGGCCACCGTTAAGGTTTGCACAGACATTTTGCTGCCGCACTAACAGCAAATTCCCGCCTTAGTCCCTCCGGTAGTTGATGCTACAGTTCTTAACACGGACCACGGAACCTCTCTAGGTCTTTTATACCCCTTTCTGGGCCCTTAAATGTTCGTCTCTGCGGTCCCACTTCGTGTGGAGACTGCGGCTGATAGCTGCCAATTTCAGCGTAAATCTGACATGTTTCGTCGAGAGTGTCCTGGTGGGCCAAGGTTTGGGAGTCTTATCACCCGAGCCAGTACGGAGTATTTAGTCCCCCCGTCCCAAAAGGAGGCTCATAACAAGCAGAAATTAACAAGGGATAGTTAAGAGGTGCTGGGCCCAAAATTCGGAACAACAGAGGCAGGGTGTCTGCTCAGCCAGAGGGGTGAGCAGAAAAGCAAAGCTGAGCAAGACTGATGAAAGCGGCCTCTCACGCTAACCCAAATCTCCCGCACTTTTTGTCTCTCAATACCGAATCAAGGTTAAAAGAACAAGCGACTTGGAAAGTCTAAAGATCCTTTTCGTCCAGAATCTATATCAAGAGAGGTCAAATCCTATCTCTAATCTCCAATTCTTCACCTTCGTCTCTGACTCGGTTCGCCTTCGTTCGTGTCTCAATTCTGTAAAGACATCCCGGAAGGGCGGAGGTATCTCTCAATTTTATCAGAACAAAGCCAAAAGTGTCGCGTGAGGGCCATTTTAACTCCGATTTTCGCTTTTCCGCCGCCTTTGGAGGTCCTATCATCCAATACGAGCCAGGTGTCAAGAATCTAAGAACCTGCATCTAGTGTCCAACGTTAGCCCTCAAAATGGCCCTAGTACTAAACATACGTAACTTACGTTGCTTTACTCTATGTATAGTGCCTCATGGGGTGTGGATGAGCGCCTCTTCGCGTAACTTATTCGCGGCAGTTTCGTTCTCGCGAGGTCGTCATGGAATAAATAGCCCCCTAGGTCTGCAACTATGATAGGGGATTTCATCCCCATTTCGGTATAATATTAGCGCTGACGATGGTAAATTACATGGGATATCACCGAGATATTGTCTCAAATCCCGACTTGTGATCGCAAGTGGTTAGGGGCTCTCCAGAAGACTCCAGAAGAGGTCACTCACCCATGGTGCTGGTTGTTCAGAAGAGATACTTCCTATGAATTGATTCAATTTTGAACCATTATCGCCGGATCCTTTGGCTTTCTTAAGATCTGAGCTGGCGACAACCTGCGGAACGTTTGGTGCGGTCCTCAAGTCTCTCCATGAGAGCTAATATTTAGCCACCGTGTCGAGGCTCGATGGTCAAGGCTCGCGCATATCCAACCGTCCCATCAACATACCGTATCCAATAACGGTCACTAGCAGAGAAACGGGGATTCTTTCATCAGGGGTCATTTGCATGCCTGAATCGTGCATAGAACCTGGTCAAATCGACTACATTGTCGATGATGACGCGAGCATACAAGAACATCCCCATTAATAACAAGGGGAGAACCCCAAAAATAATTGTCAATATGGTGGCTCTTGCCGTGGGGAAGAATTTGGTCACCTCTTGCTTTGACGGAAATCTGTGAGACCAGGGCTTGTATCTCCTGTAGTCCTCGGCTTGAGAAATCGGACTCCGCCATCCACTGCTTATACCTGCTGTTAACGAAGGCTTGTATCCCAACGACGTTCTTCGTATCGATACGAATCGTCGTGGCCTTTGGCACCAGTATTTGGGTAATATTATGCTCCGCTCTGCTGCTGATACAGATCTTCGTTGTCGTATCTTTGCAGGCGTCTAAAACGTCCATCAAAGAGATTAAGAAGAGCTTCCGCCCAACCTCTTCAACTTCATCCAACCCATCTACGATGACGAAGACACCTCCGACAACCTTGAGAGCGTTAGCAAGGAATTCTTTGGCAGTGGCCATGTTGGTTCTCAGATCTCGTTTGTTGGAGTCGGTCAAGATAGCCTGAAGGTCCTCGTCCTCCGACGCCAGTTGAAATAGTAGGGAATGCATGATGGATATGGAAGTGGTATCAGTGTGGATGTAGCTGTGGAAAGCGTACACAACACGGCCCTTTTTCTTCGCTTCGAGGGCCACCCAGCTGGCAAGAAAGGTCTTTCCTGTTCACCGAGGCGGATTTCGTCATTCGACACCACCGAGCTGGTTAGAAGAGATAAAATCTCCACTTACCAGGTCCGGGAATTCCCTACAACCATAATAATCTGATCGATTGATCAGAGTTGTCGAGCCATTTGCAAAATTCGCGGTCTTGCCCCAGCCAATCGGACGTCCCTGGACACATGTGCCGATCTAGCCAGCTTAATCTGTCGTCGTACTTCCGGGGGTTGATGGTGGTTTCCAATGCTTGGAACCTTTCCTTCGAACGACGCGCCTCTGCCTCTCGAAACTCTTTGAAAGATGTGGCCCTGGCTTCTTCTGCCCTCTTGATGTCTTCGAAAATGACGTTGTCGCCAAGAAGTCTCGCGTGTCGTTCGATCCTGGCCTCCACCTCGCGGATGCTCTCTTGACGCTTCGGCCAAACAGTCTCCCACATGACTTTTGCAACTGTCAGGATCGTTAGGCCACATCGCTAATCCTTTTGGCCGGTAAACGAATAGACTTACAAGGCAAGGTGAAAAACTGCAAAATCTCCTTATAGGGGTCGAGGATGTCCCAAAATAAGTATGCCACGACATTCCTGATGTGCTCGTGGTTGATAAACCCCCGCAAGACATTGTTGAATTGAGGCAGAAGGTCCCCGATCCTCTCTATCCTCTTGACAATGGCGTCGAACGCTTGCGGCCACTGAACTACACACATGAGGACGAGCTTGATGGGGCCCCATATGAGAGCTATGATTTCAGGTTTCACCTAAACGAAAACCTCAATCACGCCAGAAAAACTCTGCAGCCGTTTGATGAAGGGGGCGATTTTCCCCAACCAGCGCATCGTCTTTCTCTTAGCCTGCTCTTCCTGCGGTTTGTTCATGGCGTCCCATAGTTTGTCTACGCTAGTTACGGCGAGAATGTCCTGGAATCGGACGTTTGACGGGAGGCTCTTTTCGAATTTAGTCTTGGCATCGTCAAATATTTGTAGCAGGGGATCTGGGACGCCATGGCGAGAGAGCCTGTGGGACAGCCATCAGTTGCGTGTCGACGAGAGAACACGAAGGCGGCCCTCTGTCCCGAGGAGTAGTAGAGAAAATCGGACCCTCTGTTGTGACCAGAGAGGGTCATGCCATAACACCATGCACAAATGGATGGAGGCGCAGAAAGCTGCTGCAGGCCCAGCCAATAAAGTTGTGCTCCTGGACCAGCCCCTTGCGACCCGCCTTTATTAGATTATATTCATAGCATAGCGCCTGCCTTCCTTGGCCAGCGTTAAATACGGACGGCGAAATATGACGGTTCTTAATACAGCTAAACATGTTCGCATTTCAGAGGCCAAGGCGACGCTATCGAGTTCTGGCGAGCCTTCTTTATAGTATTAATGCCCCAGAGAACTCCAGCCTTACGTTTCCTTCTTCTTGTCCCTCACCACGTCCTCCTCCTCTTCATCCTCCTCCTCTTCATCCTCCTCCTCTTCATCCTCCTCCTCTTCATCCTCCTCCTCTTCATCCTCCTCCTCTTCATCCTCCTCCTTTCATCTTTATCCTCATCCTCATCCTCTACACCTGCTTAGCAGGCTGCCGGACATGTACACAAAACACTGTCACGCGTCTGGAGATGATGGAGTCACACAGAAATGACAACTCGTACTCTTTTAATCCCCCACCGCTTTCCGGCCTTGAACCTCAGCAAACGATGGCGGTGGGTCCTCTTCCTGAGGCGGACGGATCCAAGACTCAGATCTCTCACCAAGCCCGGTCCCATACCCGTTGCTGAATGAGACGGTACCGGATTCGCGATCGTCGATGGGCGCCAATATAGTGACAGAGCTATCGGACGACATCTCAATGCTCTCGTCCGCAAGAGAGAGCGCGAAGGACCAGCTCAAGACGTGAGTGTGTTTGATGTTAAACGTCGTGAAGCTGGGGTATATGTGCATTCCGCCCATGGCAAATTTCTGGCCGATCCGGCCGCTAGATCCGAGCCGCAGGTTCATCAGCTCGCCGACGTTGACAGGGCATCGCTCCGTGGTGCAGGGGATGGAAATGGGTGTTTTCGACCCAAGGAGAACCGTGGCCAGGTTGAGGTTCAGCTTTTGCTTCGCAGTCCACTCGTGAGGTTTGAAGGCCCCTGCACACTTCACTTCTGTGACGGCCTTCAGCTCCATAGATATTGATGTTAAATGGAAAGTTAGACTGGCGTCCTGGAGGATTTCACTTGTCTCGCTGGATATTGGATGAGCCTGGATGTAGAATGGGATGGGAGTCGGATTCTCAAGTTGCAACGTTGATGGGATCTCCACGGAGAGACGGAATGCCAAGCGGGGAACTTTGGAGGATTTAAAAATCGTGCGAGCTTTTTGAGAAAAGGATAGACTGGCCGTTTCCATTCCTGGGACAAAACGATACGACTCAAGTGACCATGTCATTAATTTCCGTTGCAGCTCGAAGTGGGCGATAGGCGGTCCCTCCGCGAAGGCGTGAATCGTTACAGGGAGTGTTGCATCGATACTCTTGCTATCGCCTTGGCTAGTGGTGCGAAGCGAAGCTCGTAGGTAGAATTCGACAAAGGCATCCATATAGGTCGAGAGTCCCTGGCCGGGAAACGAGAATGGCAACGACATCGGCGGGTTTGCTTCGATTTCAGCACCAACCGGAAGGTAGCCCTCATCAGGAGAAGCCCCGTCCATGTCTGTACGATTTCCCGTGAAAGGGATGGTGATAGCGAACGGCCGCTTGAGGCCCGGAGTACCTGCCTCGATATGTAGCGGTCCCTCATACAGCAAATATGTATCTTCTAAGAAGGCGAAGCGCCCTCGATAGATACGATGCTCGCGTTGAAAACTCCCGGGTGTGGAGATTTTCGACTTTGATCTCCCGTGTAACGTAATCCTCAGGGTCGCGTTGGGACTGACGATGTGGATCTTCCGATACACGTATCCGCTGATTACGTCGCCGGGTGCGTAAGATTTGTGATTTCCTTCAAGGCGGATGCCGAGGGCAGCATTCACGGCTTTGGGAGTTGGAGGCATGATGGGATTATAGTTGGAAGAGACGGGGCTGACCTTAGAGAACTAATATAATAACATGAATCTGGACTTGGTGGGGCGCTCATCGAGGACAGGGGTGGAATTGCGGCGCCTAAATACAATCTAGTGCGCCGTTACAAGCGAAAGCAGGTTCCACGTGAGTGCCTTGTGCAGCAAAGTTGATGCGTCTTACTCTTGGGGGCGGATAGTGAGGGGGCCCTTGAATTTGATCCTTCAGGCTGCTTTGAAACGATCCTGCCAAAGCTGTGCCGCAACCCTACACCCAGGAATCACACTATGCATTGATCAGTGGCAAACTGTATCTAAATATAAACACGAATGCACGAAGCAGGCATCCAAATCGATTCGAGTCGGGGCTGTGTACGGAAGAAGACAAGTTCTTGTGGCACTGGTTATCCGCCTTGGTTTGGTCAGTATGACTGACGTGAATCCTCGACCAAAACATGACTGCATCTCAGTTCAAAGATTGATATTTATAGTTGCCCCGAACCTGCTATCCTCGGGACTATGCAAGCCAGGCTTCGTGGGATTATACTCAAACACAAACAAGAGTGCCATCTCTATTCATCATGCCTCATGGACCGGCTCTCTAAGAAGCCCACATCATTTCATATAAGTCTATTTCATTTACATCTTGTTCTCCAAGGACCGTTTGGCGCAGTGCTCCTTCAAGATGACAGGGGAAGATGGTCTCGCTCGATATTCGCCGTCCTTTCATCCTACATACTTTGCATACTTTCCAAACTCCTCGTCCGCCCTCAACCTCTCCATATCCTCCAACCTCAAAGAAATCGCTGCTGCAACTTCACCACCCGCCTTCCTCGGCATCAAATACATCAAGCCCTCGAACGGCGTAAACCTCGGTCTCCTTACCGTCTCGGGCATTCCCAACCCCAAATTAAAATCCCACTCGAAGAATTTCTGGCTAGCCCAAGAACTAAGCGCTACGTCCGTGGACGGGTTAATCTTCGCCGTGAGTCCCACGATGGCCTTATCGGCCGACTTTTCGAGGACGGTGGCGAAGGCGCGAGTGCAATGCGCGAGGCCCGATGTGCCCTTGTCGAGAAGGGCGAGGCGCAGGTCCGAAGCTATCTTTCCCAGGGGAGAATCCGCGAGGTCTTGGATCGTGAAGGTGTGGTAGGTCATGTTCTGCGCCACACCGGGGTACGTTAGCGGGATGCCGAGGTAGCGGCGGACGTCTATAGCGCGGCCGAGGGTGGATGGAGTGGATGGGTCGAGGCGCGGGAGGCGGGCGCGAGAGGTAGCTTGCCAGATGAAGGCCGTGACGGCGTCGTCTGTGGATACGAAGCCGGGAGGGGTGGTTACGGTTTCGGATGCGAGGGATTTGAGAGAGGCGAGAGCTTCGGGGCTGAAAGTGAAATAGGCCCACGTAGACTGGGCGGGCGATGGGGTGGGTTGTCCGGGGTCTGCGGGTTTTGTGCGTTGGATCTCGACTTCGGGGCTGGGCTGGTCGGGTTCGTCGAGGAGAGGGATGATGTTTCTCCTGTCACGGTTTCCAAGTTCAATTTCTTCGGGCGTGAAGTCCTCGCCACGACACGCCTTTGAAAGGAGCGCTATCACTGCGCCCTGGCCGCCCATGTCCATGACATTGTGCTGTGCGAGGAAAGTGAGGAGAAGCCCGCCCTCCACCAGTGTCGCCTGGACGAGAAACACAGGTTGTGGGCCCTCAAATTCGGGCCCCCCTGGAAACGTCAAAGTATTCCTCGGCGCAATGATCGACTCATCGAGCATGCTCATCGGAAAATTAGCATCCCTAAGTTGCTGCATTGTCATTGCTGCAGGGTCGTCGCGGAGGTCCTTGATCCCGAAATGAGGCATTTCTTCGAGAGGGGCGAATCTGAAGGCGCCGGAGCCATTGCCTTCGGGGGCTTCCTCGTGCACAACTTGGCCTGCTATCCATGGGAAAGCGGCGCTAAGACGCATGAGGCCCGACTTGAGGGTGCTTATGATTTCTGGGACTGGGGCATCATCGGGGAGGGGGAAACAGGAGGTGATTTGGGTGTAGAGTTTGCTTAGGTAGGGTTGCTGGCCAAGGATGTCCAGGTAGCCGTCCGCGTTGCCGGTTTTTAACTTGTCCATATTGGTTGGAGGATGTGTTCGTCTGTTGCTTTGATGTTGGGGTCTTTCAGGGTTGTTGGAGGGGGTGGATCGGCGGGGATTTTTAAAGAAGTTCTTGGGAGTTGTGCACCGGATTGGGTTTAGGCTCAGGCACATTCTTGTTCCCACAACCAGTTCTCCCGCTTTTGTATCTACACACGAAAATAAGGCGGCATGGTACATCAACTGACCATGACCAGGAGTGAGTCGAAATGAATCATAATGACACAGTATTATTGGCAAGTGGCTGACTCGACCGCGCCGACGAAGTAAAGTTTATTATCTATCTTACTGCCTGGCCATTGTTTAGACTCAAGACATATCATTTCTGAACGGGATGCGCTACAGCCCCTAAGTAACATCTCAAAAAGCCACCACCATAGCGAAAGCTACGCCCATGACGGCCGCCACGGATCCGCCCAACTTTCCAGCCCCACTCTTGCCGGAGGCCGAAGCGGCAGCCCCAGTCACCGCCGCGGGCTGAGTAGCCTGCACCTGCACTCCCCGCACAGCTGTCGTCGCCGATGGAGAATATGACACGGACGCGAAGCCGCATTGCGACATGATCTTACCTGCGTCTGTTAAATTTGTTAGCCATCCCGTCTTACCAAGGGCCTAGACAAGGAACTGAGTTCGATAAAGAAACACTTACCGTCCGTTGTCGCGTTGTTTTGCGAAAGGCAACTGGCGCAAAGGGCCAAGACATTGGCAACGTTGAAGCTAGTATTCTTGCAGATGCACTCGGCCTCGATGGCTTCGTCGCTCTCTTCGGCGCGGAGTCGTAGAAGACTACGTTTATCTTTGTCCGAGTCGGCCTCGTTAGGGTCGATGTCGCAGGTATTTGTCAGTGTCACGATGGGCCCGCAGATGGCCTGGCAAGCGGAGGGAACATCCTTGGCTCGGAGTTCCTCGGCGAGGGTGGGTACAATGGCGGCGAGGCCAGAAAGGAGGATGAAGGAGTAACGCATTGTTATTTCCGTGAACTGAATGTTGAAGGGAATTTAAGTCCAAGAGAGGTTTGATTGATCGATAGTTGATCAGATTCTTGGCGGATTGGACGTCGTCCAGCCCTTATATAGACACCAGAGAGCCCTAGAACTGTCAAGAATTAAGCTACAGAACCTTTCTTGACCGCTCTGGGGTTCGTCGATCATCGGATATCAAAGTATCCAAGCACCTCGTCTGGCTACACTTCGTCCTGCTACACTACCGTATCCAAGACCTCGATTTACTGGTGACATATCGTGATAGAGACACCAGAAAGCCTTTCCAAAATCAACGTTCACCGAAGCTGGGCAACTACCCCAGACCACCCGAGCGCGAAAATATCCGGCACAAAGGAGGCAACGCCGTACCGTCAGGACTCAGTGTGAGCAGGCGAGGGGCCAGTCCATCCCTCTGTAACCATCCGGCAACGGATATGCCAAGAATCATCCAATCAGCCTGACCTGCCGTGCCGGGGTCTCGGATACGCCCAGACACACAGATCTTCTAACCAAACAAACTGAAACACAATGAAGAACGGTTCGAGCTATTCTTAGCCACATCTGAAACGTCAAGTTCCCGGATCGTTTCTAAATATACCAAAATTGTTCAAAAGATCATTGAACATTCAATTATTCGTTCATCTATACTAGAGCATGAAAATTCGTTGCACATCCGCATTAAGATAATATCGTCTCTGCGCCCCAATACCAATATCTCCCTGGTAGGAATTCGACAATCTGATTCTCTTGATTAATAGAGAATCATGGCCAAGCCAATGACAGCGCCAGCCATGGAGGCCATCATCCCGGGAGTCAGAGCACCAGCAGCGTTGTCACGGTTTCCATTATTATCATCGTTATTGTCGCCGTTAGTGTTGGAGGCGGAGGTGGGCTGGGCGCCGGTGGTAGTGGTGAGCTGGTTAATGTTGGTCGGGCGGGAAGCCGTGACGGTGACGCCCTCGATAATGGTGGTGGCGCTCGGGGCGAAGGTCGTGCTCTGGAAGCTACACGCCGTCATTATCTCGTGGATATCTGTAATGCATCAGCGAAAATTGATCTTCTGTGCCAAGAGAGCTGCATTTTTCTTCCAAGATTCTTCTTACCCTCGAGATCCTCTCGATTCGTCACGTTCTGCTCCATACAGCTCGCACAAAGAGCCGCGACACCCGCGACGTCGAAGCTCGTATTTGTGCAGACGCACTGCCTCTCCAGAAGGTCCTCGTTGCGGTCACCACCTACGGCATCATCGTCGACATTGCATTGTGCGACGAGATTCCGAAGGGGCTCGCAGACAGATGTGCATTGGGTGGGAATGTCCTCGCGGTCGAGGTCAATGTCAGCCAGAGCGACAGAGGCGATGGTGGCGAAGATGGAGAGGGCCTTGGTGAGGTGCATTTTTGCGGAGTGGAGTGGAAGTTTGTCTGTCGTAGACGCTTCGGATGTTTAGAGTGTGGTTAAGATGAGCCGTGTGCTTGTAAGATGGGATACAGAGCGGGCAGTGGATTCAAGTCAAGTGTTGATGTTTCGGGGATGGGATGACAGAAGTGGGAGATGGGAATATTTTATAGTCGTAGAAAAGGTTTTTACCGCAATGAAAAGAGTTGCAGATTTTCTGGGGAAGAAAAGCAAAGGAATAAAAATAGCCTCTCGCCTTACGTTTCAGCTGCGACATGATGCGGCATTGTTGATGCGATCAGTAATAAACAATTCATCGAAACTTCTTGGCAAGGGCTGATCACCTTTTCTTTCCCTCATCAATCGGGCGAGCGAGCTTCTCGAAATTTCCTCCCAGCCACAAGTCCACCCTGCCTCGATTGGTGCCAAGCATCCCCTTACGACTGTTGCAGTCTTGGCAAAGGAATTGCTTCCCTGTGGTGCCAGCCAACTCACAACCCATGACGCAGCATCGGTGATCTGCCGGCTTTGTTCAAGGGAGCCCTTGTTTCGGTCTGTGTAGAGGACCGAGTAACGATCCTGGCTTGGGTCTTGGCGGAACTCGAAGCCACGATATGTGACGACGTCGTGGGATGGCAGTGGGTTTTGTTGCGGATCTGCATCAGATGATCGTTGCACTAGAGAGTATCGGTATTTTGATAAACTAGTTAAAACTCATAGCCCGCTTGGCATTGTTGAGGGGCCACAAACAGCTTCGGAGTGGACTCATCAAACGCAGAGGCTATTGAGATCAAGGTCGCTAATGAGCAGTTGGCCTATGCCTATAAGCCACGAGACAACCTGCAAATCATCTATTCAGCCCTATACCCTGGTATATTAATCCCGCCAGAGTGGATACGAGGGAAGAGTACTGTGGATCCATTCCAAAATGCGAAGTCCGAGGGGGCACGCGAGCTCATACCAAAAGCGGGAGGCCGGAGGGTTTTCGGCATAGCTATGCTGATGGATTAGATTACTATCATCCCACAGGAAATATGCATAAACTAAACTCAAGCGCGGGCTAGTAGGTACAATGTACCTCACAGCACACGAAGGCTTCTCCTGCCTGCAGCCGAGGCGTTGACACTGAAACAGATGGGCTGGTGTCGTCATCGACGAGTGGCTTGGACCCCGTGTCTGCAATACGGCTCTTGGCTTGCAGCGAGTCTCGATTGATAACGGATGTGTATTTGTTTGTTAATGTTCAGCCGAAGCTGACTGGACGAACCGACTAAGAAACAAAAGTATCGGGGAAGAAACACTTCTCGACGTGAAATTTGAACGCATGAAACACATTTACTCCATCAGTTTGGTGCACCCTGCTTGCAACCTTGCTATCGAGCTCGCACCCGAACGGCCCAATATCTTCCATGTTGAACCTAGACCTGTGGGCATTATAGAAGCTTATTACATCCCGTATTCTCATGCCCTCTCATCCCCTCCGTATCTTCATAACATGTACCCCACTCCCCCTTCATAATCCCTTCTAGGCCACAGGCTCGTATCCAGCACTCGTCCTGTGTGCCTCGCGATGCGAGAAGAGATAATAGATGATCAAGCCGACGATGGGGAACACGAATACGATAAGGGACCAGATGAGCTTCCCCGCAGTTGACCGGTTCGACTTTAGGACCTCGACTGTGAAATGTTAGCACTACCGCCACATGTATCTTCCTGTGCACAGGAGAGTGCGATGAGAAAAAAAAAAGGTTGGGAGGGGGGGCACGGACTAATGACGATGATATCCAAGATCAAAATGGCGAAACCAACGACGCCGCCGCCCGTGCCATATTGCCAGGCATTGTCGTGGTGACCGGTCGTATCGACATCGACGGGTGCCGCGAATGCCAAGCTTGCGAGGAGCAGCTGGAGGAGGAGGGGGAACTGGAACATGGCGGGCAAGCAGATGTTTTCTCTAAGATTGGTTTCGATTATTTCTTTCCTTTTCTAGATCGCGAAGATGTACGGAAGAGATGATACAGGAATTTCTATCTTATGAAGGACGTCGAGAAGAAGGAAAATTAGGCAGACGGCAAAGAAATATATGAGTGCGGGGAGATCTGACACGGGTGTGGATGATGATGTCATGGGATCAAATATGCAACCGTGACGCAAAACACATTACGAGAGATACGCGATGAAGCAGGCACAGGCACGGGAGACCGGAAGGGAAGTTAACGTGTCCCCTTTCTTGCGTTTCGATAGGCTCATTGGGCCCGTGAACGCCACACCCTAGCCCGAAACCCTCTGGCGGCTGACCATCCCGAGACCTGGACATGCTGGAGGCGGGATGATGATGTAAACTTCAGTCCGCATATTGGTAACGATTACTTCGTAGGCCTGACCGCCCCTCCTGTGGCTTTGTGGCTGATATCTGACTGACACAATATTGACCTCTAATCGGATCACTCTGAATCGATGTGGCGCGGGAACGGAACGGGAGTTGCGGACTTGAGATACAGCATCACATGACCCGGTCGACGCTGTTCCTCCAGCCATTGTCTCTCATTGCCCGAGATTGTGTCCCGCTTCCGATGAGGGGTTGTCCGATATAGCAAGACGTACGACATATCGCCTCGATTACCGAATGGACCGATTCATATATATCTCTATGCCCGTGTGACAAACCCACGGAAACGAACGCGGCAAAGGTATTGAAAAATATCGGCCGTCCCTACCGACCTTCTTTGGCTCCTCATTATGGCTAGTACAAAGCCAGTCGTCCTCGTTCTCTCCATTGGCGACGAGATGCAGCAGTATCTGTTCCCAGCAGTATTTGCCGACTTGATTGCCAAACTCGAGGCCAAGTCCAACCTCCAGATTGCAAAGACCGGGAAAGAGGCCACCGCACTCCTCGACCAGTACCCCGACGCCCAGGGTATCTTGCTTCCCGACACTGGCCTTTGCGAGAAGAATCACGAGACTATTTGCAAGAGGGTCGTGGATTACGTGCGCAGCGGCGGCACGGCGGTCTTCAGCGCCGTGTTTAGTAGCAACATCCCTCCGCCCGATTTCGACAAGTTCTTTGAGGAGCAGTGGTCTCTGCCGTGGAAGTTTGGGTCCTACCATCGGACGGACGTCTTTCTGAATGCCGCTGCCGACGGCGTACCAAAGACCGGCTTGGCGGCATCGTACAGCCAAAAGGCTGTCAATGTTCACGGTGCTACAAGTACCTCTGCATGGTACTTGCCCGGAGACGAGTCGAGGGTGCAGTCTCTTGTTTTTGCCCCCAGCGAAATCCCCGATAAGTCTGAGGCGCCGGTGGTTTTCCAGAAGTTGGGCAACGGGTATGTAGGATACACGGGAGATGTGAATGCGGAAGACGAAACGACTCCAGTTGTACTGGCCATGTTCCGTTTGTTTTAAAGTTGGAATGGGTGAGAAGAGAGGATAGGGTCGGCTATAAGCTAGGTACATTCCTAAATTTTTCAGCTTCAAGGCTTCCCTCCGCCTGGTAGTGAAACCAGGTTCGAGAGGGACGGAGTAAACGTCTAATAACATCCAAAAAATCAGGGAAGGAATAAAAGGAAGCCCACACTCTCCAGCATCTTGTATGAAAACTGCGGCCTTGCGACCACTAGCCCACTCACAACTCCCTAAACAATCGTGAGTATATACTTCCATCGTCTTGCTCCAGGCTCGTGCGAGGGCACCTGACTCCGGTACCCGCCCTATCGGGCCGGCAAATGGGGGGGGCGGATACATCGGAATGCAAGAAACAAGTTCCATAGATCTGTTATTAAGTCGTAATAGGGCAAGGGGATTTTCATTTTCCAAGCTTGGAATTATATTCTCGGACATATCCTCGAGCTCATAAGGCTAGAGCGGTGTGCTATCCGGCTCAGCTTTTCTCGGATGAAGTCGGGAGCTGCCCAGTTCCAAAACGGGTAAATGGAAATGGCATCATCGTGCTCTATGCCCTGCGGACATGGGCCCAAATCTTTAAACTAGACAAACATCTATCGCTTCTCGACTCTCGAAACCCTCCCCATCCATAAAGCCGTGCATATAGGCTTCTCCCACAAGCTTATACTTCCCCGTGTCACTATCCCCTCGCAGATGAGGTCTCAAGACGTGAGGCGTCTTGGCCCCGTGGAAAATTGCAACTATATCCCCCACGCGAGTTCCCGGAGGCGCGAGGGTCATATATTTGTCACTAGTGACGGCAAACTGCATCCTGAACGTCGTAGCGCCGAGAAGGAGCGAAACCCTATCTGAAAATGTCGTATCCGCCGCGTGGATGTGGTCATCCATGTGGGAGCGGTAGGCGTCGATTTGCTCGTTGTTGAGCCGCCGGAGCATGAGAGAGAACTGGAGAGCCATCATGGTCCAGAACTTTCGTCTGAGCATATCCAGCGGTTCTGAGGGGTCTATGTTTGAGCCTAGAAGTTGTGAGATTGCCTCCTCGAGCCGCGGTTGCGGTGGGAGTTGGAAGTCCGAAAGTTCGGATACTCCACCGCCTCGGAGGGCTTGATCTAGTTGGCGGAAGATATAGCGGAGATCATCTGCTGTCTGCTTCGGCATGGAGACAAAGCGGAGATACTCTTCTAGAAGGACCAGGCGATCCCTCAACATGTCAACTGTTAGATAGTCGTGCACCGAGCCGAAGTCCGGATCGAGAATAAGCCGGTCCAGAGATGATAGAACATCCTCTGGGGAACCTGGCGGGGCATTTTCGACGATATCTGCCAACTTCTTTGACCGCGCCGTCAGCGTTCCATTCAAAATGGCTGAGTGAACGTCCTCAAGCTCCCGCATATGCGTGCGGTACGCCTCTCCGAAAGACCCCTCGGCAGGGTATCGGTCTGGGGAGGACACGTTGCACAGTTGCGTCCTCCAAAACGCCTCCCAGAGAGACTGTCCATTGAAATATGTTTCCTCGCAGCATGACTCGGCAAGCGCGAGGGCCTCCTTGTGTCTCTCTACGAGCTGAAGAGCAAATCGCGATCCGTTGCGTTGCTCGTCTGACCGCGGGTCTCCGAGGTGCCGCAAAGTTGTCGAGATATCGGCGGGTGGGGGCTCTAACTTAGTGATGTGGGCGATGGAATCGATGATGCTGGCCCGGATGATGAGGTGGCTATGATCGCCACGGCCACGTGGGCTTCTAGCTTGTATGTTGGAATTCCCGCTTGCTTCATATGGCGCATAATCTGAGAGTATTACGTAGGGAGTAGTTGATAGATGTTTCGGCAATTGGCCCAAGTCGGGTATCCACGAAGGCCACTCGCCGACCTGGTTCTTCGTCCTGGAAATCCCCGCTAACGCAAGAAGTAGGAAGCGATCCTTTGGGGGGCCGTTTGCCAAAGAAAATCGCACCGCTTCTTCGAAAACAGCTAGGGCTGTTTTGCTCTCACCATACTCTATCGCAATATCCCCCTCATTCATCGCAGCGGACACGCCCTTGATGGCAAACACGCGGTCCCTGTCATCGGTAGCCTGAAAGGCTGCAAAATTGGCGATGACCCTCGCCAAGCTCCATAGCCGTCCGTCACGATATCGTTCCCTCATACTAGCCAGGGCCCTGAGTTTATTGATACGCCAGAATGGAGGCGTCGACATGCCGTATTCGCGATCCAACTTTTGCAGCGTGCCGTCACCTGTTGTATCTAATGATGCGACGACCGACGAAAAAGTCTTCCAGTCAAACCAGAGCCCGCCATACCAAATGTCGAGCTGCTTCGACACGGCAACCTCCTGGATTATCCAGAAGCGCTCCCAGTACCCCACACTCAGCATGCGATCGAGCGATCCCCACATCTTTTCGTTCTCGACCGCGTTCTTCGGAGGCTTGGTCGACCTCGTTCCCTCCAACCCCGGCGCGTTTTGAGCTTTGATGTTGACGTCGAGGGATTCGAAGATGAGGCGCGCGATATCGCGGGCGTCTGGGGCGTGGCCTAGCCAAGCTACCGTGCGGGCGGCGGTGCTGTAGATGTCTCGCATGAGATTAACCTGTACGTTCTTCTCTGAGGTGTCATTCTGGTTTATGCAGATGGCGTCGATCCAGATGCGCCGGGGCCACCATAGCGAGATCCGGCTGGAAAGGACGTCGAATGCGCTCTTCTGGATGGGGAGGAGACGTTCGTTGATGCGGATGAGATGGGTTAGGTCCCCCGAGCCCCAACGGTAGGAGATTGCCTCGAACGGGGGCGCCGAGTCCAAGTCGTGAGTCTCGAGGGAACACCACACTCCCAAACCGAAAAGCGGTCGTAGATGTAGGAGTCGGATTTGTCTGCCTGAGAGCTTCCTGTATGTGTACTTGGGCAGAGTGGATTCTCCGAGGCTGCTGCCTCTTTCCATCAAGACGCGCTGTATAGCGGCGGGCCTCACCTCCTTCACCAGCGGCCAGACAGTCTTAATGCCCTGCATCAAAGCTAGTAATCCCCAGCTGAGTATCCACGGCCACCAGAACCAAATGCCAAGAAGGATAAATTTGGCGACGAAGAAGCGCGTGACGGGATAAGGCCATAGATACTGGATTGATTTGACCTAGAAATACTGGAAGACCAGGCCAGTCAGGCTTCTGTAGTAGCCCCGCAACATCTGATGCGCCGAGAATAAGATCAGAGGGACGAAGTAGCCAAGGACGGCGTCCATGTTCTCGAACAAGTACGCCGCATCGGGATTATTGAGGGGACCATCCATCATCGCCTCACGGACTACGGCGCAGGCAATGCCGCCCAGCGTAGGGTAAAGGAGCAGTACTACGCCTACGCATGTTGCAAAGACGATGAGTTCGGTGAATCGAGAAAGCGGCCCAAGGATGGAAATCACTCCTTTCCAGGCCACGAACTGGAATGTAAGGACGCCAAAGTATCGACGGAGACCTGGTTTGGCGATGGTAACGCGGAGCTCTTCGCCGATGAACTGCAGCGATCGGCTAGAAGACGACGACATATTTTTGTCAATGAACTTGAGGAGGAAGTGATTCGAGGGCCTTGTTTCCACATGTCATCGATGAGGTGCGGAAGTTAATGGCAATCGCATTTTGGTTTTCTTTATTGTGATGATGCGGCTGAAGTCAAGAGTGACTGGGTGGGAAATAATAATACCCAAAAGGGAATGGTGATTATTTCTGCGCCCCCTGCATTCAGGGCAATGCAACAGTCCGTAGATTGGCCTTCGAAGGGACGGATTAAATGGCGCAACGACGGGAGGGCAACATCCAAGTCTAGTGATTCAAGATGGATGATATGAGAACTTAATTTTACAGTTTCCTCCTATACATACCCGAGGTATCCCGAAAGAGGCATTACCAGAGTACTAGGAGGGTATGAATCGGTTATCATTGTTAATTTGCCATCTAACCTCCTCCAATGGTGATCATAGCTACAGGAAGTAGATGCTGAGATTGATGTCTATACGAACGTCATGCTGTCCACGTTGAGGCGACATGCATGGAAAATTTCATGTGTGGTCGCCTTGCCTTCGGGGACGCGCTCAAGGTCGTATCGCTCATTCTCCAGTTCAGAGAGTGTCTCAACTGGCTTGCCAGTGAGGAACCAAGTATCCTTCCCAGACGTTGCAATGCAGACGGAGCTGGAGATGGCTCCACGCATCATCAATTTCACTGACTGACGCACCTCTGTGTCGAGAGGCGTAAAACTAAGCGCCACCTGCACAGCCTTGCCCTCGGCCTCGGTAGGCTCCGAGAGGTTTCGAGAAGCAACAAAAGAGTAATAGGATGGGCCACCATCTTCATCCATCCAGGCGCCGTTCTGCACGTCGATCTCCCGGAGTTTCTCCCGGCAGTATCCGAGAGTGCACTGATCCCAGGGCTCCTTGAGGCCCTCCTCCAGTAGGTCCTTGAGCTGTCCGAAGGACTTGCCCTTTTTCAGTTCGTTCACTAAACAGAAGTGTTAACAAGTACACCAGGCGTTCAACAAAGATTTACCGTGGTAAACAACTGACCGATAGACAAGGCCCACGAGTTGAGGATTTTCATACGCTGCACACATTGGAATGCCTCGGCTCGCTTGCCGATCATCGTGTGAATGGCTTCTCTGAGTTTCTGAGGGCAAGAGAGCGCGGAGAACGAGAAATCAGCATGGTGTCGAACCATGACGAACCGGTACGGAAACTTACCTGTCGTTCAATGGCCCCATCAACGATGCTGATGATGGCTACGACCAAGGCCGCCGCCGCCGCGAACCCAGCAACGAGCTCAAGAACGCCGGTAGCAGCTGCAAAGGTAATAATGCCCACAAGAGCGGCTGCCCCCGCGATGGCTAGGGTACCGATACCCACCAGACCTAAGATATCCACAATCAGGGTTGCGGCACGATCGTTCTTGTCAATACTGCCAAGAACTCCATTTTCAGTATGCATGCTCGGAGGTTGAGATGTGTGCATTGTGCCCTTGCGCGAATATCATCACATACCTCTCTCGTAACTTATCGTAAGCCTTGAGGTCCGCGTCATTCTTCATGTTCTTACGGATGTACTCGTCCAGTTCATCTCGCGTATTAACGCCCAACTTGGACAGCACCGCATCCAGCTCCTGCTTCAACTCATTGAATATCTCTTCCCTACTCATGGAATTTGATGATTAGCAGCTGGTACAGAATAGGATTAAAGAGGTGAATGTATACATAAGAAATGTGTCCCTAACTTCTTAGCCTTCTCACGTTCAAAGTGTTGCACATATTGAAGAATATCCTGTCGTAGGCCCTCCGCACGTTTGCGACGTTTGGGGTTATCGGGGAAAGCTATGTCACTAATAGTATTCCCCATGGTGGTGACAGCTGAGATGTGATAATAACACAATAGACCGTAGTGGTTCTGGAAGGACTAGATGCTTTGTGGATGTGATGCTGAGGGACGTTTGCGAGAGTATGATGGCGGCTCTAATAAATTAAACCGAATGGAAGAGCCTTGACGAGGATTGTACCTAATCGGTCTCTTACTGTCTACCTTTCGTCATAGCTACCCTCTCTCCCAGGCGGCCTTTTTTTTTTCTTAATTTTCACGTTGATCCTTGGAAACCGTGCATATCTCTACGCAAGCCCCGCATCCCTTTCCGCTTCGAGGTCACGAATCTCAGCACGGAGTCGGGGTCGAAGAGGGGGCAGCGGCTAGGTCTCCATCCGTGGCTGCCTGAGAGACCAGTCACTACCTAGATCGTCACCATCGCACAATGCTGCAGACGTGGCTCTTTTGTTTCTAACCAGGATGTAAGGGAGGTTTGATCTGATAATCGGCTTCCTGTATGAAGTATACCTCGAGATGACGGTGGGGTTCAGCTTCGATGGACGGAGATGGCTTGCTGAAGAAATGATCGGCCGTCCTATAAAGCGCCGCTGTGATATGCTCCGTACTGTTGCGGGTGGAGTTGGCCTGTATTGGTTGCTACCGTGCATGCATAGGCATGTTATCCGTAGTAAAAACCGGATTTCCGAGATAATGGTCTTGCCCACGTGTAGTCTCGAGTCTACTTCGTAGAGATAAAATCTATGCCAAGCGGATCAATACCAGGGAACGGCGCTTCGCGGCACTCTTAAAGGCGGTGATGATGTGGGCCCTGGTTGATGCATTCATGCGTCACTGGAGCGTCCTCTCCTTGCGCCATACCAGGATCTGCAAGCCAAGAAGTGTTTATCGCATAGTTATTACCGGGATGGTAGAGGAGACGCTGAACTACTCAACTTGTGATATGCCCCATCGATTCGATAATCAACGGGATTATGCCGGGCTTACTTATAGCTGTGAAGCCGAGGGACCAGCTTATTGGCCTCGCAAAGAATACAAAAGGTCCAAGTACGGATAGAATATGAATGGGATTGAGGCGGTGACATGCATCGAATCCTCTCGAGGGAGCCGCTGTTTGCGGGCCGGTCCGCATGTGAATATATGTATGCAGCCACTCCACCATGCAAGCCCATGAAGATTTAGCAATGATCGACTTGCATTCGAGTCTCCTCAGCCAGCCTCTCTCGTGCAAATCAAGCCCGAATTACCCGTCACTTCCCAGCCGCGTTTTCCGACTCAGCTGGGCAAGCACCAACAGGATGATACATCGCAGCATGACAAGATCTTCATCCTTCTACTAGGGATGTCCGTTACCCATGACGCAATCTCCGGAGATCTGCATTGTGGAACTTACGGCTGAGGGGATTTGTTACCGCACCGCACCTCGGCACTTGACAATGGCCCCAAGCCGAGTTGACCATGAGGGACCTTATTGTTAGACGGTAGGCATACCTCGATCCTTCTGCTCGCGAACATATAAGGGGCTGGTATTTCTTAGCCGCAAGAGAAGATAAATCCAGCATCTCCAACTCGAGTTGAGCTTTATTCTTAGTTCGCCCACTGTTCACAATCGTCACATTCAAATTCACAACCCTTTCTAGGATTCTCACCCAGTATCCACCATGTCTATCGATCTTCTCTACCCTGGTGCGTATATCAACGAGGGTCAACACAAAACGCGACACCTCCTAGGCTCCTTTTTTAGCCGCGTTCCTAACTGTACTTCTCTATTACTCTCTAGACAACAAAAACCGGGGCAGCCGAGTCAAGCAGCTGGTCGCCCAGATCACCACCGTCCAGAGCGATGCTAGACTCTCCAAGGCGACCGTCTCAGACCAGCTCAAGGTCATCGAAAGCAAGATCCCAGATGTTCTTCAAGCTCATGGGCTGCAATCCCTTGATGAGCTGAAGAAAAAATTGACCGACAGCCTGCCAGAAGAAGTCAAGAAGCACTACTTGGACCTGGTCAAGCATTATGAGGACGATGTGGCGCAGGATACGCAGGTCTTAGACATTGTTGGGTTGGCTCTCACGGTCACGGGTTCTGTGGCCGTTGGGGGTGAGTAAAGTTATCAACCTATACCCCCTTTTCAATAAGAGCCTTATGACAACGGACTGACTAACCATAATGGGCGTGCTCTCTAGCTAAGATGGTTGAGTTTGTCACCAGTGGCAAGGTCGCAGCAGCGTTGGAATGCATTGTCCGGGCCTTGGCTACTGTCGCTACAGGTAAGATTTGGCCTATGAAATAATATAAACTCGACTTTAGACGAGGATGATGAGGAAGATCGGTGTTAACCATCTGGTAAACTCAACACGGGGATAGATATCGAATTGGCCCAGAGGCTTATCAGGCTGGGATCCGCCATTCTCAAGTCCATCTCCCCCAACGTGGAGTTGGGCGAGGTAGCGTTGAAGTGCCTGAGTTTTGTCAAGGTCGCCGCAACGGTGCTTACAGTTCTGGGCGTGTTCATCGACGCTATCATCCTTATTATCGCGGCCTTTAAGGGAGCTGAGCAACGCGAACAACTTGAGGCGTATGTTTTCGTCCTGCCGCCTGACTGAGAGCTCTTTTTTTTTTCTTTTTTTTTTTCTAGTTTCACGTTTTCTTCTTTTCCTTTAACCTCCACTTCTAACCGTCTTTACGATAGGGCAATCAACGACCTTTCATACCGTCGCTTCAGCGCCCAGGCCGTCTCTCTTATGGGCGAAGTGTACGCGCAGTACATTTCCTCCCTGTACGTCCTGGTGGTGAAGATGAAGAGGAAGTCCGACATTGAGGACGTGGTCGACGAAACCTGCGATGATCTGAAGAAGGTACGTGATGCTCCATCGATAAGGAGGTTCGGTGTTCGGCGAAACAGGGGTTTGGATCTGACAGCGCGTATAGGGGCTCACGAAAGTGAATTTCGACTCTGTCTTCGATGCCCTGAAGAAACTAGACGACAGCGATTCGAACACGTGGAAGGAGAAAGATCCTACCAAGGAGGCCCTGAAGAAGTGGTGGGATGATGGTCATGATCCGACTAAATACAAGGGACCTCTTCCCGAAAAGCACGCGGATGGAAGGGCATAACGGCTGCTGTCCAGGATTCTGCCCCCAATTGACCAAGGGATGTCAGGTCAGTAAGGAACTGGTCGCAATATGAGAATTTCTGGTTCCTAGTTGTCACGTTACCTGCGGCCCTCGGTGATACGACGTTCCACATAGGTCTTACAGATCTGAATTTAGATATTGTTGGACTGCATTTTTTTTTTCCGCCTTACCTCTGTGACCCCTTAGTCGATGTCTAATAGGCTCTACTCGTAGGTCATGACAGGGTACAAAACGGGTCAGGACGCGATAAGAAGAGGAAACCTAGAGAAGATCCAACGAATACGTCAAGACTGTATGTCTTCCATACAATCAGATGAACGGTCCTTATCTAGACGCGCCTGTCGCCCTTCATCCGGGTTTCTTCAATCTCAATTATCCTTTTTTCTCCTCCCTCATCTTTCTCGAGCTCATGCCTCCCTCCCCAGAGGTTCATCCTCAGCCATTCTATTGCGGCTTGCACCGTACTCCCACGCCAAGACACCACCAAGCAAAACAGCCCGATACCCGCCGCCAGAGGCCCAGCGGTCTTCCAGAAAAGTCCCTGAACGACACCCCAATCCTCGCTCGACGGACCATCGCTCATACTCAAGTACGAAGCTACGAAGCTCAGCGGCAGGAAAATAACCGTGATGAGCGTGAAGAGCAGGATGGCCCTGTTATCCTCGTCCCGCATGATATTCGTCAAATCACGCACGCTATCCACCAGATCGGCGGACCTCTCGAGCGTGGCGTCGAATAACTCGATCTGGTATTCCAGCCGGGCTTGGGTTCTTTTGATCATGTTGCGTTGGACGTTGTAGGGGTTGCCGGAGATGCCGTTTCCTCCGCGGCGGCGGTAGTCGTTGGGTGGCGGTATGAAGCCGCGGAGGCTGGCTGCATCTTCGCAGAGTTGGGATTGCCACTCGGAGATGGTCTTGAGTTTTCGGACTTCGTCTGTGAACGCTCCGATGGCAGGGACTTGAAGTTTCCTCGCGTGGTTGAGGACTTCGGAACTCTGCGAAATTCATTAGAAAGATTAATTAACCCTAGAGAAATCATATCACCTCAGGCGTAACACTAGGCAGATGTGGCAGATATGCTTACCCAGTTCTCACAGCAAGCCTCGTAAATATCGCAGACAGTCATCCCATTATAGACAACGTCCTGCGAAAGGTTAGAGATCATCTGAGAGGCCAGGGTTCCCAGTGAAACTGGCTCAAAGTACCGAATGCCGTAGTCTGTGGGCTTCAAGTCCCGGGCGAGTCGAAGGGAGCGCTCGGCGTCCTTGATTGAGTTTCGCGCCGCCAGACCGACCCGCTCTATCACGACACGTTTGTACCTGATATCCCACGGCATCTCGAGATACTCCGTCTCAGGGTTCGAAACCCTTACCACGTAATGCTTCTCAATTTCATCAAACAGTAAGGGAAGAGCAAGAACATATGCGAATATCAACTCGAGAGCCGCGAATAGGTCGCGCGGCACACCTTGGCTCGGGTCGCGAAAGACACCATCTACTACCATACCTTTTTGAAGTTCGCAGCAGAGCTCGGTCAGACGGGCCATGGTGTCGCGGCAGAGATCGAGAGTCGCTACATATTCGGCCTCAAGAGCCGAGGGTGCTGCCTCGGAAAGAGTGACGATGCAGGACTGGAGTTTCTCTTCGGGTATTGCTTCTACGGCATGTCTTTTCCGTAGGTGTTTGAGGGCGCCTTCTTCAGACTGGTAGATTCGCCTGCGGTTGCAACGAGTGCAGGAGTCGAGGTTCAACGAGCCTTTGGAATATTCCGGGCCGAGGATACGGAATAAATCCTGGCGCAACAACCATTTTTCGGAGTTGATAGATGTGTCAGTTGAATTGACTGATGTCTAAAAGACAGTTAGTTTTCGGAGTTCTTGAGCATCATCTGGTGGCACGCTCTGGCCTTACCCGAAGAAGTCTCGAGAGGGAGTTGAGATAGTGCTCAAGCATCGGGAAGGTCTTGGGGTCACTATCAACGAATGCTCCCAGGGCAGAGCTCGCTGCTGCACAAAAGTCCGCCGCTAGGATTTGAGCCCGATCAGAGAACCGGCTCGCCTGTGGGACGCCATCTAGCGTCGAGGCTGGTTTGCCCAGATCCAGGTCTAGATGTGGAAACTCTTCCTTTAGTTGACTGACGAGGAACTGCTGGCTTGCTTTCAAGGCGAATGCAATGCGCGCAAGACCAGAGACGCTCCACTCGCGGCGCAGCTCGTCGCTGGGATTTCGTGATTGTATTGCGGCTTGTATGGGAGGCCGCAATTTCTTGTCGGTATCATCGACCCAGGCAGAAAATGGAGGCACTCGAGGGTCCAAGGCGCGAAATTCTAGGTGTGAGTCTACAAGAGGTTAATTCAGTTGCAGTATTTCTACTTCTTTAGAGAAGTGATTTTTCAATGATAAAACTTACACTCCTTCCTGCTGTCTTTCGTAGTGAAAACATCTGGTGGTACGTCGGTGTCATCCAACTCCAAATCGTCAAGCGTGCTCTCGGCGCTTTCTATCGCGATCGCAGACGCTCCAACTTGGCCTTCGGCGGGTGTTTCGGCGAACGTCCCAACCCCAGGTGCGGGTGCCTGCCGAGATGGCCTGCGAGAGAGGTTCCGCTTCTTGACGCGCTCGATTCTTCGGACACGGACTCTGAAGGAAGGAGAATCCTCTCGGCGCAACAAGGCTGACCAAGTGGATGCATTTATTTCGTTTCCGAAATCGTCCACTAGTCTCAGGGAGTAGAAGTCCAGATTTCTGCGGGCTTTCCACTGCTCATCCTCAACCAGTTGTCGAAAGACCTTCAACGAAATGGACGTCAGCCAACCAACTAAGCTATCTTGAGAATCGGTAGTTTTATCACAGGGAGGGGAAAAAAGAAAGGGACGCACGAAGAAGTTGTCGCATGAGCCTAGCGGGATTTTCAAGAGCTTCTTTGAAAGGTCAACAATTTCAATGCTCGGGTTTCGGTAGCAGGTTTGAATATCATTAAGAAGAAGATTCTGACGGAGTAGCGGTTCGGCTTGTGGGCAACCGTACGTCAGTATGCCCCCTAGTTTAAGTTTGGTTCCCATGTTAGTTTTTCCGTTTCTCGGGAAGAGACCTACGGGGGACGGACATCAACAACTTACGGCCTTCAACGACCAATATCCAGACGTATCCAACCCAAAGCACATCTTCAGTCCCTTGGCCAGACACCATCCTGAATGCTTGTTTCTTGTCTCTTTCAATAGATTTGTCGTAGACACTGAATGTCTCGTGGAGTCGGCGCGACATGACCACCACCTTCTTGTCTCGAGACCGAGTTGGATTGGCCGAGGTACCATCGTGTGCTGTGGCATCGGGGCCAAGGAACTGGCGAAGTCTATTCGCTAGTCCCGGTGGCGATGAGGCTCTTTTGCCTGGGGTATTCGGAGATGCAGTCAGCGCGTCGACATATAAGAAAGGCATGGAGATGAAGGTGGCAGACCCAGGAAGGCCAGGGCCAATTCGACTTCGGTTCTTGATATTGCATCGTAAAATCACACCACCGGCCTTTGCAAATGTCCGTTCACGAAGAGTGTCTATGAGCGTTTCGATTGCGAGACCGGCATCTTGGCCCTCCCCAAGGTTGATGAGATGAGACAGGGCGATATCCTATTCGATCAATGAGTAAATTGTGGCATTGGCGAGGGGTTTTCTGGGTTGCGTACTTCAAGTTCGTCAAGGTCCAAGGTTCCACGGGAGAGATGGCTAGAGGTTCGGGATTGTTGATAGTTAGTAAGAGGCGTTCGCGAATATCTGCAGTATAAACATTAGCTATTGCGACAACTTACATCCACTTCATTTGTTCGTGAGCAGCAGGTGGGCCGCTGCGGTCCCCCATGCGTCGACACTCGACAAGCTCTATAGAACTTGCCGGGTTCCTCCTCTCATCTTTGTAAACACGGGCTTCACGAAAGTCTAGTATCTTCGGAAGAGGTTCATCTTTCGACAGCAGAGCATCGAAACGACCCGGAATCCTTCGAGGCCGCGCTGAGGCTCGCTTAGAGATGCACGTCCTCGGATCCGCGATATCCTCATCGGAATCCGTAGAATCATCAGATGATAGCTGAAATTGACGTCTCCGAATCTCCACCGAGTCACTAGATTCAGAATGACTACTTTCAAGCGCGTACGCAATCTCCGCCCTCGGGCTGCTTGGAATAATTCCGGGCTCGTCCCTTCGCATTGTGCCTAAATCGGCGAAGTGGAAGTCTACCGATGTCTCTCTCCTTGTCTTTGGCGGTCGAAAGAGGCCGTCCCCCTGCCATGGTGCGCCTGGTATGTGGGATGGAGGGAAACTCGGAGCGTGGTGGTAGGCATTCCTCAAGGGCGGCCTCACGGGGGCCCTCAATTCGGACTCGGATTCGGATTCCTTCACTCGCGGACCATAGGTGGATCCAGGTCGGGGAGCTCTCGCTCCCTTTTTTCGTTGTGGCTTCAGGCCGCCTGTAACCCAGGAAAGGACTTTCTTGCTCGGCCCGGTAGACTTATGTGCATGCGCTGATGAGGCCAAGGAATCCGACCCCGACACGGAACTCGCCCGGGGTGGAGGGCGACGGGTTCTTAGGCGTACCCCTGCTCCTGGCTTTGGGGGCGGGGGAACAAAGCGCGGCTTAGGAGGAGTCCGAACACCATATTGATAGCCATCGTCAGAATCAAGCAATCCAGCCCAGGCGGCGTCCTCCTTCCTTGGCGGTGGTAGTGGGTCTGCTGGTGGTACTGAGGCTGGCGGTGGTGCTGCTGCTGCTACTACTGAAGGAACGGGCCACAAAGCCACGGTGACTTTTAATCCAGGTCGGGCCAGAGACTCCCACAGTTTAGGAATAATAACGGCATTATCCGGACCCAGGATGTCATACTGGGCCTTGATGAGCTGTTCGCGCAACTCGTGGATACCCGGCGCCGCCAGTGGACAGGATTGGCAAATAAGCATCGCGAGGGACTGAGTAGATCGGTCAAATTTCTGGCCAGTCTTGCGCTCGAAAAAGTAAATGAGACTCACCTCCCATGTTTTTACTTTCTCAAAGGGAAAGACAAGTGTTCGTTTGAGAGGGTCAACAACGTAGATCACGTCTGCGCCATTGGTGGGGTCGGCGTCGACATGACGCGATTCAGGCCCGGGAGCGGCGTCCATCTTTAAGGACTGGCTAGAAGCACCTAAACTGGATAAGAGATGTCTATATCATCGGTATAGTAAAAGGGAAGGCTTTTGTTGACGGAGTGAGAGGAGCATTTACGAGTCCGCCTTGGGCGAGATCGGAATTGAGATCATGTCCAGGAGGAGCAAAAAACAGAAGATCAGATGGCGGCTCCCAAATGAATCTGTGCTGATTGCGACATGCGATCAACCAATTGGCATGCAGCCCGCTCATTCAGCTCGTCAGACGACCCGACCGGGATCTTCGTGTCACCTTTTGGGGAAACTTGGTTCCAGTAGTTTACATCTATCTTCTCTCGGAATGTTACCTAGTATCAAGTTATACTATGTTTGGTGTGCTCTCCTGGACTTCAAATAATCGAGTAATTTATTCTCTACCAGAGCCTTGATTCAGCTCCAACAGGTCCCACTGCACCGCTGCATACTAAGGTATTTTGTTGATAGGAGATTTATAGAGTACGAGAGACCATGACTTTGGTTTAATCTGTCAATAGGAAAGAATGAAATCTGAAAGAAGAAATTGCACCACGTTTAATTCAGCGGGAGACACGTCGTCAGCAGAGTTTGGCTGGTGTCGAGCTGATGCGAGGCCTCTCCAGCGTGATGTGCTAAGACCCGCGAAGGCTGTGTGGCACAGTCAAAATTTCACCGACATGAACTATTAAACGTCTTCAGCTCATCTTATATGAGATTATCACAGTGGGAGATTGTTGAGTTTAAGTACAAATCAACATAATCTTTGATATCCAGTTTTCATCTCCTATGTGATTTCCATGTGCTTCACGCTGCTAGCATCAATACATGTACCGGTATGATGGGTGATCATCACACAGCTCCTCCAGGGTCTTGCTCTCGTCCGGGTTAGACTCTCCCCTCGCTTCCCACTCTTGAGCTAACGCATCCTTCCCCTTGTTGTGAAGTTTCATGAGATAGGTTAGCACAATGAGGAAGAAGAAGGTGAGCACAAAGAAACCTAAGAGAACACCGTGCCCTTTGAAGAAGCGAGGGGGCTTGTCGTAGATCTTGCTGGCCATGATGCTGAAGGCCTGGCAAAGGATTTGCGTGATCCAAGTAGCGGCAGCTCGCTTGGTGTAGCCGGCGTTGCTGCTCGGAATCCAGCCTGACACGATGGCAACCCCTGGATATACAGCAGCCGTAATTACGCTGCTAGCAAAGACTCCAACGGCGGGATTTGTTTGTGATAAGATGATGATAAACCCAACGATGGCCACGCCAGTGACAACGAGCAGGGGGGCAGATCGCATGACCAGCCTGTCGGCGATACGCGTCACGGTGATTAATGAAATGAAGGCAACTCCATATGGGATAATGGTGTAGAGCTGGGTGACCAGAGCCGAGTAACCAAATTCGTGGATGAAGGTCGGGAGGAAAATACTAGAAACACAAAGTTTAGACAAGGCTTGAAATGTGCGGCAATGTGTAGGAACATACGAGAAACCGGTCAGGCCAGTCGCGTGGGTGGCGGCGATGAAAGCCATGAACCAGACCTTGATATCCTTGATGGCCGTCTTGATTTGCCAGAACTCCATCTTGGCACCCATAACTTGGTGAGCTGTGAGAAGAGGTCAGAAAATTCTGTCTGTTAAAAACACAGGTTGCGTGGGATCAACATGCCCGCCTTCGATCTGACTTCAATCAGGCGTCGCTCTTCCGGATCCCTGAACCAAAGAGACCTCTTCTTCGCAAGCTCGTTCTCGGGCATCTCTGGAAGGACAATCCAGATAACCAGAGCCCAGACAAGTGTAGCCGAGCCTTCAATGATGAACAACCACTGCCACGCACGGTATCCACCAGCTCCCTCGAGACCTCGCTGAATGCCGTAGGAGATAAGGCCAGAAATTGCCCCAGCAATAGGTGTGAAGGCGAACAGATAGCTTGCCCGCACCGACATCTCCTCCCGACGGTACCAGAGTGACACGTACACGAACCCCGTCTGCACAGTTGCTTCTCCACAACCCATGAACAGCCTCAGGACAAGTAGGTGGGCGTAGGTCTTAGCATAGGCGGTAAGGAGCGCAGAGACGCCGAAGACAAGAGCAGAGACAGCATAGACGGTGGGAGCATGGAAAACGCGAATGAGGTAAAACGTAGGCCCCTCGAAGGCGGCATAACCGATGACTGAATCAACGTATTTGATTAGCTCCATGAACTTCGAGACGTATGAACAGCGGTTGGGCTTACAGAAGATGAGAAGACAATTGAAGAAGCGATCGTTGGAAAGACCAAGATCTTGCTGGAGCCCCATGATTCGAGCATTGCCGATAGCACCACGGTCCTTGAGAAAAAAAAAAAAAAAAAAAAAAAGGTCAGCTAACGGAGATTTTCATCTCTATGTGGCCCCTAGTGACCACTAGTGACTGTAACTCTTACCAAGTACGCGAAAAAGTAAGACAATCCGAACATCATGCTGACAACAAGATCAGTCTTCTTGACTAACTTTTTCTCGGCCTGAGACCGCTCGCCGGTAGGGAGCGTCGCCATCTCCGATGCTACCTCCGTACGAATCTCTTCATGCGCTTTCTCGTCCGCATAGTCTTGGGACGACTTTGCCCCGGCGTTGTGGTCCATGATGGCGGTTGGGGGCTGGCGATTGGTGACTGGTCTACTGAGAGACACACTAGATGCGTTCCGGGTCAGCAGAGAAAGAGGTTCGGAAAGTGCCAACAATCACCGTCAATACAATTGGAGGTGAGGAATATCGCAAAGTCTTGTCCGGGGTGGTCAGGGTTTAAGAATAAAAATCCCAAGATGCGAGTCAAGGGTCCAGTAGGACCCAAAAAGCTGGAGAATCTGGGGAATCTGGGGAATCTGGGGCTCCGCCAGCACCGCTAGACGTAGTTCTCTCGTGTACACAGATACTGTGAGCGCAAACTCTTCCTCTTACGCGGGGACGCCAATCGGGGGGTTGCGGCGACATTTCGGAAGTTCACCGAGTCCCCGTGGGGTAATTGATGGCCGCACTCCGGCGAACCTCGGCCAAATAGTGTGGCTGCTTGTGGAGTGTGGATGGACAATCAGCCCATCGCAGTAGCTGTTCCAAGCCTCAGACTTTGGAGACCTGCTTACCACTCGAAGCCGGGTGACCTGATGCACATCAGACAGCTCGCCGAGGCCGACTCCGCGGTTGTGGCCGACTTCGGACCGTAGAACTTTGTATTAAAGCGATTCTCATTGCAAGCCCGTCGACCTGGCTCACTTCCGTCAATTACGTTCCACAGAGAAGTATCTCAGCACCATGGCTTCCGATGATGTTGTCCGTCGTTACGACTACAAGGGGGATGCAAAGCGTGTATACGATGTTATCCTAGCTGGCGGTGTCGCCATCTGCCCTGCAACAATTGGCTACGGCATCATCACCTCAGACCCGCGCAAGCTGGAGAAGATATTCCTGACCAAGCAACGCAACGCCACCAAACGCCATGCCATGGTCGGATCTTATCCCGTCCACCGGGCCCTGCAGGTCGTTGACAAGCTGGGCCGGGAGATTGTGGATCACCTTGTCCTCGATCTTGACCTCCCCCTGGCTGTCATCGCGCCATTTAATCGAGACCACCCGATGTTCAAGAAGCTCGACGACGTCACTATGGATGCCGCCTCTGTCAACGGCACCATCGCCATCTTGATCAATGCTGGACCTTTTCAGGATGAGCTCACCAAGCTGAGCTTGGCTGACAACCAGCCCATCCTAGGCAGCTCTGCCAACATTTCACAAACAGGTATGTCGGCGGGCAGAATGAGAACGAAATAGCAGCCTTCCAAGCTTTGACTAACATTCATACAAAGGCACGAAATACAAGAGAGAAGACGTTCAGGCTGAGCTTAATGCTATTGCCGATATTTCTCTCGACTATGGCCTTCTCAAGTACAACCGATATGCTAGGAGTTCAACTAGTGCGTGAACCCTTGTTGCGCTTTCTAGTGTGGGAGTGTTCGACTTACAGCTTTACTTTGCAGTGATTGACTTCAGCGGGCCCAAGCCGGAGATTGTGAGAATCGGAGCCTGCTACGAGATCATCAAAGATGCCCTGTGGCGCCACTGGAAGATCGAGACGCCCGAGGACCCAGGCCTGGAGGCGAACCCGTTCGGCCATCTCAAGCACCAGAAGCCCCTGGCGTCGCTTGAGAAGCTCATTGCGACCCCCAACATCGCCGCATAGACGAATCGAAGGACCAGCCCCGAGCCCCGACGAATCCCCCCCATGCTCCCCGACAGACCGTGACTTTCATCCTAGGGTACAGTACGATTGGAGAAGGATTTCATAGTGTAAACACATAGCAAGTAGTCAATTGGAGTATATTATCTTGTACGCCATGATTCATATCCGACTCTCAGAAACGACTGTTTAGAATGTAGGCTAGGTTGCGATAGTCTATCCAATGATGAGAAGCCCGACGGGAAGCTGACCCTATTTGGCGGTACGCTTCCCGCCTGCATGTGTGGCTGCATAATCGTGGATCTAACTCGGGCAGGCAGTGCCAGGCACGCATTGTCGAGAGCAATATATTTGTCGCTGTATTTACTACCTATCACGAAGCGAACAACCAAAGCCTGTCAGAGAGGCATGCGCGGCGGGGACTAGATGAAAAGGGCGTCTTTGCCCTTTTAGAACCAGCACCTTTGCTACCGTTCATTCAGATGTAACTTACATCTCAAATGTTACAACCTGGCCGCAGGAAGGCGGTGAGGACCGGTAGAAAGACAAGTTACGTGTAGAACAGTCGCTTTTCCGCAGGGCTCTTGATGCGAAGTTCATCAGACAGAGATGCATGCTCAAGTTGTACTGGTGCGCCAGGAATGGAAGCTTTCTCCGAGTCGGCCATTGTGTACGGTCGAGGATATGAATTAACTTACAGATAAGAGCACAGGAAGGAGGAGGGGAAAATATGGCAGGAAGGATTCCCTTTAAATGCAAGACCGTTGAGGGCATGGGAATCGAAGATCCATATCCTTTAAGTATCACGCTTGACCCCGGAAGTTTCAGAGCGAGCCAGGAGCTACCTATGTAGGTAGGATCCTAGAGGTGTGGTTCCAAGCCATCCGCTTTCGTTAGACAGCTGCGGGGTGCCGATTGGGCAGATTGGGCTTAGGTTGCCAAGTCCGGCGAAGTTCGGCGAAGGGCCGACACACCAACCTATGCTTTCCGAAGGCTCGCAAGCCATCAACGGAGAGACCTAAAGCCACCAACTTGCAATCATATGGAAAACAATAGCCCTGAGATGATTATCTTATTGGATCGTGTCACATCAGAAATAACTCATGGACTAGACACCGACCGAGTAGAGCGTCCCGCCGGCCTCTATGTCAAACTCAACCGCCTCTCGCAATCCACAGACTTCAAACGCAGTCTTCGGCGACACGACCGACTCGTATTTTTTCTCAGAGCCAGTAGACTTCAAGCACTTGGCGGCCTCAGATACAGCGCGGTAGACTGGCCCAAGTGCGAAAGCAGGGTGGATGATGATTCTATATCCCAACTCGCCCGCTTCTGCAGAAGAGAGTTCGGGGGAGACCCCTCCCGCAACACAGTTGAACAAAACAGGGGTTGGCGCCAAATCTCGGCAAATACGTCGACCGTCTTCTGCAGAAGTAATCCCTTCCAGAAACGCAACGTCTGCTCCATGTTCTACTGCTCTCTTCAACCGGTCTCTCGCTGCTTCATACCCGAGAGATTGAAGCGCATCCGTCCGAGCAATAATTACGATATCTCCCTGAGCTTTCTCCCTGGCCATCGTGGCGGCTTTGATTCGTGCGAGAAACTCATCTTCTGAAACGAGCTGCTTGTTGAGCAGGTGTCCGCAGCGTTTGGTGATGACTTGATCCTCCAGATGCAGGCCGGCAACACCAGCACGTATGTATTCCGACACCGTCCGTCCAACCATCAGCGGGCCTGTTCATATCAGACTTAATACTCAAGGCAGTATATGCAATAAGCACACAAACCTCCATAGCCAGTATCAGCATCCGCAATCAACGGCACCGATGGATCAACCGAAGCTATCATCGCTGCATTGTCCCTCATGTCGTTAAGAGTCGCAACCCCCAAGTCCGGCATGCCAAGTCGCGACATGGTTGTTCCAGCGCCTGTCTTTCAACTATTTAGCTTTCATTTGCCAAAACTTTCGACGTGAATCAAAGACAGTGACTAGATACCATGTATAAACAACTAAATCCCTCTCGTAGGGCAATTCTTGCCGTGAAGCCATCATAGACTCCGGGACACACCAATATGTCATTTCCTGGCTCCAGGAAGCTCCGCAGCTTCGCGGCGCTCGACATTTTCTGCTTATTTTCTGGGATTCGCGCCATGAGATCTTGATGTTGTAAAGTTTGTTATGCGGTTAGTGCCGCCTTGGTCGAAGGGCGCCGAGGAAGTTTCTGAATGGACCTTCACAATCATATGAGTGCAGCGAGCGGCTTCGCGCTATGTCCCAATTATCTCGCCTGGGCATGCTTGCCACTAATACAGAAATGGGGCTGGCCGATATTGGCCGATATTGGCCGACTCCATCCAGATATCGGCATATGAGCTGGAATGCATGCCTCGTGGTGTTAAGGACATCCGTCTACCAGTGGAGTTGAGTATGCAGTATCGAAAATAAAATGTACCTTGGATCTATGGAATACTTTGCCAGCCGTCTTGTTCCTGTTGTACCCAACCTCATCTCATCTTTACAATTAACAATTGAGAATGTCCACTTCTGTCAGTAAGCAGGCCGCTGCTAACAGCATGCTCCCGCATGTAATTGACCTCTTGAGGCATGTTCGGGGGGTTGACCTGACCCAGGAGTTTAACGGCGAATGTGAGCATATCCTCCACGTACTAAGAAAGGAAAGTTGGTAACAGCCTCCGGGAGCTGCAGTGGCGCCGACCGGAGATGCCCTTGCCGATATCGAAACACTAGTCCGCCACCTGAATGATACGGGCAGACCACGAGAAGCAGAGGCATTGAGAACCGTGGTTGGAATATGCAAGACATCAGCCAACTACGGCGGCCTCGAGTTGAAACAAGGGGATATCAGCGACATATCGATTCAAGAGATACAGTTTCTTGTGTCTACATGTAAGTTCACCAAATGTTGACGGGAAAAGGGTGCCCAATAACTTCTTTTAGGGCTCGAATCTCTCAATTCGGAGGATAGGGCAAGGACCCCAATCATACCGTCGCAGACACGTCCTGTGGGGCGAAGGCCGATGACGATGACAGAGAAGATCTTTGCGGTACACAATGTCAACCGGAGAGATTTCGTATGTCCCGGAGAAACTATTCGCATCTCTGTTGACTGGATCATGGCGTCAGAGGCCTCCTGGAGTGTAAGTAGCGCCTAAACTTCGATCGCCGAAGCTCGCTCTTACGCTTAATATTAGAGTATGGAACGAACGTATGATAGCCTCGGGAAGCCTGGTATCTTCCGAAATGATCGATTCTGGTTGGCCGGGGACCATGTTGTTGATCCTCGTGTCAATAATAATCCCATTATCAAGAAGCTGATCGAGTCTTCTGAGCGAGCAAAGAAGGTCTTCAAAATGACCGAATACCAAGGGATGAATGCACGTCACAGGTTTGCCTCTAGAGTAGCGAAAGAAAGCATAACTAACCATCAGGCAGTACACTATCATGCATACAGAATTCTACCGCGAAAGGGCCCAGCCCGGTGCAGTCATCATCGGCTCCGACTCTCACACCTGCTCCTCAGGCGCAGTTGGGTGTCTTGCTATCGGACTGGGGGTAGCAGATGTCACTATGGCTCTTGTTACGGGAGAGATCTGGTTCAATGTCCCTGAATGCGTAAATATCCGATTTGTCGGTAAGCCTGAAAGAGGAATCGGGGGCAAAGATGTCATTCTCTATGTTCTCCAACAACTCAAGAGAAATACGGTGGCCGCGGATCGTGTTGTCGAGTATACCGGCCCCGGATTGAAGTATCTCTCTCCGGACGCACGATTTGCCATCGCGAACATGACGACAGTTAGTTTTCCTGACCTGTGCATGTTGTTTATTATGTCCAGGATACCACACTAACGCTAGACAGGAGTTCGGAGGTATAACGGGGATATTCATTCCTGATTCCGCCACAATGAATTTTGTCAATTCTCGGAAGCTCGCCAGACATAAATCGAGCTCTCACTATTTCCGCCCCGACGAAGACGCGGTGTATGCTGAAACACATGTTATTGACCTCTCCATGGCAAAGTCATCTGTAGCTAAGTACCCGAACCCTGACGATGTTGTGCCCGTCGGTGACATGGAGAATACCCCTCTCGATGGCTGTTTCATTGGTGCATGCACTACCGCAGAGGAAGACATTATACTTGGTGCGCTGGTACTGGAACAGGGGCTGAAGAAGGGTCTCGTGCCTGTCTCTAGGGGCAAGCGAAAGGTAGTTCCCGGTTCCAGGCCTATTGTTAATATGCTTCACATAACAGGGCTGGCAGCGATCTACACCGAGGCTGGGTTTGAAATCGGCCTTCCCGGTTGCAGCTACTGCGTGGGAATGTCCGCAGACAAAGCCGGTGAAGGTGAGGTGTGGCTATCATCTCAGAACAGAAATTTTGAAAATCGAATGGGAACAGGTAAGCCCTGGCACCTTCTCTGATGAGGTATATTCAGTTAGGTTAACGAGCTGTAGGCTCCATCGGGAACTTGGCATCCGCCGCCACCGTCGCCGCCTCCTCTTTCGAAATGAAGATTACGGATCCGCAGTATCTGATTGACCTGATCGACCAAGAGAGATGGGACCAAATCAAAGGGCGAGGTTCCATTAGAGAAGTATTGAACGGCCCGGAACCACCATACGTCGAGCCGCCTAGTTCTGGCGCGGACAATGAAGTCCCCCACAACGATGGAGTAGGAGTGAGGTCGGAAACATCAGCGTGTAGCCATGTACCCGAAACTTCCCAGAGCGTTGCACGGGAAGGCGTTATAGACGGCAAGGTTCAGAGGCTGGGAGACTTTATTGATACTGATGCGGTGAGCTTGCCAGCATCTTGGAAATGAAGCAATTGTCCTAACGCAGTTAAACAGCTTGCACCAGCACAATATCTTGTTAGTTCAAGAACGGACGACGAGTTGGGAAGTCACTGTCTCGAATTCACAAATCCCGGTTTCAGGTCCCGAGTAGCACAAGGATTTCATATCGTTGTGGCTGGCAAGGGCTTTGGTTGTGGCTCCTCCCGAGAGCAAGCGGTCTCGGCCCTTCTTGGTAATAGGTAAACTAAGGGCGCAGGATCCAAATCATAACTGACATCGTGAGTAGGGTGCGGAGTTCGGTGTGTTATCGCAAAGTCGTTCGCCTTCATTTATAGCCGGAACCAGCCAAACCTCGGTTTACTTGGAATAACGATCAATAGCGACGAGTTTTTTGAAGCCGCACAGGACGGAGTCGCTATATCTGTGGATCTACATAAGAACATCGTTATTGTGGGCGAGAAGGAGTTTGCCTTTGGATTGAGCAAGATTGAGAAGGAGTTGATAGGCTTGGGAGGAATAACGCCTGCCTTTATGAAGTTTGGAAAAGATCTCTTCCAAGGATTATGTTCTAGCCGACATAGCTCGGGAGCCGGAAACGGTATGAAGGCAGGTGGCTGCTCATCGGGGAAATTGCTCGAGTGGTAACGTCGTAGTTGTTTTGTTGACAAAATGATACTCAACAACAGTAGTTAAAGCAAGAAAGGAGCAACCAGTTTGAACTGTAAACTAGAGGAGTATACTGTATCTCATCGTTCATTCATCAAGTCCGAGAATCGAGTCCCTACCTGATACCTAGGCTCGGTTCATGCTCGCAAGCTTTCCTCGGGACCAAATGGCCCGACCTCATTCGCTGAAGTCGGCCGAAGCTTGTTACAAAGCGTGCTGCTCGCACCAGCTCCAAGGGAACATTGAAGCTAAGCCGAATTGGTTCCCCCATCTTCCCTGTACCCCGGAGCCGGTGGGATTGCTGCATGCGGGGTAAGACCTTTCCCCAATTTCCTTATTGCTTGCTTCCGCGACCCAACTTTTACCACGGTCAAGCCCTTTTCAGAACATTTATTTGCTCTTCTGAGTAGTAGTGTCCGACGGCCTTATAAGGAATTGAAGCTGGCCTTTCCATATCGTGTAAGCCGGGAACGTTTTAGCGGGCGATAGGTGCAACGCAAGATGCCTCCGGAGCGGAGACGGAAAGCATGTAGGGAATGCCGGCAACAAAAGGTAAACAGCTTCGAAAACGTGATTCCGGATCGACCATACTAACTCGACTAGATACGCTGTGACGCAGAACCACCCGACACTTGTTCACGGTGCCGCCGGATGGGGCTCGCATGTGTTCTCTCATCAAATTCCCATGTCCGACAAACGAAAGCACAGCTCCAGCGCGAACTAGATCGGTTGAAACAAAACGATACTGCCAAACTTGTGTCCATATTGGCTGAATCGCCCGAACCTCAAGCTCCCGGAGGAAACGCGGTAGATACGCCGCCGATCACAGATATACACCTCGGCTCAACATCCAGGACTAGAACGTTTGACATCTCGCCGTCCGAAAGCCATTATGTATCCCCAGCATCTTCTGACGAGGACTGCTGCTGTTCGAGAAGCTTGGATGGTCAAGATTTCGATGCTCGGAAAATCCGGGATTGTTTTTCTATGTACGTCTGCAATAGACGCACTTGCTTACAATATTTGAAGATTCTGGAACTTGAATCGTTCGCTGACAGCAGCCTACAGATTCTTCCAACGTTACTTGCCGCATTTGCCAATTTTGGACTATTCGCTTAGCCCAAACCAGTACTATGACCTGTCCCCTTTTCTCTTTTGGGCCATCATTTTCGTCGGCAGCAGGCGATACGAGAGAGATCCCACGTTGCTGAGTATGCTTGCTCCGCGCATCAACTCCCTCGCGTTGAGGTCGTTGGAAAGCCGGTCGAATCCGATACAAACAATACAAGGCCTCCTCATCCTTTGTGTCTGGCCTGTCCCGATCAATACTATGCATAAGGATATTAGCCATGTTCTAAGTGGTGCTGCCTTACATCTCGCTATGCAGATTGGTTTACATGTAACTCACTCGGGTCAGGATTTCGCTCGGACGAAGGTTGATTCGGGGAGGTCACAAAACCTCTCTCGAGCGCGCCTTTGGATTCACTGTATCATGATATGTCACAGGTTGGCGTTTTCGACATATACCCCCTCTCAAGTATTTCACTAATATTCCTTTATAGCACGAGCTTACGTGAAGGCATACCTCCTCTTGTATTGACCAGTTCTGTGGCATTTGGATTCGACGCGGACGCGGCGCTCTCCGAATTTCCTGAGGATTTGAGGCTCCGGTGGAGGGTGCATGAAGTGATGATGGCTTCAACCATAACTATCAGCAAGACTCTTGAGGACAAGGCGGAAATGTCTCGTCCCAACGCGCTAAGTCCATTTATTAGCGTTTTCGATGCTCAGTTTTCAGATTTGCTATGCCAGTCTCGTAGCGCGATCGGTATGTCACCCGGAACCCCAGGTCGGCAGATCTCTCCGCTAAAGTCTTATTACAGGTACCATTTACGTGATGTGTTGCCAGCTTCATCTCCTGGCGTACTACATGCTTGAACGTTCCGACTTTCCAAACCAAGCTGGTCTGTTGCGGCTACATACCAAGGCGTGCTCGGTAATTGAAGCTGTCATGGCCGAAGATCAGCGGAGTGGATTTGCAGATGTGTGCCCCGTTTTTATCGACAGGTGCATTACCCTCGCAGCATTCACTATCCTAAAAATTGTGCGAAGCTCTCTCTTAGATCACGTCGATATAGAGGCCGCCGAGCAGGCGTACTTTTCGGCAATACACTTCACCCGTCGAGCCACGCTTCAAAGCGATGACTTGGGAGCTCGTGGAACTACACTGCTGAGCCAGCTATGGACAAGCAAGAACATCTTTACATACGCCAACGGTACGGTGGATGGTCTGCGGAGCAGGATTCGCAGCCGACTTGCTATGAGCGTGGTTTTTGATTGCTTCTGGTGGTGGCGAGAGGAATTTGGCGGCCAACCAAGCCCATACGGCGATGGCGGGCCTGATTCTACAACGAGAGGTGTGAAGGCCCATTCCTCCTATTATCTAGGATTAAATGCTAATAGAATACATTGCAGTAGAAAACACAACAGGCACGCTCCGTGCCGTTGAGGGCAGTCCTGGCGAGCCACAAACGCAAAGTGAGGGCTTCTTAGGCGCCGACGCTGTCAACGATATGATGATATTTCCCGATGAACCGTTCCCTGACTATGACTGGGCGGCGAACTTCGACTTCACTGAATTAAATTGGACACCGAGTACATTCACGGGAAACCTAGTGTAGCAGTGTACAATAAGGGTGTGTGTTATGGTGTATTACCCCAGGTAAATTCTGATAGCGTATGCGTATTGTAATATCAATAGCTTCTTCGCCCCTTGGCAGCCTCGTCCGTCTCGGCCCACTTGGAGCAGGGCGAGAGCAGTGACTCTTGCATGAATCGGCACTGAGAAAGAAATTCGGACACCTCCAAGTAGCTTCGGCACTAAACCTTTCTAATGGTCAGCAGATGAGTGGATGATTAGCTTTGCTAAGAAGCTGGAGATTTACCAACTAGTGCAAAGTCGATATACTTGCCGAAGTTCGCCGAAGTTCGCCCAACCCCCCACAAAACCGCGTTCGTACCCCCGCGAAAGCCATCTGGGTCATGTACTCCAGTTTCTGAATGGAGTGCGTAAAGGAAGGAGAGAATAAATACATATACGAGTACCGGAAATGGTGGAAGCCTGGGTCATATTCGCCAAGCTGTAAGGGCCAGTTGACGCAGAATCTACGGAAGGGGACTTACGGCAGGTGTTGCGCGGTCGCAACACTTGAGACACCTTTTGTTAGTTCAGTTGGTCCAGCTGTAAGTGGATCGGTCCCTGACACAAGCAAACACGCCCATAAATCTTAACATATCTGCCACATCCTTGACGCAACTGACGCAACTGACGAGATGAGCTTCAGCATACCTGCAGTATACTACCGTGCGGAGAGTAGCAAGACTGTATTCTTTCATGAAGAGAACATCTCACCTGCCGGTGCTCCGCGCGGTCGTTTCCTCAAACATGTAATCGGCATGCCAGACCCCATCCAGATCGATGGAATGGGTGGATCTTGTGTCGTCACATCCAAGGTCGCCGTAGAGAGACCGGATGCAGATGTCGATTACACCTTTGCCCAAGCCTGTATCACAGAAGACGATGTGGGATACGAGGGCAATTGTGGCAACATTCCCGCCGCAGTTGGACCTTTTGCTATCTCCGAAGGGTTAGTCGAGGAGAGGCCACGACTCAATGGCGGATACTGGTGCCATTTGTATGGCTGCATGTAGTCGTGTCACTGGGTCAGTCATCCACCGTTTATTAAAGGGTGACGCACTCTCAGACTCGACATTCAGGATTCACCACCCGTTAGGAGTCATGCCCGTCGCCGTAATCGTCGGGGGGGGACAAGGTAGCAAAGAAACGCCTGTATTCCGTACCCTTTCCTTCATCAGGACGGCTAGGCGGGACCATGACCGGTAGTGTCCACATTCCCGACGAGCTTGTTCGCGAGCTTAAAACAGACCCTCCCGACGCTACTGAGTTCATCGTCCAGATGTCGACTCCACCAACCGCTCAGCTTGACGCAGAAAATATCACCGAAGCATTTTGTGAATTTGTCGCTAATACTTCAAGATCATTCTATTCCTAAAAGGATTGGAGATCTAGCCATCCATGCTGGCAGTAGATTTCTTGAATTATGGGTAATATTCTATCGAAGCTGGGGGGACGTATAGTGAAAACATCTCTCACAGTGAGAGAGTTGGTTCGTATGAACTTGAGGTTGCAGAATAAATCTTCGAGAAGATTAAGGAAGCCAGCTACAGCCTAGGCTTTAGAATACCCAACCCATTCCATCTTACCAGGTTCCTCACTCTTACCATATTCACTACTCTCTTCTTTTTCATCCTTCACTATGTCTTCGAAGTAACTTATGAAAAAACTTAAGATGCCCTCCCATATAAGGTTTTGCTAAACTTTTTCAGGACATCTACAGTATACTATAGTCCCTCTGCATCAAAAGGCCACCCCTCTGGATAAGCATGGATTTTGTCGAGATGTCTCAACCGCCATCAGATCAGAATCTGGGTTGTTTACAGGGGTTGGACCTTGGCGAGTGGCTGATGATGCGAACTTGCTGACTGGTTGGCTGGGTTGCGTTGCATCTTCAGCTGCGGCTGAGGCGCAGCCCCCAACAGCCATCGTCCCGTGGAGCTTCTGATTTCTGGCGGGGGTCGCTCTCTCTTTCCCCCGCCGTTGTCCAGCCATTTCAAACGCCGAGGATACTCGGAGAACTCATCTAGGATTTCCGCCTCCTCGCCTGCGCCAAACGATGCACCGATTGCGCCGAGTGCTCTGCTGCGGGGATTCTCAATCCTCAGACGAAGAGGACCAAGGTCAGCAGCCTGACGGCACGGTCCGTCGCTCGGACAAAGGAAGTCAGGTCATCTCCCAGCCGCAGCAAGGTGAGAGACCATACACCTTTTTTGGGCCTTATCTCATCCGCACGGCATTCTTGTCCCCTCTGTTGACTCTGTCGAGCTAACCCCGGAATACATGCAGCAGATTCCAACCCGCCCGATCCCAGCCTCTGGAGTCAGGCCCGGGAAAAGCTTAGCATCGAAGATAAGGAATGGATCGAAAAGGAATGGATCGAGACGAAACGGACCGAGAAGAAACAGACTGAGCCGGAACGCAAAGACACCCAGAAGACGGCCAAAGAAGACAACCAACAAGTGCAGGAGCTCATTGGCTTTGTTCGGGAGAAACAGCAAGAATGTGATGCAAAGAGGTGGAACGAGTTCGACCTCTTTGGGAAGACCATCAGGCTCGGAGACTTGGTCTCTAATGCCGTTGCATGGCTCAACAAGTTCAAAGAGATCGGCGACATCGTTGTTCAGTATGATCCAGTACATGCAGCGCTGCCATGGGCCGGCGCACGATTTCTCTTGATGTCTGCCATTGCCTACGAGGAACACATGGCAGCTGCGCTTGTCATCATCGAGAAGACCACGAGAATCGTTCACCGCTGCCAGGTCTATGAGCTTCTCTATAACAGAACCACGCTTGATAAGGCAGATGTGGCTGGCCTGGAGGAGGCACTCGTGGACCTCTATTGTGCTGTTCTCCAAGGCTTGGTGCGAGTCGGCAAATTCCTGGCACATCGGACTTTGCATCGCTCCGTTCACGCCATCTTCAAGCCTACCGAGACCTCCAACCTTCTTGAGGACCTGAGGAGCTATGAAACAGAGGTCATGAAAGAGGCCTCGATTTGTCATGATGCGCAGTCTTCGGATCAGTTGCAAAGGCTTCAGGGGCTACTCAGCCTCGAAAAGCCCATTCTCCACATCGATGAGAACGTCGAGAAGGTTCTTGAGAAAATAGAAACTCGAGAGTTGATAGAAGTTCTCGACTGGATCTCGCCCGTTCAGTACAATTCACATCACCAGCTGGTGAGCGAATCTAGGACGAAAGACACCTGCGACTGGGTCCTTGGAAGACCCCAGTTCAATCAATGGCGAGATGAAACAGCTTCGGTCGTTCTCTGGCTGCAGGGCTTTGGTAAGGGCGCCTTTCTTCCCATTCACTAAGCTATCTAGGTTCCATGCTAATGTTTTCCTTGTAGCTGGTAGCGGGAAAACTTACACCACATCGAAAGTCATTGATGAGGTGAGGAACCAGCTTGACAGTGGCGAGAACCACGAGGGGTTCGCGTTCTTCTACTGCAATAGAACCGAGGCAGGCCGTGGAGAAGCTCTCGCGGTCCTTCGGAGCTATGTCAGGCAACTATCTTCCACTCGGAGCCTCTCAGGTCATATATACCACAAGCTAAAGTCTGACTACACAACAAGCAAGCTTCAAGGCGCAGCAAACTGGACACTCAAGCTTTGTCAGGAGTATTTGGTCAGCCTATTCAACCTGTATCCCTATACCACGCTTGTTCTCGACGCGCTCGATGAATGCAATAAGGAGCAACGAGCAATATTACTTAACTTCTTCGACTCGCTGCCCAAGAGTTTGACAAGGCCGGTGAAGATTTTCATATCTAGCCGGCCCGAGGGCGATATTCGACAACGCCTTGCCCATTTGACAAACATCGAGATTTCCGCCACATTCAATAATGACGATATTGCCAAGTTTGTCATAGAGAGCATAGAGAGCCAGTTTCCTTGGAGCCAGGCTCTCAAACGGAATCCTTCCTTGAAGGACGAAGTTTTGAGGAAGTTGAAGTCAGAGAGCGGAGGAATGTTCCAATGGGCGAAACTGCAGATTGCACAACTGCGAAATCTCGAGCACAAAAAGGACATCCGAGACCGGCTGGGAAAGCTCCCCGCAGACCTAACAGCCGCCTACGATGAGATCTACCACGATATTGAGAATCGTCCCGAGTTCTCCAGAGTCCGAACACTTCGGGCACTTCAATGGGTGGCGTGCACAAATGAGGCTCTGACAACCGAAGTACTTCTGGGGGCTATTCGTCTGAATCCCGAAGAAGAGAAAATTGATGAACGTCACGATGCAACCGAGGAAGATCTTCTGGGCTGGTGCGCGAACCTGCTCACTCTGGATGATGGGTTCTGGAGACCTTCTCACTTGTCGGTGATTGAATACCTCGAAAAGCGCTGGACAATGTCAAGTGTTCAATGCGACGTTGCAAGTGCCAATCTCATTCTGATGCTCACGGTGCTTGGAAGGTCCGGTGGTTCTGGATTAGCGCCTTCTAGCGGTGCTGATTCAGAAACTTCTAGCGATGTCGGTTCAGAAGCCTCCAACGACTCGGATTTCGAGGCATTATATGATGTTTTTGAATATGCATCTAACTACTGGTTGGATCATGTTCGAACGCAAGACGAATCTGACCTCGAGTCTCCCCAGGTCAAGAGGCTGGCTCGCCTCCTTAAAAGCTTTCTGGGATCTCCAGTTCGGTCGAGTAAACAATACACCAGATGGATGAGGGGAGAGATAGAAGATGCGGCGAATGTGTACCACTTGATACCCTTCACGACCCCTCTGAAATTCATATGCTCGTTCTCGCTCTTCCATCTACTGCAAGATTGGTGGGCCGAGGATATTCCAAAATCTGAGGGGCACCTGGAGGTGAATGATCTCGGGGACAACCTTCTGACCCTGGCTGCGGAGGCTGGCTGCAAACAAATTTGTGCTAGACTTATCGAATTGGGGACTCCTCTAAACCCGTGCCCTAACCCTGACGACTACGGCTGGGGGACTGCCCTCGCAGCAGCGGCTATGGAAGGCAATGTCGAGCTTGTCGAGTTTCTTCTCGAACAAGGAGCAGATGTCAATCCGGGTGGACGCCCCTCGGCTAGTCCTCTTTCGCGTGCTGCCTCTTCCGGGCGTCTTGACCTTGTCGAGCTTCTTATCATAAAAGGGGCAAGTGCTAATAGCTATGGCGCTGCTCTTAGGGCTGCCGTGGAAGGAGGGCATCGTCAGATGATCGATCTTCTTCTCAGTAGGGGGCCAGACACCAACGCGAACCTTGCGGATAAGACATACAGTACTCCTCTTGCGGCGGCGGCCTCCAGGAGCGATCTTGAGACAGTCATGCTTCTAGTTGAACACGGAGCAGATGTCAATCTGATCCTCGAAGGCAGCGAGTATTGCACCGCGCTTGCGGTTGCTGCCCGTCCGGGCAACCTTGAGATGGTGAAGTATCTTGTCGAGAATGGGGCTGATATTAATCTCGACAAGCCCTGTCTAGGGGTAGATAATTCTCCTCCTCTTAATACTCTTATGGCCGCTGTTTTATCTGGTGATCTTGAGGTTGTCAAGTTTCTCTTCGAAAAAGGAGCAGAGGTTGACCTTCCGGGAGGGCATTTTGGTAGCGCTCTTGCGGCTGCTGCCTATGCTAGGAAACTTAGGATGGTCAAGTTTCTCATCGAGAAAGGGGCAGATGTCAACTTATTCCTCCCAGACGCTGCATACAGCAGCGCACTTTCAGCGGCGGCGGCCGGGGACCACGTTGAAGGGGTGGAATACCTGCTTCGGCATGGAGCACAGCTCGGCGACGCTCTTGAACAAGCCAGTGAACCCCAAGTAATTGAGCTCCTGGAGAAGCATTTTGGCGTCTCCAAACCGCCAACCGAAGTTTGAAGCTCGGAGCATCCCACACCTCATACAGAAGATGTCTCTACACTTTCATCGTTGTCTTTTCAGCTCGGGTAGGTGCTGGTGCGCAGTGCTGTTGGCACATTCCCCCCCCCCCCCCTCCCCCCTTTCTCCCCTCGACGCTGTGCTAGCCCTGACTTACGCTCCTGCACTGGGCAAGCGTAGTCACCTTCAACTTTTATGTTGTGCTGCACGGCTTCAAAAAAAATAGTGCAGGGATGAGATTTTCCCTGACGACAGAGGAGGGCACGGGGGGCCGTCACGAGTGTCTGAGATGTGGAGATTCGGATTTCAAGGAAAGCTCAAGTCTGCAAAGTAACTAAGCTATTTGGGCTCTTCTATCCCTTCCCCGACTTGATTGCCCATTGCCTTTTTCAACGAGTTACAATTCCACTCATATCCTGTCGTTAACCAAGTAAGATGTCCACATTTAATGGTCATTGATGAGCCGCTTAACTTCTTGCTCCCCTGGGGTCCAGGACTGTATCAAACTCGAGAAAAGAATCACCTTCTTGTATACAGTTATTGTGTCTTCGTTTAGAGGTTTATTGAGGTGCGGACGCCCCCACCCCCAAGAACACAGCTCCAACCGCGTCGTTCTGCAGTGGCTTTTCCACTTCAGAGGCATGTTCGGCGTTTTCCTAGGGCGGCCGTGCTGGCACCCAAACCTACTACTGTACGCAGTGGTGCAGGTAATAGGATGTTCAAATCTGTCACGGCGGGAACCAGGGTGGAAGTAAGCAGAACCAGAGGGGCACGGGTCCTGTCTTTCATCAATATCATTGCCTTCGCCAGTCACTAATGCCGGCGATAAGCTGGCCGAAGTAGGAGTTTACTTATCATGCCGCTACTCGGATCATTCAAAGCAGTTCAATGGCCAGTCCCGAAATATGTCAATGTTCGGTTCTACGGGACGTGGACGCAGATCTGTGATAACCGGCACACATCACTAGCTGGCAATAAAAACTAGAGTCCATAGCGAAGCAGGATGTCGGGATAATGGTGCAGAACATAAAATCGAAACCATAATTGATTCACACATTTGCGTCCATGTGCTTGGCTGCCAGTATCTCTTGGTGCTATTGCTAAACGAAGTAATCGACCGTGATCTTTCAAGTTCTAATGACTGCCTCCGCCCCGTGGTCGAGAAGGTACAGGACAACATCCTCGTGCCCGCCCTGGGAGGCAAGCCACAATGGGGTGATTTGTTTTGTCTCTTCGTCCCCCTTGCAAGTCGCATCGATCTCCCCACCAAACTCCTTGAGCTGTTGCAGCACTTCCAAGTGTCCATTCTGGGCGGCTTGGTGGATTGGACGCCGGCCTGTGCTGCGGGTTGCAGTCTGTTTGGCTCCCTTGATCAAAAGCGACTTCACAATCTCAGCATGGCCTTGCTGAGAGGCTAGCCATAAGGCAGTCGCGCCATCCTTCTCCTCGAGGTGGATATCCGCGTGGCATTCAATCAAAAGCTCCACAACGTCCAGGTGGCCTTGTTGGCAGGCGAGCATCAAAGGGGACCAGCCACTGATCTCGACATTGTCTACCTTGCCACCGTGCCGGACAAGCAGCCCCATTACGTCCACATGTCCATTCTGGGCAGCTTGGTGCAGGGGGGACCGACGAGATTCGGTGGCCATGTTGTTCGGATTTGCGTTGTTCCTCAGCAAAATCTCTGCGATGTCCTTGTGCCCCTGCTGGCATGCGAGCCAAAGAGGCGTCGCGTTATCATTTTCTCCAACATCAATAAGGGCATGGTTATCAACCAGGAGCTGCACAATATCAGTATGTCCATTCTGAGCAGCCTGGTGGATCGGATAGCGGCCCCACTTGGTAGTTCTCGCGTTAATGTTAGCCTTGGCGTTGATCAAAAGCTGGGCAACTTTCAAATGGCCATCTTGGCACGCTAGCCAAAAAGGCGTGGCTTTATCCTCCTCCATGAAATCTACTGTTGCTTTGTGCTTTAGTAGGAGGTCTACGACCTCCAGGTGTCCCCCCTGAGCGGCTTGGTGAAGAGGCCCTCGATTGACGTCGTCGGCAGCTTGAAAGTTGGGATCTGCTCCCTTAGACAAGAGGAGTTTGGCTATAGCTTCGTGGCCACCTTGCGCAGCCAGCCAAAGAGGACTCACTTGCTGGCCATTGTAGCTGTCGGGATCTGCACCACGTTCAAGAAGAAGCTGTACGACAGCCAAATGCCCTCCCTGGCAGGCTTGGTGGATGGGCCCTCGGCCATTCTCGGGAACCTGAACACTGGGATCCGCCTTCCCATCGAGTAGGGCGCGAGCGATGTCTACATGGCCCTCTTGACTAGCCAGGAACAGAGGGGTTTCCCCGGATTGTCCTTTCAAATCACAAGAGTTTTGCCTGGCTCGAAGCAAGGCTTTGACAATTGACAAGTGGCCATTCTGGGCGGCCTGATGGATTGGCTGGCGGCCTGGTGCCGTACGGACCGATCCGCTTGATTGTCGGAGAGGCCTAATACCCCTGCCGGGCGATGGGGCATTGACGACGGAATTAATCCGGTCCGGCTGTAGGAGGAACAGATCGATCCATGAGTCGTCGGAGGGCTCCAGTTCGGCCCCCACAGGCATAACAGCTTCCAGAGATGGCTGCATGCCCGCATTTTCCGGGGTTAATTGGTCGAACCGTGGCGTTGATTGGTGCTGGAAAACCTGTGGTGTTTGGGTGGCCATGCCGGCCATTGTGGGATAACCCGAACCCTGGCTCGCGTGGCTCCCGCCAAACCCCGGGTTATGGAACGCTGCATTAAACTCTATCGTTCGAGCTGCAATACCCTGCATAACGCCGTAGCTGTTGACATCCTGCGGAGCCCTGTTCATTCCCAATGAAGGGGCAGGAGTGCCCGCCGCCGTCATACCTGAATGGCTCTGGCTCAGCAGTGTGGTCGTGGAAACTTCCGGTGGAAAGGAGGGTCATACCAGTAGCAAGAGAGGCGAGAGTCTTGTGGCGCTTCACGTGTCTCTGTATCTTTGAATTAGGAACGGCCACCCCTGATGAAATAACTATCTCATCCGCAGCGTGGCCTTGCTCTTCGAGGCGCCTCTTCTTCTCGTCGGCCTCGAGAGCTTGCGCCGCTGAGACGTATTTCCTCAAGCCCCAGTCCCGAAATTTCTTCTTGTAAATGGCTTGGCTAGATAACGACCATTAGCTTGGAAGGGAAATGTCATGTGGAGGATGAACTCGACTTTAAATGATTCAAACGCGAGGTACGAAGGACAAGGGGGATTCGGAGGCTTGGGGCTGTTGATGACACTTACGTTGCGTATAATCCCTTACTCTCCATAAACTTCATTAAATCGTCCAAAGTCATGAGGGGATAAAATTTGCAGATATCATCTTTGTAGGTTTCCCATTCACCGGGGCTAGGTACCGGCTTCTTCTCGCGTGAAAACATGACGACCGAGGAGGATGCCATGTGCGTTCTTTCGAGAATTTGTCCGTGCTAAGTTGATGAACCAAACAAGAGATTATGGACAGATACCGGTTCTTATTTCTCTCGTTAGGCAGATTTTATCCAAATCAAAAAGTTCCAAGGACAAGGCAGTGTCTGCGAGGTAAAGCGCCAATGGCCCTGACAACAAAAAATTTTTCGATTCCCGATAACAGAAGGCTTCCGGCAAAAGTACCAGCCTATTAGCAGGAAGGTAGAAGCACGAGTGACCATGTAGCTCACTTTCGACCAGTAGTCACGGGCAGAAACGTTTGGCCTGTCATAAGTTGCAACTTCCAACGGCTCGCCTCACTTTATGGAAAAGTTGCGCTCGCGATGACGTGGACAAGAGGAGAGGCCGCGGTACAGGTTTGAAATGTAACTATTCAGGAAGCCTATGAAAGTAGAGCACTTGGGGAACTTTCACTTTAATTCGCTTTCCAAGGATTGTGTGGGAGTGTGTGGGAGTGTGTGGGAGTGTGTGGGAGTGTGTGGCTTCCGACAGCTTGATATTTCAGTAAAATGGTGGTGGCTGTGAAGTGTGAAATGTGAAATGTGCAAAAGATTTGCCCGCCCTGGAAAGTTTTGTGTGGCTTGCGATCGATGTGAGGATTCCCTTCTTGGGCTGGAATCCTGGAATATGGAGAAATGAAGAATGAAGATAACGCGTAGTTTCGGCAGCCCTTCAGTGTCTAAATGGGCTTTGGTAGATGAAACTGGATAATCGAAACCTTTAATATTGAGTATGCTCCGACGACCACTTGGTCCCTCACGGCAGATACCTGCAGACAAGACACCGTTTGCTCGGGCCATACCTGTTTCGGAGACACTGATGCAATTTTCATCGAATCATCCGAAAAGAGGCAACCATCTGGCGAGCACCGCACTTTGGCTGAGTGGAGGAAGGGAAGTGCCAAAAGTTTCAGCAAGCCAAGGCAGAGTCAGACGCACCCCAGGCTGCCATGTCTCGCTCCGCCACGCCGAAAATGCAGAATACTTTTGTGAACATTGTGTCGTCCCTTGTCCCTACAAACGTTTTGGAAAAGAAGATTCTCCACTCAAGTATTAAAAGGCCCTATTACTCTACTTCTGAAGTGATGTGAGCCCCCTAACACTATCGAATTCCTTGATCGCGAAACAAGTCGAGGACCTCTCGAGCTTCCACGAGTAAACGACACATTGCATATCAATTCCCAAGCGTCCAATTGCCTACGATTCTTTCATCTTGATTACCAAGATACCAATGCCCCTTGCCTAGTTCCATTCTATCCTCTCCAGAGTATATTTCTTCATTACGTCTTGTCATCATCACGCACAATGTTGGCCTTGGTCGAATCCGTTCCTGGTCAGGAAGGCCAAAGCCCATCTAGCGGCGGCACCTTCGTGAACGAGGAGGCCCAAACCCACTCTCCTTTGCAGGAAAGGCCGATTACTTCGCCCTTTCTCGATCTTTCACCCACATGTGACCGTGCCGAGGGCGAAAAGTGGTCTACTCCCTCTCTGGGAGGTCCTTCGGGGCCTCCTGATAGACGAGACAATCTCGACGCCTCAGAAACGAAAGATAATGGTGGGTCATTTGGCGGTGGCTAAGCGTGTCTTAAACAGGCTAACAAATGACAGGAACAGGCATACTCTCTCCGCTAAAGAGGGCGTACGATTCTGGTTCCGGGCCAGGACCTCTCTCATGTGCCGCGGAGCAGCAGTCTCAGTCGAACTCAGTTGACGACATCAAATTATCGCCGAATAAACGCGCGCGACCGGATGAAGGATTTTCGACGGCAGCAGGTGCCGCATCGTCACCAAATGATGAAGGACAGGATAAGTCGGCCCCAGGGTGCTCCCAACATAATGCCGGCATCGATTCGTTCTTGTCATCGCTACTCCGACCACTGGAGCAAGCTATAATGCCCCCTCACCTACGGGATCCATCAACAAATTTAGAGCGAGACTCCATTCGAGCAACCTGCAACATGTGGGAAAGGCAGCTACTCGACGGGGTCTTAAAGACAGGTATGTCCAGCCCGCTTGAATGTGTGGGGTTCAAGCTAGTTTCAGACAGGGACTGCTTCTGACTTGCCAGAAAGACCGCATCAGGGAGACGTGGGATGATGTCCATACCCACGCATCGATCAGGCGAGCGCTTGAGAATCTCACCCTCAACTTTCTGGAGCCTGAGGAGTTTAAAACCGGCATCCTGTCGAGGGCGTCCGCACCCAGCGTATTGCTTTACGGCCCTCCGGGGACAGGCAAAACCCTGATAGCCCGGGCATTCGCCAAAGGGAGCGGGGCCTGCGTCCTCGAGGTGTCTGCCGCCGACGTCAACCAGGAGGCCTGCGGCCAAAGCGAGAAGATCATTCGTGCCATCTTCAGTCTGGCTAAGAAGCTCATGCCGTGCGTTGTCTTCATCGACGAGGCGGATGCAATCTTCGGGAAGCGCGTGTCCGGCGAGAAAAGCTGGGAGAGGTCCATGAAAACCCAGTTCCTACGCGAGGAGACGGACAAGGAAGGCGTCGTCCTGATTGCCGCGACGAATCGGCCTTTTGACATGGATGACGCTTCCCTTCGCAGGTTTCCTCGCCGGGTCCTACTCGACATACCAGAAGTCGAGGAGCGCGAGGCGATATTGAAGCTTCAGCTGCGGGATGAGGTTTTGGCAGAAGACGTCAACCTTCGCCAGATCGCACGGGAAACCCTGCACTATACCGGCTCTGACTTGAAGCACGTGGTGTACGAGGCGGCAGTCATGTCTGTGGAGGAGCGACGACACCTTGCCGAAGAATCCGCGCAAGGCCCCGGTGGAGACTCTCCTCCGACGGGATCAAAGCACGGAGGGGCTGCAAGTGCCAGAGTAATTCACCAAAGGCACCTCGAAGGTGCAAAGGACATTATCAAACCTGGCGTGTCAATGGATACCTTGAAGCAAATCCGGGAGTTTCATGGTCGGTATGGCAACACAGCTAAATTGGAAGATTAAGAGAGGCATTTTTCACATGGCAACAAGAGCAAGATCAATGGTTTAATATGGCGTAGAAAGGGAATTAGACTTGGGACAGAGGCTGGATGGAAAGCACTGGCACGATTCAAAGGACACGACGGAACGATATCACTACTAGATTTAGTGGAAGGCAAGAGTTAGAATACCAATCAATTCACCATTTGTTTGATCACATTTAGGGATATTTTCCTGCTCATTTCCCCCCCATTTCCTTTTCTTGGCTGGCCATGTGTCGCTGGCTAGCATTGGCTGTCTCATGAATCATGACCTTCGATGAAGCGACTATGTTTACATGCAACGCATCCTCGCTCGAGGCCGTGTTGTGCCCAGGGGCTCTGTAAAGAACACACACACTCCCACCCAAATCTGACCATGATGTAGATGGGGCCGAAAAGATTCACGGATTAAGAGTTTGGGCGAAAAGCCCAGGCACACCATCTCCAAGCCCAGCTGCCCGGCCACTTTCCGCGACCAACGTAGGATCGCACATCAAACGGTGTTTGCATGGCTGAAAACGGACTTTTGTGGCCTCAATCTATCCCGGAGACCCCTGCACCCTGTGACGCCAAATTGTTGAGCTGTACAAATTTTGAGCTGCACAAATTTTGAACTGCCAAATTTTTGTTTCAAGATTTCGGACCAGCAAATTTTGGACTCGCAAATTTTGGCGTCATTTCAAAATTTGTGCCGCTCAAAATGTGTACAGCTCAAAATTTTGGCCGTTCAAAATTTGGGCAACTCAAAAATTGGGCAGTCCAGGACTCTCATCGCCTGCTGCGACTTTTGCTGGCGTCCACGAGTAAAGAAATTTTTGCTTGCGACAGAAGTTTTTACACAAAAATTGTGGCAAAAGTACTAGCCAGACCTTCGTAGATGGCATCTACCCGGGATAATCCTTGACCATGTCTAAAGTAATTGGGAGGGAAGGTTTTGGTTTCAAGCCGACCCGCTTAGTATTCCATTCCATTTTCTCGCCCCCGGCGGAGAGAATATAAACCAAGATGGTTCTTCTTCGGTCGGTCGGGTCGGAGCTCTTCTGCCGGTTCTCTCTTGTTGAACTACACGCTCGAGCTGCATCTCAATCTGGCACTTCTTACATCCCACGCTCTCAGTTCACACCTCAGTGCCCACAGAGCCGGTTCTCCTATCTCCCCAACCCACATCCGTCATACACGTCGACATCATAATAGTCTTGCCAACGCCGTGCCCAAGATGTCCGGCCCTTGTCATAGTGTGAGATTCATTCTGCTTTCCCAGATCCCACACACCCCAAGAGACTCACTTGGAGAAATTCGTTTCTTCGGATTATATGAACGAAGTTTGACTTTTCTTACTACCTAGCCACATGATAACACACAAATGGAACGCTGGCTCCTCGAAACCCCCAAAGAGGAACCCTTTCATGGACTATCTGGCAGCCGCTCGACTGAGGTCACTCGTCCGTCATTCACACCTGCAAAGGGATCTGGTCATAGCTCACGTGGTGTGGGGGTTGACGATGTTGATCTTGTTCTTTCGGCAATCCTAAAAGAGTGCCAGAAGTCCAAGGCAGGCTGAGGTACGGAATGTATGCGAACGGTGTTTCGTTCGTATCGAAGGAACGATGGATTCACTACCCATGTCTCACCTCACTGGGCATTTTTGAGGAAGTTTGGACTCCCAATTTTACACATGTATCATTGGCAAGGACGTGGGAGATAAAGGTCGATAGACCAATTGGGAAAAGGAAAAGGCCATGTGCATAGCAACTCTCTATTACGCAGAGTCTGTCTCTGTTTCCTTCTAGGTTCTACCAACTCGAATATCGCTAAAGAATCTACTGAGCTTAGTGCATAATTTCCCTTACAGAACGCTTATTTAGGAGAACTCCATTCTCACTAAGCAGAAACTTGTCCGTCGGGAGGATGCCAGCTTCCTAATTGTGATGTCTGTCTCTTCAAGCGCCATGACATGCCCTTCTGCTTTGTTGTATAGGCGAAGCCGATGCTCCCGATTCCAACAAAGAGTGAAAATATTGTAAAATACCAGCCCCTTCCAACAGCGCCTATCATTGGCTGGATCACTGCTGCAGAGATGGCACTGAGACCGCACCTCGCGATTTGTCCTGATGCATACGCACTGCTGGAGGCATCCGGGAAGACGTCTACTAGCAACGCGCTGGCCGTATGACTCAGTAGAGTTGAGAGACTGCAGATGAGGAATTGGAGGACGAGCAACACGGAGGCATGGACATGAAAGTGTACTGCCCAGCCATATCCCACCATCAATACGGCCTGGGCTATGATAAATGGGACGTATTTCCGGTATCTTGCGGCTTCAATGGGAAACCTCGTCAACCTGCCAACTTCTGCCAGTCCGCCATCCACATCCAATTCTTGTTCTATCCTGGCATAATTTCTGTCCATCAGCCTCCCAGCTATGATGCCTCCTAAGGTCATTCCAACCAAGCCCGGGATGAGCGCCGCTCCGATTAATAGCTCATTATATTGATAAACTTCGGCGAATATTGTGGGAACGGCGACCTGGAAAGTGTAATAGACGCAGTATGTCAATGCCACCGTCCACACTATCGCCGCAGCGTCGGGATAGAAAATGATTCGGAGAGCGAAAATCAAACTTAAAGGGCTCCATGGCGGCAACGCGGGGTGTCCTGGTATTGAAGTTCCGATACTGTCTCCGTATCGGCCATGCATGCGGTCAAGATGCGGCGACCACGTACGCCATATTCTACCACTAACTGGTGTTGATCCGTTCCCCACAATGACTCGGGATGTCTCCGGCAGGCTAACGGCAGCCAGCAGGAAGCACGAAGCCGCAATAATCAAGAGGGCCAAGAACACCCAAATAATACCGCCGGTAGAAAAAGCCACAGCACCGCCAATAATGGGACCAACCGAAATCCCGTTGCAAATTGCAAGCATGGGACCTAAAAGACCGCCCCGCTCACTGAGGTCGGCCACGTCTGCAACAATGCCGTACGCAATGGCAGGTGTTGGCGAGCCGCCAATGCTTTGGAGCGCTCTCAATGCCATCAAAGCCGGGTAACTATCGCGATTCAGGGCTAGACCTAGGCTCCCACAGGCATAAATCCCTGTCAGGGCGAGGAGAATGGGGCGCCGACCGTAGGAGTCTGCTAATGAGGCGAAGAAGGCAGGGGAAATGGCTTGGCACACGACGTAAACCGTCACCGTCAAGTTGATCTGCTGGATTGACACTGAGAAGTCCTCTGAGAGCATGGGAATCAAAGGGAAATAGATGGTAGCTGTCAGGGTAGAAAGAGTCATGGTGAAACCTAGGAGAAGTACCATGTATTTCTTCGTCGAATCTGGGAACACCGAGTACGGCTCAATTTGGCCTCTTTCCGTGCCCTTCTCGCTGGCATCTGCCGCTGCGTGTGGCTTAGCCAGCACCTTAGGAGATGATGGTTCGTCTCGCATATCGGAGTCCTCTGGACTGTGGAGTAAAATAATTGAAGCTTGAGAAACATTCGGAAAATGCAGCCAGCTGTTTAGCAGTCAAGTATTTGACCTCGCTTGGCCAGATAATTATGGATTTCCATCGATCTTGTGCGGAGAAGACCCTCATAGTCCTCTGCTGTGCATACTTCGCTTCTGGAGTGATACCATGACGCACGTGCTGATTGGACCTGGGCCTGCAGGATGGAGAGGGGACCGGATATTTTCTTTTCAAATTGTGGTATTTTTTGCTTGCGGTTCATGTCAAGATCTTATCTTAGCTATCATCGCGGCCGGGGCGAGCGTGCTATTGCTAAAGTGTATCTGCATAGAATAAGACATAACAAGACATCTAGATTGCGCCCTTGGAGTGTGTAGATGCGTGAACATTCCAAACTACTTCCGGAGCTTAGAGCACTGCACAGCTACTACATCTCCATTTCGTGGACACGGCAAAGTCCCGTCAGGCGTGATCCTACATAACTGGGACTCATGGGCAGTAACCCAATCACTGGGCAAGAAATAATACTGTTCGACGGCTCCACCTCTTTGCCCCCGAAGCCCTACGCGTCCTGTTCTGTTGCCCACTGCCGAAGCTGCCGATGATGGGGGCGGAGGCAAAGTCCAACTGCAGATCCACCGATCCATATCCAAAAACACCAGCCTCCTACGAGAGATAAAAGCGAGGGGTTCCCGTATCGTCGACGCGATTTCGGATGGCAATATGCTGCAAGGAATCTCCTTCCCATCAGACGCCGCCGATTCCTCTGCCTCAGGGCTTAGCTCGATATCGGAAACTTGGAAGAGGATGTACTGGTCTTCCATTTTCCCTGAGCCAGCGGGGGAGGAGATTTCTAGCAGAACATACGCCGATTCAGAAGATGAGGTCAACCTGCCTAGGACATACTGGCCCGCGTCCAAGACCTCATCCGATGAGCTGGAGATTTGCAGGGGAAGGGAATAGGTATACGTGACCATCGGTCTCAAGTCTTGCCACATGAAAGTTTTGATATTCCCAATGCTAAACCCAAGGAAATAGTTCGATAATGTTGGGTGGCAGATCCACTCAACCGCCGCCGTGGACTCGAAGGGGACAGACAACGCTAATTGGTGGTCGGATATATCGATCGTGTTTAAAGAGCGGCTTGTGACGACTAGTATCATTCGGCTCGCTGGGTGGAAAAGGAGTTTTTTGATGTGCCCACGATGCGAAGGAACAGGTAGATCAAACCCCTGGGTCACCTCCCACTCCTGACGATTCTCGCGTGACCGTGAAACCTGCTTAACGAAGACCTTTCCAGATAAGTCCGAAAAGGCAATATATCTCCCATCATCGCTCCATGTCATATGCTCCATTGACATGAAACCCTGCTGCCTCTCCAAATCGCAGATTTTCCCCTTCCCGACCTCGCATAGAGCAGCAACACCATCTTCGGTTCCGTAACTGTACAGTGGATTCACAGCCTGACCGGAGAGTGACATGACAATATCAACCCGCAAGAAGTGATGCTCGGCAAATATCGAAACTTTGGCTAGACTTTCCGTCTCGCCGGAAGCGTCGCTGTGGTGCTCTGGGTACTCGGACTTTTCCGCGAGCCGTATCAAAGTGTTGGGTTCCCACACATTGCCGTATGTTCCCCGAATATCGTATAGACGCCTTGAGTCGGCACTGAATGACAGATACGTCACAGGATCGCGTGTTGAGAGCTGATACGGCAGCGTCAAATCGGAGGACTGAAAGACCTTCAGGGCCCCGACACCATCCCCTGTGGCGACGAGAGAACCGTCCTTGCTGATAGTCAAACTATTTGCGCCCGCGTGGGCTTTCACGCTAGCACCCACTTCATACGGATCCCACTTGAACAAGAGCCCGACCTGTGTCAATCCGAAAACTTCGTTATGGAAGGGATGCCAAGTAAGCTTGTAGACCTCGCCCCATGTCGACTCCTGAACTGTCATATCTGTCTCGTCTAGGAGCATGTTACATTGCCCCAGGAGCATTGATGGTTCAAGCTCCCAGACGGTAACAGGATGGGCACGGTAACCATACGCGATCATACTACCATCAGGGCTTAGCGCCGAGCAGATGGGGAATCTCACTGTGGTTCCATCCAAACTCTCCTCTTCAATGGATGAACACAGCTCCCACTCAGAAGAGCCGTCATCATGGAGAGACAATGACCTGACGCATCGATCCTCACTCCCGAGGATTATCTTCTCGGAGTCCTCGGAAAAGATCAGAGTGTGTGGCCTCGGCCGCTTCAGTGGGTTCTTCGCCACTTTGATACACTTGCCAGAGTCCGTGTCCCATACCCGTGTTGTCTGGTATCCATAACTCACAAGCAAGTCACCGAGTTTGCTCACTTCAATACTTAGGACTCGCTCCGGGTGGCTCAGCCGTCTCCGCTCCTCAAAAGTAGCTGCGTCGTAGAAGATGATGCTGCTGGTGTTCTTGATATTTGCCAGAATCACGATGCGGCTGCCTGCGGGAATTATAGCCGAGGCAACCATACCTTGTTCCAACGGGAATTGGGCAAGGCAATCGTCCCAGACGCTGTTTGTGAATCCGGATACATGAAGCGCCCTTTCCTCCCGGCGGCCGAACTGCTGATATATGATCGAACTTGCCGGGCAAAACGGAGGGATCAACTTGAAAATAGAATCGGGCCTTTGGACGAGGTTTCGGCCGAATTTGCCCACTATTTTGGTCAAGTCGGTAGCCCACCTCTCAAACGTGTCGATGTTCTGGGTATGTGGAAAGCTGTCGTCAGCCAACCTCCGGAGCTTGAGCGCGATGTCGGCCAGGTATCGGGAGGCAACGACGAGAACTCTAAGCTCCTTCTTCGAGGCCACAGCGAAAATCCAATTCAGGACATGTGAGCTTTGCAAAAATTTAATCGCAGCATCAAGAACGTTCGATTCGAAGATTGGTCCTTGTGATAAGTGGATAAACCATGTCTCGACAGCGTAGTCGAGTAGAGCAGGTGGTTGGTTTCGGCTGATCAGCGATCGGAGACCGTTGGCTGTGAGGCGGCGAATACACCTCGTCACGGTAGCACCCATCGCCAGCAATATCCATCTCGTTGTCGATGTATGACTTGATATCATTCTGATTGCCTTCCGTCCGGATAGTTTCCACGTCGACCTGCTTTGCAAGCCTCTGAAATCCGGAGGAAATTTCATGTGTTTTCCGGCTTACGAGGAGGACACGAAGGGGGAGGCGAGTAAGCTGCAAGTCGGTAAGGAATCGTATTATTGACCCCGGGTTTTCAGCTTCATCGGCACCATCGATGACGAGAAATAACCGTTCCGGAATGTTCAGTTGAAATAGACCCTGCTTGTACAGCCACTGCCAGATATTCCAAGCATCCGCCGTCTTCAAATCGGTTGCCGCAGCTTCTAAGCGACGGAGCTTGTCCCCATATGTCGGGATTGAGCTAGCGATCTGACACGCCAGTGATCGCAGGATCATACTCAATGCTCGCTTTCTCTGATCGATGAAGCGAATAAAAAAATAACTGCATGGAAACCCGAGCTGGGCGAGGTGGTCGATGATGAACGAAGACAAAATCGACTTCCCACTGGCGGCATTGCCGTGTATCCAGAGGACTCGAGGATTGTGATATGAGTCTTCGATCCAATTTGTGAACGTGTCATCTTCAAGTATCCAAGTACAAGTCCCGAAGGTCCACCGATCACGAAAGAAATTATAGTCTGTCTCCGGGGTCTCTGAGACAGAAAGATATTCTTCAAAACTCGCCTGTACAGTGGCAGTTGATTCTGTCTGAGTGTTATTGATGCCTGTGCATTGGTCAGTCTATAGAACCAGTTGAGAACATGAGTGAAACAATCGGGATGACTACCTTTTGCTTTAACACGACTCGTGAGCGCTACTAAGGCATTTCGAACCGTTATGTAGCTCTGATCCTGCGAACTCTCGTATTTGCACACTTCATGGTGATCTGCATCAAGGGGTCTTGATACTTCCCCAGGGTAACCCAACATAGATGAGTCCTTTTCCAAAACCATCTATTATCCGCGGAGCCAATTTGTTAGTCGACGTTTGTTGACCGTCGGAGCATAAGACGCGGAAGTGAGCACTAACGATCTTGGTCTTCTTTACTTTGCTCATCACCTGTGTCGGGAGCGTTTCGTAAAAGGAAACAATGTCTAGATGTGTCTGAACTGCTCGTTGAGTTTTTCTAGTGTTTGGGAACCGTTTGCGAGCTCAGAGATAAGCCGTCTCGGGCTCGCGGTGAACGATACTTGGAGAATGCGATTGAGTATCTCTGCTAAGTTGGTTCCGCGGTGCGGAGTCGAAAGGAAAATGATGGCGGATATCGACTTAATGATGCTCTCGTATTCTGGGTCATTCTGCCCCAGCATGTATGCCTGTCAATCAGAAGTCGCGTTGCCAACTTGTCAGTGCTGTTCTATCGATCGGAACAGGACGTCGTGATACCTCTTTTACGATTAGACCACCAACTGAATGGACTACAAAGATGACGGGTTTCTACGCCGAATGTTAATTGCTCCGAGACCCTAGGTATGCGACTAGGCCGAACGTACGTCACCGAGTTCCAGAGCTTTTGCCTCATTCACCGTGTTATCAAGACCGTATTTCATATCATAGAGTAACTCTTTCCCAAAATCTTGAATAACCATTCGGCTCTTGGCTGAACCAAGCTGGAAATGCGAATTGTAGCCATAGGTCATAATCCTCGCGTCACTGAGGCCCGGCTCCAATGGCAGGAAGCTCAGTGGCCAGAAGACATCAGGGTCCTTGTTCTTGCACCAGGTCATTCGGCTATTGCCACCTAGACCATGGACCAACACAATGTCCACGTTCCTCTCGCCTGAGGGTCGATGAATGACCCTCATGCCAAGTGGATCCTGGGGCGAGGAACCTTGGACTACCGAGCCTACGCAGGAAAGGCTAGACCGACGATCAATCGAGTTCTGGGAAATGGATCTGGATACGGATGTCGGTCTCGCGAAAAGGCCGCTCGACCGGGGCGACGGCGCACTGGCGTCCGGGGCCCACGAGTCGGTGAAGTTCTCGTCATTTTCGTCGCCACGGCGGGGGCGGAATGTCAACTGTCTCTTGAACTAGGCACACGATTTTGGGTCAGGACTCGGGATGGACGATATTCATGCAAGATGTAGTAGCCTACGTGGTATACGCACCATCTGGGCGAGGTCACACGTATGGTTTCCTCGTTTCAACTTTTTTGAAGGCAAGTATTGCGAGAAAGTCAAAGTGGCAAACTGGGACCTGAATTGGGGGGGGAATCAGCCGCTCTTCTGGCTCTTTATCGCTTTTCTGGTACGCAAAGTGTTGGAACTGACAGGGGAGTAGGAGACCCGAGGCGGGCTGGAGGATGCATACTCTCGCCAGAGAATTGCGACGTGTTGGTGTTGCACAACATGCACAGCCCATCGCGAGCGGTAATATCCATGGCTCTATTCGTCCGCTATCCCGTCGGAAGCAGATGTCACCTTGTGATCGCAAATCATGATGGACGCAGCTCACTGCCCGGTGGTAAAAATGAGGCGGGCGAGCCCTAACCACACCCACTCTGTAAAACAGCAGTAAATATATCCGGGCCCGCTGTTCTCCTCGTCCACTGACAAGACACATCGACCCGCATCACGGCATCGTGCAGACGTATTGACAAGATCTGTAATCCAGACCATGGTCACCACTGTCGCAATCACGCCCAACCCGAATGGCTGGTTAGATGCTCAAGATGTCTCGGAGCATGTCTCGGAAATAGACGGGGAAAGTATAGGAGAGTCTGTCGATCTCGGAGGAGCAGAGATTGAACTGCAACCCATCAGCATCAAAGAATTGCTGGCCCAGCTAGACGGTGTGTTCCCAATGGATCAGGCTGTCGTCGAAGGTACATTCCGTCTACCAGATCGGGACTTTCAGAATGACTGATTTAGTTTGTTGTTCCACCTCTTCGCAGCCCTGCCGAAGGGCGTTACGTTCTTGTCAGTAGAGCATTTCGGAACGAGTGCTTGGACAGTGACGGGCAGGCTTGCGGCAGTCGATTCAAATGGCACCGAGAAAACATACTTCCTAGAGGTGAGTCGATGTGTCGACTATTTTTGCCTCGACGCTTCACAAAAAACCAGAGATCACTAACTAGTCTTACCCATTGGGTTATTATTAGGTTGCATACGGTGAGCATGGTCGCATCATGCTCAATGGCGAATCCGTGTCGTCGAACATGATTTACGACCTGATGCCGGACTTCATTCCGCAGCCCTTCGGATTCGGAAAGTATAAACCGGGGGATCAAGATGCGTACTTCTACTTGTCGGAATTCGTCGACATGGATGTGGGCACAGCGCCCGATGCTGCGGAATTCACCGCCAGGCTCGCCCAGATGCACAGATCGAGCCGATCGCCGACCGGAAAGTTTGGATTCCCAGTCAAGACGTGCGATGGTAAAATGGCCCACACAGTTGATTGGGAAGAGGACTGGGCAGTTTTCTTCCGCAAGCTATTTCTTGGAGTTTGCAAACTCGACCTCGAAACGAATGGGCCGTGGCCTGAATTGGAACTTGCCACGGAACAAGTGGCGAACAAGGTCATTCCTCGTCTGCTAGACAACTTGCGAACTTCCGAGGGAGAGAAAATCAAGCCGTGTATTATCCACGGTGATCTCTGGGAAGGAAATATGGGTGTGAACATGGAAACCGGAGATACCTTGCTATTCGATGCCGGTTCGTATTTTGCGCATAACGAGATGGAGCTCGGGCATTGGCGATGTGAATTTAGCTCTGTCTTCCGCGCTAAAGTATATACGAGGCACTACCTGAGAAACTATCCAGCCGCCGAGCCCGTCAACGAGTTTGATGACCGTAACAGACTTTACAGTCTAAAGGGAGCCATCAACTACGCCGCTGGCCACCCGGGAAGTATCCTGAGGAAGACGTATGGGCGCCTATGAGTCCAAACCCTGGAGAATCGATGCCAATGCTGACTTCATTTGTTATCTAGGGCATATAACAACATGTGTTATTTGTGCGAGAAGTATGCGCCTATTGATGGGATTGACAAATATGACCCTCATATCGACCCTTCGATTACTGGAGCTCGCATCGTCCCTCACTTGGCCGAAGGACTCATTTGAAGATTGTGAATGGCTGGGAGGTGTTTGATTCTTCTCGGGGTGAGGTGACAACATATACAGCGTCAGTAGCGGCGAAGCAAAGTAGCATTTGAATTAAACGGGTTTACATCTGCGAACCTGTGGTTTCCAATCATCAATACATCAGCCAACAATGCTGCCAAATTTCGTTCAACTTCCATCAGAAGCCCCGATCAGCGGGTTTCCAGACGTCATAACATGCAGGAACTCCTTAGGCCCGTCGTCAGCAAAGAACATCTTGCCGCTCTGCAAGCTCCTCGCAATCACGTCAATGGCATAAGGGAACATCTCCTTCTCGTATGCGGTAATGGCCTCCTGCGTCACGCCCAATTCCTTAATCTTCTCCGCTAGGATGCAAGAATCGCGCATGGCGCAGTTGACTCCGTCTCCAACGAACGGGATGGTGACGTGCGCCGCATCGCCAATCAGTGCCACTCCCTGCGCCGGCTCCCAGTTTAAACGATCGGTGGGCATGTAGTACATGAGCCAGGGGCGGAAGGGGCCTTCGCTTTGCTGGATGATTTCTCGGAATTGCGGCGCGTACGAACCGAAGTGCTGATCTTGTAGGAAGAACTTTTTCGCGGCATCGAAGTCGGACTGGTCGACCGCGCTGTTTGCAAAGTCTTCGGAGCCCTTTAGGCCAATGTCGATGCGGTAGTGGCCATCTCCCTGGCGGCCGTTAAACATGTGCTTCCCGTCTCCCATGATGATCATGGCCCCTTGGCCACCCATGGCTTCCATCTTGGGGTGAAATGGATTGGTTGGGTGGATCTTTGAGGTGATGAAGAACTGGCCCGAATACGCGGGCTGTGCATCTGTAACCTACACCATGTGTGTACGGAAGAGATCAGCGGCGTGAACATTGTGTTAACGGGGAGTGTTCCGTACTAGATGCCGAATCTTGCTCCAGGTCCCGTCCGCTCCGACAACAGGTTTAAAACCGGACGCCGTGCTTCCATCCGCCAATGTCAAGACGACTTCGCCACTCTTCTCGTCCCTGTAGGACCTAACCAGAGTCTTGGAGAACACGACCTTCTCCTTCGGGATAGCAGTAAGGAGGACCTTGCGGATCTGCCAGCGGTCCATTTCCGGCGCGTCCCGTCCTTCCCCGAAAGTAAACACTTTCTCACCGAGGTGGTTATAAAGCAGGTGGATTGTAGCGTCGCCGCCGCGCGAGTTCTTCTTGAACTCCTCAAAGACGCCGGCCTCTTGCATGGCGCGCTGGCCGCTGCCGACATGGAGATCGAGACACCCTCCTCGCGGGTTGGTCTCCTTGGTGTCGCGCTCGTAGACGATGTAGTCCTTGCCCTGCCTCTCGAGGAGCGCAGCCAGTGCCAGTCCGGACGGGCCACCGCCGACGATTGCGATTTCTGGAGCCATCTAGTTCTTGGGAGTAATATTGGAGATGAGAGAAGACGGAAAATAAAGTTAAAAAGGTTAAATGGAGAAGAGGTACTATGCTTCTGATTTGTAATGTGAGTTAATGATTGGATACCAGAGTGCACAAAACGAGCAGCGATTCTCATATTAAATAGATTTGCTTTCAAAGGATGTAGTAGTGGAGGGTAGGTTCAGAAATGGATCATTACCCCATGAGGGCGGGTCGGTGACGGACATCACGATCCGTTCAGGGGCAGAGGAATGTGGAGGCGGAAGCGGAGATGAGGATGGAAAGCACTAGGTGTGGCTCGGCATGGATCGATACGGTCAACATAGGTCGGTGGTAGCGGGTGGTGGCTAGGCGTATCCTACTGGTTGCCTGGCTTTCCGGAGTCTTGGAAACTTGCACTGGTGCGGTGCGGGTTAAGCGTAGGCTAAAGCCGCAGGCCAGTCCGGGGAAGATGCGGAGAAGACCCCGCACACCACACACGGCGGAGAATAGGCGGACGGCAACGCTGGGTGACATTGGATTCGACTTACATGCGGCTCACATGGGCAATCGGAGACGCACGCTGCAGATGTAGATATTGGCGTTTGTCCTAAGTCCTTATGCCCTGTACTCAGTGGCTGGTCTTGAAAAATGTGGAGAAATGTCAGATAGATGGACATCAGAGCCATACTTGGAGATTGCTCGAACAGAAATAAACAAGTTTCTAGGATTGGGTCGGCAGCTGCAGCAACAACAGCAGCGACATGGTCTTGCCTGTGCCCCAACACAGATCTGTCACGTTGTGTGTGATGATTATATCGGTTATGCGACGTCAATGACTTGTCAAATAGATTGTTGGTTGCTGGGAATAGGTCTTGCTTGTTAGAATTTAGAGGGAGCTGATATTGTGAAAGCTACACTCCGTATAACTAAGTTGAACACTGATGGGTTGAGCTTCACTGCCCAATTACTGTTACTTCTTACGCTGCCTCATGATTTACGAAGATTTGGCCCAAGTTGCAACTGCTTAATTGAACTGTCATGTTGCAAATAAATGAGTGCCCCAACCCTAATCTCCACTTCCGGCGCTGAGGCAGAAACCAACCACGGTACGATGCTAGTGTGTCGGCGCCTTGAAGTAGATGGAGTTCTCCCAACGTGACAGCCGTGGCCCAATCTCGGGCCTCTTCTTGATGATTTCCTCGCCCTCGCCGCTCTTCACCCTGCGAATGAAGTCCTCGACCACAATGTCGACGCCGATCGGGTTCCAAGCGTACTCTTCCGTTTCCATGAACCGCCGCGCCTCGTCAGCCGTCTTGAAGTTATCGACCTGGAGTTCAAACTCGTTGCCATCAGGGTCGAAGTAATATATGCTAGTGCTCATCCCGTGGTTCACGGGCCAATGAGGCGTGATGCCAAGAGCCTTCTTCTGCTCGTAGCTCGCCACGAGTTCCGCCAGGCTCTTGAGAGTGAAGGCGATGTGGTAGACGCCGGTACCGGCTTTCGGGATCCGAAACTGGGTGGATGAGGTGAAGCGCATAACCAACCAGGAGGGAGTTGGCGTGGTTTATGGCTCCGTCGGAAAGGAGACATGGGAAGGGGATCGGGAAGTTGCGAAGAGGAAGGGCACAATTGTGTGGTTCGGGAATGCTAGTGGTCCAGTGCCGCCTCGACCGTTGAAGTACGTATATCCTTGTCTCTCAATCATTTTGCATGTTGGCTATCACTTTCTCTTTATCTGCGTGTTTGTGTACGCATATACGCGTCAAACATGTGTTTTACTGACCTGATGAATTTCTAGCCTCCTCTCCGCGAAGTGCCTCAAGGTTGCCCGGCCGACTCTTTTGGGATACATTGCTACACGCGAGGAGTTTCAGCATTACGCTAACTCTTCCGCCTGTTGCTATCTAGAAAGCTAAAAGTCAAGGTCCACGGGATCTGTAAACTTGAAGACGTGCATCGAGCCCATATGGTAAGCAATAAATCAATCAGATCACAATCTCCTCAAACCAACCCATCGCCTATACAGTGAAATATTTTGAAATTATAAAGGATCTGGAAAGCCGAAAGACGATGGGAAAGACACTGCTCAGGCACTAGACCCTCTCAAGATGCAACGTGGGATGGAAATGGGACCGCAATGGAGTGGCAGTAAAAAGACCAACGCAGGTAGGGTTGTAGTTCTTCCTCGAACATCTGGGGGCACGGAGATTAATTGACGCCGATCGGCGAGGTGGAACCTACTCTCATGAAGTATTTCTGCCTTCTGGATGATGTGGGAAAGGGAAAACCATGCCGTAGTGATCTATTACCCATGAGATAGTAAAATGCCCAAAAGGGCGAAAATGAATACAATATTTAAACTTTGGCCCAGCAAATCATCCATTCCCTTCTAATTCTCGCGTTCCAAAAACACACTGAAAGAATAACAATGGATTTAGAATATTTGACAGTGAAAAACACGCAAGACTCTGGGTCGGTCCCTGGATATGCGTCATTGGGAGAGAGGCTAGTATCGGGGTCCTATAATTAGAAACAAGGCAGCCTGGAGGCCTGGAGGCCTGGAGACACCGAGTCTTTCTCCCTTGTGACAGTCCTCATCGTGAACGAACAGGAGAGGAAGCGGTGAAATAATTCACCAACCTCAAGCAGAACACGGATTTTATTTCACGACTCAACTACTCTTATTCATGGAAAACAAGTTTCCCAATTGCTGAACTTGCCCTCGCCAAATTACCATGATTCCTCTGGGCAATTTGCCAGCTGAAATATTTGGCCAGATCATCGACAACCTGGTCATCACGATAGGCATTTACAAAGCCATACAGGTGAGATTGGTAAACAGTAAGGCAGAGCTTCCAAAAAACCGGCCCAGCCATTCCCAGTCAAACCTTCGAAGCCTAATAACCCAACACACTTATGCAGAACTATTCAATGACACCATCGTCTCCACCATCAGCAATGAGCATGTCGTTGATATTTTCGACCCCGCAACCCCAAGACTCGTCAGTCAAATGTCGTCTTCCTTACTCGGCCAAATCCTGCTAAAAAGATCCTATGGTCAGAAGGCAACTCGCGATCAAGATGGCGCACTTTATGCCATCGCCCTGGCGAACCGTGCCCTCAACCCTTTATTAATAACCAGGGAAACGGAGGCAGAGCGAGCAAACCGACATCGCAACGTGGCCGAGCAGGTCGCGAACACGTACCGATCTCGAGATGTGAAAATGCCGGATTGGGTTCTGGACGATCAAATAGCACTTTCGGCCGCGGTAATCCACGGAGACTTGTCTCTTGTACGCGATCTTGTGGAAACGAAGCTCCTGTCCCCCGTTCTCGACGACTGGACTGAGTACTTTGGGAGGCCACTGCATCTTGCAGCCGTATGGGGCCATACCAACGTGGTCCACTATCTTTTGGAGTGCGGAGCGAATCCGCGACTGCTCAATGAAACTCGAAAGAAGATCGAGAATGTCGATAGATACAATCCACGGCTAGGCGAGAAATACCATGCGCCGGTAAAGTTGAGTACTGGGAAGCGAGATTTGACAAGATTCGCCCCCGGTGCGGCATTGCGAGCGGCCGTGTCCAGTGGCAACGAGGACCTTGTGAGCTTCCTCCTTCAGCCCGAAAACCGTGGGCCCGCGGCCCACGGCGAGTTCTGTCGTGCCATGGTCGCAGCGGTTCAAATAGGCCGCCCCGACCTCTTGCAGATGCTTGATTCGGTACTGGTTGAGGAAACGGGGAATTCATGGACGCAACTTGAGACAGTCAAGGACGTGATGCTGTGCGAAGCATCAAACTATGGACACGTGGACATGGTGCGAATGCTTCTGGACAATGGAGCTGGTGTGGATCCGCCTTCGGCCTTCTCTAAGCGCTCTATCCGAGGCCCAGCGCTGCATATGGCAACGGCAAGGGGGTATATGGACATTGCCGAGCTTCTTCTGGAACAGGGCGCGGATTTGCAGGCGAAAGTTTACCGCGACGGGCTTCAGGTAGTCGACTTAGCAGCCCGAAATGGAAATCTGGAACTCGTACGGCTATTTCTCGCTCATGGCGCCAAACCCACCCGAGCGCTTCGGTATGCTACCGACAACGGACAGGTCCGTCTCGTCTCGTGGCTGATAGAGATGTACCCGGACCTATTATCGAAGAGCTATTTCCCTGACGAGCACGTCACGATCGGGACGGAGGCCCTACAACGGGCTATTTACTGTCAAAATCCGCTGCTCATCTCACTCCTCGTCGGCGCTGGGGTGCCTCTCAACCACGCCGCCAAAGGTGATCATCCTCCAGTTGTAGAAGCGATGGAGTTTGGCGCGCAGTGGATCGTGGATTATCTGTTTAAGATCGGGGCGGAAAAGTGTGGGCTCGAGGAAAATGAACAGCAAGCGGAGGATCCTGCCGACTCCGATGAAGTGAGTGACACGTATCGAGGGGGGGTAAAAGTGTCGAGGCGGACGTGGCAGTGGGTTGGGCGATATTGAGGATGGCAGCTTTGTTGCAACGGAGTTCTTCGACGAAAACCGGGCACGAAATCGCAGCTCAGCGATCTTCTTCAAACAAAATAGCCTTTACACCGTAGATTCATAGAGACAAAATGGTCAGATTGGGAATAAAACACAGGACAAACCAAATCTCACTAGCACATGCACCTTAGGGTTGGGTTAAAGGCTCTTTGCCAATGCCCTCAGTCACCAAATACACGACTATAAGTTCGTTGAAAACTGCATCTTATTGATCATCATATATGAAGATTGATTAGCACTATGAAATCAACCCCGGATTTCCCGTTCACGATAGATAAGATCTTGCCCAGCAAGATGGAGTGAAGTCTTATCTGATAACCGATATCAAAACCCTCCTATTCTCGGAAGCCCACCAGCATCGACCAGCCCAGTGTCCTTTTTGGGTTAGTGAAGGATGGCAATCACCAACACAAAGCCGGGACCGGACCCCCTCCCCAAGTGAGCCCCGCTCCGGGGCTAACGCGGATTTCCCGCCAAATCGCCGCGGACAAAGAGAGCCTATCGGATCGCACGGCGTGTTCCGTCCACGCCCGACAGATAAGGGTCCGACAATGGGCCAAGGCCGCGGTCGGAAAGTATGGATGGGGTACACGGTGTGGCGAACAAGCTTCGGCTTGCGAGAAAATGATGTCGAAGAGTCATACACGGTACGCCCCGATCATATGAATCTGGATTACACCCTCCATCCATCCGTTTCTTTAGCTCTTGCCTTCGCATTCTCTCCGCATTTAAGAACCTCCTGCTCGAGACGACCTAAAAGGGGCGTAGGAGCAACTGGACAATAGCTATTTTTAGTCTCGATATTGTCTCAAGTCTCAAGCCTCACTAGCCTCGTTTTGTCGCTTTTGGGTTACAGCTAGAATAGGTCTCCTCTTGAGCTTCCATATCCACCGTTCAACCATGGACTCCATATCGTATGTTTCCCCATTGCATCTCAGTAATGAGACCTAGTGAGTATGGAGATTTATATTCTAACAAGCTCCCTATGAAAATCGGACTGTAGTCACAGAAGAGATGAGCTACGAACAAAGTTCACGGTGGCGCTGTCGGAAATGTACAAATCGGAGGTTCCTCTCTACGGAGATCTCATCAAGATCGTACGCAGGGTCGACGATTTAGTTCTGAGACAACAAGGCCTCAATAGGCAGGACTTGCCCTTGCGCCACGATCTCGAGCGACATGGCGCCGTAAGAATTGGCTCCGACGAAGAGATGCGCGCCATAAGGCGGTTGTTTGCCGTACTTGGAATGCATCCTGTCGGTTACTACGACTTGACAATCGTTGATTTTCCGCTACAGGCTACGGCATTTCGGCCAATATCCGAAGACTCCTTGGCCAGCAACCCGTTCAGAGTCTTTACCTCTGTACTTCGGAAAGACTTACTTTCCAAGGAGACGCGGGATACTGTCGAGGAAATTCTTAAGAAGCGGTCTTTGTTCAGCCCCCGTCTACTCGAGATCCTGGATGCTGCGGAGGCAAGTGGCGGCGTTAAGCCGGAAGATGGCGATGACTTTATTGTAGAAAGTCTAAAGATTTTCAAATGGCATGGACGGTCTACCGTGTCACTAGAGGAATATCTCAAGCTCAAGAAAGAGCACGCAATGATCGCGGATATTGTTTGCTTCCCAAGCGCACACATCAACCATCTCACCCCGCGAACTCTCGACATCGACCTGGTGCAGGAAGAAATGATAAAGCGACACCTCCCGGCAAAGGACAGGATCGAAGGGCCCCCGCGTCGCAAATGCCCCGTCCTTCTTCGACAGACAAGCTTCAAAGCTCTCGAAGAACCGGTAAGCTTCCCCGGAATCGACGGCAGCCTGACTCCGGGCTCCCATACCGCACGGTTCGGCGAGATCGAACAGCGTGGTGCGGCAGTGACCCGAAAAGGGCGCGAGCTCTATGACGAGCTCCTTAGACGCGCCACGCAAAAGGCAGCGAGTGATGGATCTGATTTCGATGAGGCATGGTCCCAAGCATTCGAAGCCTATCCCGACGATTGGGATGAACTTCGAGCTCGGGGCCTGGTATATTTCCGCTACCGTGTGTCCGGTGACAGACGGAATGGGACAAACGGGGCGCAGAATCCAAAAGATTTGCGTCCAAGTACGGTTACTGTCGAGGAACTTCTGTCAAGCGGTGTCCTCGAGTGCGAGCCCATTACGTACGAGGACTTCCTGCCCTTGTCGGCTGCGGGTATTTTTAAGTCCAACCTCGGCGAGGATACTTCGCAATCGCCATCAATACGGGATACTGTCGGGAGCATGTCGGATCTGGAAGACATTCTCGGGTGTGAGATCGCGAGTCAATTTGATGTGTATGATCGGCTGCAGCAGGAAAGTCTGGACAGATGCGCCAGGGAACTCGGGGTGGCGGAGATTTTGATAGACTGAGCTGAATGATATTTGATGGCAGGAAGAGTCAAGGCATGTCATAGCTTGTTTGTCGGTGGTGTCACAACAGATTGTAATAATTGAGCAGAAGACTTATGAACTAGATACCTACGTTGCGATGACCCCAGCCGGAGGGCGCATGATTTCAAGCTCGATTGTCACTTTCATCCCATTTCATGACGTGGCACCAAATTGGCAGGGCTGTCAGCATGAACTCTCGGAGTCAGAGGGGCTGCTCTTCCAGCGTTCCTATGAGGCTATGACGAGATTTTCTTCCTTTAGAAGTAGAACCTCAACAGCGACCTCGTCCTTTGCCCCGTACGTGCAACAAATTTCTAGGTTTAGATTCTCGCGGACAATTATAACCGACAAGTGGAAGAATTCTTCCAGCAATATTCGATTGTCTCGGCATGGGTAAGTATCTCTTTCGGGTTGTCCTGCCAGACGGAAGCCGGAACCGGGCTCGTATCATGACTCGATCAACTCTTTGCGTCCATCAAGTACTGTTTAAGCATAACGAAAACTAGGACTCGCATTTGTTGCACGTTCGACTACCCTTAAGAATAATTTTGAGATTATAAATCCCGAAATAGAAATCCCCGTCTTCCTTTAATAGTGACATCAATAAGTCGTGATTCGAGATACTTCGGAACGATGAAGCAGCTACAAATAACCGCGGCTACACCCCATCAAATGTACTTCTTAGTATCCAGTAGAACAGACCCATTTTCGGGGTCCCTCCACCACCATTTCCTGCTTGTCCGAAGCTTCCAGGCCGACCGGATGGTGGACCAGGCCAATCTGTCCAACACATTTCGACATCCACAGCGAACCAGGTTCCGAAAGGATTAGCGCTACGGGGGCAAGATTGCGGGGTACGTCAGATTCCCCAGAACAACTACCCCAGACCCCGACTGAGCTATTGCTGATGGGGGGTTTCTCCATCTCTAGAACACATTGCCCCTTTCTTATGTGATTAATATCGTCTCTGCCGCAGTACCTTCAACTTGACCAGTGGAATCAAGTTGAGTGATCGAAGCCAGCATGCCGACTCCTTTAGTGCCTGCCTCCAAGCGAGCGAGAGCGGATGACGACGAGCCTGCGTCTACGCCTGGCAAGAAGAAGCTCTCCCGCAAACGAGCCGCGCTCGCTTGCGAAGAATGCCGTAGTCGGAAGCGCCGATGCGACGGAGGATTCCCGGCATGTGGAGGTTGTGCCAAGCGCACATGTCGACCTGCATTTACTCCTCGGATGTGGAGACGAGAGCATGGAACGCCAGGTAAGCTGTGTTGCACTGTTTCCTAATGATTGACGATTGCCTGTCTGAACACACAGAGACATGCTAATAACGATGGCGAACTCGCCACGGTTGCAGTATGATACCGTTGCTCCGGAATCAATTGCAAGAGCTTGAAGCCGCCGAGCAGTCGAATCAAGCGAGCACTGAGGCCCCGGCTGCCCCTGTCACCGCGACCCGCGAGATTTCGACTCCTTCCCCTGCCCCGGAAGCACGGCGGAGTGAAAGCCCGGGCTTCCTCCTCGCGATGAATGCAGAAGTGGGTGATGACGGCACCACATGCCTTCGCACAGGCCCCGCACCCACCGAGATCATGGATGAGAGCATCCGCGTCGCCACTCCCGTTGCCGACCCTCAAATACAATCCTCTGTCTATCCATCGCCTCGCGACTCGCAAACAGAGACAGAGGCAGTCGGCCGTGCCTCAGTGTCGCGTGATTACTTCGAACCACGGGGCTTCGAAAGGCTCATGAAGCCGCTCCAACCGGAAATCGACGTCGACTGCCTCCGGTCGCCGTTGTCAAATCGGAGCACACAAGACAAGTCTAGCGACCGTTGTATGTGTGATCGCTTACTGAATGCAGAGAGGTGGTGTTTGCCTCCACGCAGGACCGCGGACAATCCCATCTCCCTCTATTTCACTCGAGTTCACCGCATGTATCCGATTCTGCACCGACCTACATTTCAGAAGCAGTACAAGCAGCTATGGTGTGAGTCGACACCCAACGTTGATGGACCGGTCAGCTGCTCTGGTCTGTGCAGACAGAAGAGCCGCGGGAGGCTGTTTCCACTTACCCTTCACGCAATCTTCGCGCTCGCCACTCTCTTCGGATCAGGAGACCTCGAGCACAACGCCGCCAAAGCAGATGATTTCTTCCGCGACGTCCAGGGCTTAGACATGCTGACCATGCTAAACGACAAGGTTGGCATCGAGTTGATCCAGTTAGGCCTCCTGATGGGCTTCCACCTGCAGGCGACGGAGAGGTTTCCTCAGTGCTGGAATATTTCCAGCCTTACCATACGCTTGGCTCGGAACATTGGATTAAACCTTAGCATTTGTGAGGCACGCAGAAGAGGGCTCGTTTCATTCCCGGCTCAGCTCGAATGTGAGATGCGAGCCCGTGTGTGGTATGGCTGTGTTCTACTTGAAAGGTACGGTCTCCTGTCTAAGTCTTTTTTTCCAATTCAGGCCCTTTCGGTTTCCATATTTGCTCATGCTCGGTTAGGGAGGTTTCCATGTGCTTCGGACGCCGATTAACAAATATCACGACCGAGAAACACTCCATAGATTTGCCTCGCGCAATCGATGATGAACATCTAAGCGACATCAAGGGAAAATGGAATTCTCACCAAAAGATGTCCCAAGCTTACTGGAAGCCTACATCCAAACCATCAAGCTCTACAACATCCTAGGCCAGGTTCTCGACGACGACGAGCCGTATGAGTCCGCCTTTCATAGGAACGTGGACAAGTCATCGAACGAAGCGACCTTGGATTTCAACGCCCTGCTTGACCTAGATATGGCAGCTATGAAGTGGAGAGATTCTCTACCATCATATCTCCAGTTCGACCCGGCGTCGACTACCGACTCTGATGCATCACTGGACGAGCCTGCCACGCCGGACGGGCAAGCTATTCACGGATCCGACTTTTGCAGACAAGCTAAGCGATTATACCTTAGGTACTTACACACACGCTTGCTCATCCAGCGGCCTGCTCTTGATCTTCTGTTCCAAAGGCAAAATCGCAAGCAGGTGGCCGCTAGGACAGAGCCACCGGAATTCCCATTGTTACATGATTTGATGCTTCAGAATATCGCTCCTCAGTGCCTCCTTCTGGCTTACAAAATGGTTAAGTTCCTTGATGCAGATATTCGTTCGCGCGACTTGCTCGCCTGGTGGTACAATGTCAACTGTGAGTTCACAAGACTTACCCCTAATCTAATAACACCTCGAGAACTGAACTGAACTCTCGATTTGCCAGATTTACATAGCACCGCCAGCACTCTGTTCGTTGGCCAGCTCGCCGGTTGCTTTGACGACAACATGTCGCCTGCCACATTATCAACGAACTTTGACCTGTCGGTGCAGTGCCTTTCTCAGTACACCCGCCTCAGCGGCATTGCCAGGAAATCTGTGCAACTCCTTCGAGAGAGCGCGAAACGACTGTTCCCAAGCCAGAGTTGTCATAAGCTATCGCAGGAAAATGCAGCCGCTGGTTGTAGTGAATCTAGATCTGATCCCGCGGCGCATGATGTCTCCCGTCAACATCAACGTCCCAGTACCACCAAGGATTTACTAGACCAAGGGCACTTCTCCCAGTACGACTTTCCGGGGTCGCCGGGACAACAGCCGCCAGACGGAACAAGCCGTGGACCAAAAGACAAGCAAAGTCCTTGTCAGCCACAACAGCCAGGGTCACAGGAATGGGCGGCCGAGGAGCCGGGCGAGATGGCTCTAGATGTTGCGCTGGCAGGGGATGGAAGCTTTACCGATAACTTGTGGGATATAGATTTGTCTCAGTCTTCAGCTTGGCTTCCCGGACCTTTCATTCCTCATTGGGACACCTTTACGATGCCGGTGGATTAAAAGATGTGAACGAATTGATCGTGGACCGGCGTCTAAGTCTTCCGAACCCTGCAAGTTAACTAAACTGTGAGATCTCAAGTTGTATTCATATCATGACGCCTACGATATATTTAATGAAGTAGAAATTGTAGAACAATTACCTTAAGGGCTAGACTAGACTTGAAGTTCAAATGTTACGCAAGATCCCTTCATGGCCGAGCATCTATCTCAAATGTCAAGCAGTCAGACGGCCTATCATAGGAGAAGAGCAGAAGCAGAAGCCAATGAGACCATCGCTGCAAATGTCCAAATGCTTGCCTTGCCAGACCCCGAGCCGTGTTCTGCACTTCCCGCAGAGGGCCGACTCTCCCCGGCGTCCCGGACAGGCTGGGGGTCAACAACGACAAAATTCTCCACCACGGCGGAGCCATCCATCAAAGCCTGTATCTGGTTGGGGGTGCACGATATCATCACACCATACAAGTGGCAAACGATCTCTCGCGACTCGGGGAGTTCGTGGGTCACGTCAAAGACCGAAGGCGGACCGTCGGAGCTGTAATCGTCGGAGATGGCGATCTCTCCAGTGCCGATATCTTTCCCGCCCATTGCTCGATCGAAGATGCGATATACAGTCTCGGGCTGGTAGGCTGCGGCCGAATGACCGGCTAGGAAGATCCTTGAGAAAGAGACATTTCCGTGTTGACGGACAAGTCCACCAGTGTACGAGTTGTTGGTCTTGATTGAAGTATATCCCGCAGCACGGAAAGCGGCTGCGCCGGGATAGTTCATCTCTAGGGACACTTGTTCGACACCAAACCCTAGATTGGGAAAATTGATTGGTAAGACTGGGGGTCAAAGAAGGGGGGCTGGGGGAAGAAAAGCAAGGGGGGGGAAGCAAATCGCCTTACAATTGCACCTGTAATCGAGGTCTCCGTAAAAGAAGGCAACGCCGAGGCCGCTGCCTAGGACGTGTTCTAGAGACGAAATGTCTCGGCGCATCGGATCGCCAGTGCCACCAAAGAAAGCGCTTACGATATTTGCGTCGGAAACGGTAAAGTTGACGGGGACTCCAAGATCCTCTTGCACCCATCTCTGGTTATAAAACCCGACAGAGTAGTCGGGAGGGAATAGAGCAGGGGCAACAAGGGAGATATCGAAAGGATTTCGCTGGGTAGAGTACAGGGTTAGTTGGGTAAGTTTTTGGGCGGGACTATGGAGGCAATTGGCAGATGTGGACTCACCTCTGACAACTCCGTGAAGGCGCCCTGAATCTCAACGAAGCAGACTTGAGTAGCCGCAGCGCAGATTTGGTTGACGGATGGGTTATTTCCGAGGCTTTCCGGGTCACCAGCGGCAGCAGCTTGGCGGCACGCCTTTATAAGATCGCGGCAGCCAGTCTCCGGAACTGTGAGATTGCGAATGGCCATCTCGTACACATCGGGGGAGTAAGCTTTGTATCCATAAGTGTTGTTGACAGCAAAGTCTGGAAAGCTCTGACTCTGGATAAGGCTGTCGATGCAAGCGTTTTCAAGACCAAGAGTAGAGAGGTTGAAGGCGGTAGCGTTCTTGTCAGTGTGGGTGCCGTTGTTAATAGCATCATTCTGGGTCAGGAAGTAAGATAGAAACCCTGGCCCCCAGAACCCGCCGTACTATGAGACGCATTGTGGTTAGCATAACCCAGCGTACCGATGATCCCCTGGCATCCAAAACATACCGAGTTTGTCCAGAGACTAATTTCGTCGTTGCTTGTTTTATATTTGGGGAACCTAATGCTGAAATTAACTTCGGTGCCCAAGCAGAGCGTCTGAAGGGCAGGGCTGAACAGAAGGAACACACTCTTGAAACCAAACCTGGGCAAATTTCCACATCATTTTTGCCGCCGTCTCCGTATTGTTGATGGCAATCGCAGGGTCCGGGTTACTGATGGACGCAGTAACCGTGGTGAGGTTCGTCTCCGGAACCGAGGCACCAGCCTCAATCGGCGTGAACAACCCAGAGATCAAGTCGACTGTTCCATTGACAATGGAGCTATAGGAGAAACCGATGCCGACAGGTTGGTCAATGTATAGCATATTGACGTTGTTGTTCCATGAGTACGGGTTTAGTGTAGTGCTGTTCGAATCCGCATTGTAATTACACGGGAAGTTACTGGCAGAGTCGAGCGACGAGGTGCCAGGCCCACCAGCGAGATAAATCGACGTTGGTGCATCGCGAGGGTTGTTTCTAGACTCTGACACACGTAACCGTTAACACTATTAGACGATGTTGAAGAAAATAAATGAAGCGGGTTCGGCAAGATGGCAGCATACCAAAGTACCAGAAGAAAATGTTGGCATCGAACGACTGCTCAGGGTTCTGCAGGTCCGAAAAGTACTCCTTCGGCAGAGACACGTAGCCGCTATAGGCGTTGACACCGGGAGTGGTCTCGCAAATGCTCGTCTACGCGTGGTGAGTAGAAGAGTCATCAGCACCGGGTTCTTTATCTAATATCTCTCCATTGATCTTCGTCGGGAAGAAATTACCTTCTTATACGAAATGGAAGCTCCGGGATGGTTTTGAGACGCGATGCGACTGACATCTTTCGGTGGCGGCACGAAAGTTTGAGCGTTTGCCAGTGCTGTAAGGCCGAGGATAAAAGGTAGAAGGGCCATCGTAACAGAAAGGAGTGTGTGGTCTGTGGTATTGGGCCGGTTGGATGCCACTCATTCTCTCCGCCATCGCCATGGCGATCGGCTGTTTTAAATACAAAATCCTGCTAGGCAAATCGACCTGCGAAGGAATCTCTACGAAATTATTTGACGCGTTGAGGGCCGCGCCTCGACCGACCTGCCGACGTCAGCGAGACTGAGGTGATGATCCCAAAATGAGCCTCTCACCACAGGATCTTTATTACTCTCCCAACATCATTTTGGCGAGCGAGCGAATCGCTACCGCTGCTTTGATGTTTTGGCGAGCTGGCCAATCAAGTTTTAGATCTCGCCAGGCTTTGCCGCGTCCCCTTTCTGCATTACAACGCTGGCAAGACCATCTGATGTAAGATTTGCAGTCGTATTTCGGAATAATCCAGAGATCGGCAACGGTAACGAGTGTCCAAGCTCCGCTGCTCCGCTCCTCCGCCCCGTTACGCTCACTCGGTGGGGCAAATGGGGCTTTACGTTTCACTTCTCCTGCCAAGAACATTCACATCCTTCCATCCCAGCGCACGAATATTACCCTCGCCGCATCCGTCGCGAGATTGGGATACTTTGAATATTGAAGCTCCAGTCTTCTTGCCTAGAGAAGAACGCACTGGTAAGGGAAACAATGGCACCTCAGGACGCCACAGCAGCAGGGAGATGGGGGAAATCTCGAAAAGGTTGCATCACTTGCAGGCACGTCTTCCTGTCTCCCTGGAACCTCCTCTAAGTCGGCCGATATTCGCCTCAGATGTACTGACCCGAGGCTCATGTAGGATCCGGAGAGTGAAATGTGACGAAACCCGCCCAAATTGCCAACGCTGTGTGACTGCTCGGAGAAGATGTGACGGGTACTTGCCCGACGATGTCACTCTTAACCGGCGCCGTCTTGCAAATCTGGTGCGGCAGATTCCCTCTATTGGACCTGCCTCGCAGAGCCTAGCGCCAGTCTTGCGCCAGTCCCCCGAACCTAGTTCATCGGAGCTTGACGCTACGTTCTTTGATATGTTTAGGCACAGAACCGGGCCGGCGACCGTCTCTTATCTTCCCTCTTGCTTCTGGACATATGACGTACTGCAGCTAGCCCATAGCGAGCCGGCGATTTGGCACTCTATATTAAGCCTAGGCGCACTTCACCAGGATTGGGAGACTAACCGGCAACTTTCCCAACACGCAGTCCCTATCGCATCTAGCCGCCTGCCAAGCCCCCTTGAAAAGCATGCTCTCTCCCATTACTTTCGCGCAATATCCCTCGCCAAGACCATCAAAAGCGCAAAAACTCTCCGCACCCTTAGCATCACCCTTGTCGCTGCAGCCAACATCCTCGGAAGATGGTCGGACAGCAGGACCCACCTTTTTGGCGGACTCCGGTTATTAGAACGTGAGCATGCTCGTTCCGTAGATGACAAGGAAGTTGACAGCACGGCCGATATTCTCGAGAGGCTTGACCTTCAGGCTATGACTTTCTCAGACTCCCAAGCCCCGTATCCTTTCGGCGACCCGGTGTGGCTTGAATCATTGCATCGGAAGCTGCACGACGCCGAAGGAATACGGAGCTACAATCAGGCAGCCACGCTACTGTTTGCGCTTCTCCGACGATTCATCCTCCTAGCCATCAATCCCCCTGGAGATGGCTCTTCGGTTGAGTGGTTTCACACGGAAACACTCCAGATAGTAAGCGACCTGTCTGCCTGGGAATGGAAGATGGACATTTTCGAACCCGCGGACGCCCAAGTTTCAATCCCATCGTTATCAATCCGCCTCTACCACGCCCAATTACGACTGTGGCGATCGGCGCTATTCGACGGAGCTGAGATGAGATGGGATATAGATGAGTGCCTCTTTTATTTCGAGTACATCGTCGACCTCGCCGAGACGCTCATCGCAAAGTTGGAAGCGCAATCCTTCAATCCACTATTGTCGCTCGAACCTGCCGTAATTGTCCCATTGTTCTCTGTCGCCCATCGTTGTCGACACAGTCAGCTTCGATGGAGGGCTTTGCGCCTCCTTAGGAAATCCAGGAGACAGGAGGGAATGTGGGATAGTATGGGGGCTGCCGCAGTCGCTGAAAAGATTATCCTTCTCGAGGAGCGTGCGCTAGCCGATGCCGATGCGACCGGAAACAACGGTCTATATAATAGCAGCGTGCATGAGTCTAGCTCGGCGCCTCCCGTCTTTCCTCTAACCTGGGATACATGGGCATCGTCTGTCGCTCTGGTTGCGAGGAGGTACAGCTGGAATCAAATCAGGACAATGCCTGAAGCTCATCGAGTGAGGGAAGTTCTTGTTGTTGTTAATTTAAAGGAAAGGAAGGTGTGCATTACATTGCTCATTTCAGATGCGTTAAATATAGAGTCCTGTTCGAGGATTAACGACGTGGTGTTGTACTGAGAGGTCACTCAACGCCATTAATGATAGGTTTAATGATAGATATACTCTCTTAGAAATCCTTCTTTAAGACCATCTGATAAAACTCCCGCCCTCAATGCAACCATTGGCGGAACCATAGTACCGCCGCGTTTTTAGCCCTCTCCATGCCCTTTTTCTCACCCTGTTTGTTTGGATCGCCCCGAATAGAAAACCCGTGCTCAAGCCCAGGGAAGTACTGATAATCATAGGGCACTCCCAAAGTCGGTATGATGCGGTTACTAAATGCCTTGAGCTCCTCCGTAAACTGAGGGTCGATTTCGGGAGCCAAAAGCTGGACCGGGACACCGACGTTTTCGATTTCGTGGGGCTCTAGCAGAGTAGGGTGCGCCGGGAAGACACAGTCTACCAGTTCGTTGCTTTTGGCCGCGAGTTGGAATACGCCCCAGCCCCCGTAGCAGAAGCCCATGGCGCCGGTGCGACGGTGGCGGGACTTTAGTTCCTTGGCGCATTCGAAGATCTCGGGTCGTCTTATGTCTTTGGCGTTCCGCTTGAGGAACGAAGGGAGATCCAGCTCTCCCCATCGGCTTTGATCGCGGATGATTTCAGCGGGGATCCGTTCTCCTCCGAAACTACAAGGAGCCCGGGTCTGTTTAGTATTGGCTCGTCGCTGCTCTGCGGCAGTTAACTTCTTCTGCCACTCACAAGTCGGGCACGTAGACTGTGGCGTCGACCTCGGCGGCATAATGATCCGCCAAGATTCGAATGTTCGAAAATGTCCAGCCGAAAAGATCGTGGATGATCATGATGGCCACGTCACTGTTTGAGCCCGTGACGTAGCAATCACGACCGGCAAGCTTCTCTTCCTGGCCTTTGGGTGTGGAATCCCACTGAAAACCTCTGATGTAGCAATCACCCATCGTTTATGAGACTTTGGTGAGATGGATTAAGACGTAAGTTAGGGGAAACTGGGAGGGAGTGATGAGCAAGTACACGATCCCCTAGGGCCTTGCGAATACAGAGCATTGGTGTATCTGAATCTCGAAACTTGGCGGACATACATATTTGAACTAATGAGACAGGGTGTAATTGGGGGAAGGGGAAGCGAGAGGCGGGAAACCGAAAACCTTCCCGTGCTGCCGGGACCAACACGCAGCCGGTGGCCTCGGAACAGTCCGCTTGAGTCCGCCCAAAGTCCGCATCCCCCGCATCCACCCCGCGCAACAGCACAGACAGCCAGAGACGGGGAATGTTTCCGGACAGACCAGTGCAATAACTCCGAAATTTCAATACTCCGGGACGCTGATATCGAATCGTAGCCGTAAAAGGATCTTGAGAGTTGCCCGTCATGTGTGCCTGCGTGCGAGTCATCAAATAGCCCTAGAGTTACAAGTCAGAACGAGGATCTTCTTGAAAGCCTTGATTGTTTGCCAACTCCATACTTTCAATTACCAGACGACCCGGGATAACCCGGTGAAAGTTCAGGGGGTCTTGCCCTTTAACGAATATACGGACAATGCTAAATCCGCAAGTTGTAGAATATTCAATCCGCGTAGGCTACCGTCCAAAGAAAGTCGGAGAAGAGGGCGTGGTAGAAAGTCGTGGTAGTAGACTGAGCTAGTACTAGTGTAATTAACATGTTTATCTACTATTAACGGTTACCAGATGACAAACCACATCTCCTCTGGTTGACCAGGGAAACAATCGTCGGGCAAGTATATGAATGATTCCCCCACTAGGCGATACGACCCATCAGCCCTTTTCTCCTCTGGGTCAAGCCTATCGTCTTGGGTTTTCTGTGGTGTAGGCTCCTCACCATCTCCATCTTCTTCCTTCTCTTCTTCCTCCCAGTCTTCTGCGATTGATGACTTCCGAAGCGTCAAGTGTAGGTTCCACTCCTTTATCCACACGATCACATCTCCCTCCCTTGACGTATCCGGCACGAGAGCAAAATGTCCACATTCCGTGACGGCAAATTTCCTCCCCAGAGTATAGTCGACAAATGGTCTGTAGACTGTTGTTATGTTTGAGTCGGCATCTCCGAATATGGAAATCGTCGGCTGGCCCGGCTTCGGCTTCGGCTTTGGCTTTGGCTTGTCCGGTTGCTGATCATTGCCGCCCGGCTTGTCTTCAGTTGTTTTCTCTTTAGATTTACTTCCACTGTACCTGCTCTTCTCTTCCTCTGACGCTCGATATATGGCATAGGATGGCACGATGTCGACCCGGACCATGTGCGCAAATTTGGAATTTGCTGAGCACTGCATCTTCCTCACCGCTAAGTACTTGGAGACAATGTCCTCCGCGTCCTCGTTTTCGCGGCTCTTGATGTCATCATCGTTCTCTTTACGTTGAGGGACGTTCGGGGATAGTCCCTGTGGCGAAAAGGTCGAGAGCGCAGAGGCTGTGAGCCCCTCCGGAAGTTCGATCCACCGCCTTTGCCTTACAACGTCGTCATCGGTTGCCTTCGCTGTCCCATCTTGTGTGCGGTTTGCAAGTGTTGTTAGGAAAAAGGCATCGTCCAGAGAGCAGCCGCCAGAGGTATAGCAGGAATGCCCGTACCTCTGACCCAGAGCCAGCGCTGCCTTGTAATTTCGTTTCCTGATTGCCATGTCTCTCTTAACTTGTCTGGCAGCACCGAGTTTACCACTCTCGATCGGAACCGACAGCTGGCTGAGGTGTGCAATGGTACCTAATGTAACGGCCTTGACTTGCAGTGAGTCCAAATCCCCCAGTCGTATGGTGATATCGTCTTTTCCTCCTCGGTCAACATCTTTGGTTTGTGTTTCTTTCGCGTCGCCTTTTCCATCCGCATCGCTTGTTTCCTCAGTCTGAACATATTTCTCCGACTGAACAGGATCCTTTGCTTTCGGTCGATCATAAGGCAAGAGGTACGTTTCCGGATCCGCCGACCAGTCTACTACCCATGATGGTAGGCTTCGTAATAAATCGGAATGTCGCCTCTGCGCAATTCCTGCCAGGCGGATAAAGGAAGGAAGCTCTCCCTGCCGTACAAGATCCTTAGCGACGTAGGTATACACCATTTCAGGCGTAGTATTAGGAGAATAATCCGGACGCATCAACTCATATTCCCATCCCTTCCCTTTCACTATGCGATCCATCTTTCTTTGAATGAGAGCCAGATCTCTCATGATATTCTTGAGAAGTCGTAGTCCACCTTGGTGGCCGCGTGAACCTAACAAGAGCAGTCCCTGTCGAGATGGCTCGAGGCCCTTGGCCGCCGAAAGTATATCGGCTATCGATCCCAGCGATTCGGTAAAGTCCTCAAGAACTTGCTCGAACACTTCTTCTCTGTCACTACTCTCTTCACCGGGTTTCGAGTCTTCCCTAGCCGTAAATTTGGGTCGGAAGAGAGGTGAATACCGTTCGTCGATGATGCCAAGGAACGCGAATACCTTGTCGACTGGGAGCGTAGCTTTGAACCTCAAGGCTACCTTGAGCATGTCTCGGAGCTTCAGGGGATCACTGTCGAATTCCTGCTGGCGGATAGTTTGGAGGATAATCGCATTAAGTAGCATCTTGTTCTGAAGAAGCTCTTCATGAACCCCTGAATGCAGCAGCATTGTTTGTACCTTCCCCATTGCATGTGTGAGCAACCTCCAGGGAACCTCTAATCCCCCGCGGCATCGGATAACTGGATCGTTGGACACTGCAACCTCTTGGACGATCCATGTGCGTTCAAACCACGGGCTGCAAAGAAGGTTTCGGAATTCGCCCCATCCCGAGTCTTTATCCTCCTTCAGTGCCGCAAATTGTTCAACTTCGGTCACCTCATTAAGTCGAGTGATGAAATTAAGTATCTTTCTTGAATCAGGCTCGTCGCCCAGCCAGCATATCGTGGAATATGCCTCTTGAAAGATCTGCCTCATAATGCCGACCTGGAGAGCCTTTTCCTGATCGTCTTCCTGGTTAATGCAGATGGAATCGATCCAGAGATAAACGTGTTGACTCGGATCCCGTTTGGCCATGAGGAGACTGAAAATATTCTGGGACACAATGAAGGGAGCTCCGTTTATTAAGATCATTTCCTTCGCCCCTTGGGGCTGACTCCAGCAGTGGGATACCGCGAGATATCTAGGCGGGGCCTTGAGGTTGGCGTAAATCATATCGCATCGGACGGTGGAGTTCTTGCGGATGGAGATTTGGGGACGGAGGCGTAGCAACCGAATGGGTTTCTCTCCGGTGAGCGGTTTATATTCAAATCTCGCCTTCGAAGATGGCGAGACGTATGAAAGAAATAGGGCGGTAACAAGGAGAATTTGGAGCATTGGGAGCCAGTACGTCGAGGAAATGGAAAAGCTAAAGATACTGGTCGTAATAGAGTCCCGCATCTCCCCAGCAATGGCCTCAATGAAAAAGATTGTTGCCGCGAATAGGATGGTTCCCCTGCGCTGTTGGAGCAAAATATCGGATGGCGCGCCGCCCCGATGGCGCAGAGCGAACTCGGCATGGGGAAACTGGTGGACGAGGATATAGATGGCATACGCGACATGGGGCTCGACGTCAGATATCATCCATGCAATATAGCAGAAGATCCATTCAACAATCCAAACAGCCTCGCCGTTCCGTATATCGGGCGTGGTCATAAATAGCCACACCATCCATCGAATCGAGAAGGGAACGACCAGGCTTCCCAGCTTGGCGGCTATTCCCATCCAGATGCCGTCCCAGCCCTCAGGGACAAATCCATTCACCGACCCGTCGTCGTGAGCGATGAGCAGGCATGGCACTGCAGGCCATAACGCTCCCAACCACTTATCCGAAGGCCCGAATTGCAACTCCAGAAGTTGCGTGAGATCGGAGATGTCGATAAAGAAGCGGAGGAAGATCGTGGTGACGATAAAAGTGACTGGTGAAAAAACCCTTTCCTGGTAGATACTAACGGTTACATCCCTTAAGAGCAAATCGATGGACCTCAATATTGCATAGACCTGGGGCGGGAGGATAAAGGGCCAGTACCACAGAGCAAGTACTCCAACCCAGAGGATGGCGTATATTTTGTTCGCAAATGATCGGTCGCTGGAGACCATGAGCGCGAAGAATATCCATCGCAGGTTTTTTGGCAGGCCATCGGTTATAATAAATCCCACCAAGGCGGCCTTGAAGGCTGACGACTTGCCCGGAGTCCAAAATTTGGTCTTTTCATCATCATCATCATCGTCCTTCTTCCGGGCCTTGGGCTGTTTCTTCTCACTGGTAGGCTCGCTCCGTACCATAGTGGGAATCTGGACTTCTTAATACACAAATATGGTTAATCGTGATAAGCAGAGATAGGTTGCCATCGCGAGCAGAGTATAGAACAAGTTATGTTGGGATAAAGAAAAGAGATTTCAGCAAATCCTCCTTCGCGTCTCGAGAGACGCGGGATATTGTGAGGAGCTGGGGAGCTGAAGAGCTGAAATGTCGGGCTTCACCAATAGGCAGCACTCGCGCTCAGCCACCGAACAGAACCAATCAGCGAACGAGACCCCCCAGCAAGACGATTCGATCTGGCTTGTTCACTCCGATCTGAGACAGAAACACAGCCCTGGAAGAGAAGGTCTTTTTCGACTTTCGCAGGCAAAGGATCGCTAGCTCAGGTGCCACGCTAAAGAGCCCAGGTGAGCTCGACCTCAAACCGGCGTGCACCCACTAGCATTGATGTGCTCACCAGGTTCTCCAATTCTGGCCGAACCCTACTACCTATATATCACCGTGTAAGACAAGTGGAAGAAATCACTGGCGACTATAGGGCAGCCCCCAGTTCTTACTCGTAACCGCCTTCCAGTCGTGAACTCTATCCGGGAGACCTCGATCTAGAATTCCGCCGGCAGGCTCCTGAGGACGAAATAATACTCCCTCCCCACCCGCAGCAGGAGACCAATCGAAGTGGTGAGATACCCGCCAATCCCATCGTGCATTGCATAGTGGCTCGCACGTGTGCTATGTGACCGAAGATTCAGGCGCCAGCCTTTAGGCAATCAGATCAGCGAAAGAAGCCAAAAATAGGGCAAGCGAAAGCTTGCATCTCAAAGCTTGCATCTCCACAAATCTCCTCTGCGTCGATATCGAGATGGCTCCGCCTCGAGTTACCGTCGACTACTACGCCGTTCTCGAGGTGGACCAGACGGCGGACGAAGCGGCCATTCGATCAAGTTACAGGCGACTAGCAAAGCTACAACACCCGGACAAAAATCCCAATGACACCGAAGCTACGGCTCGGTTCCAAGTGGTAAGTGCATTCGCTGAGAGATCGAGTGAACATGGCTAGACGGCTGGATACTTACTTGTGTTGTCTCTTAGCTCTTAGCGGCGTACTCGACCCTCTCCGACGCGAGCGCCCGTCGTCTTTACGACATCCAATACGCAGCCATCAAATCGAGCTGCGCCGGTACCACTAGCGGGAATGGTAGGAGCGGACCATCCTATCCATCGAACGATAAGAATGCCCAGAACAACTCTGCGTTTAACGAGTCTATAAGGAAGCTTGAAAAGTCGTTAAGCGACTTGAGGAAAAGCCACGCATCGCTTCAAGCTGAAACAAACGCAATCAAAAGCGACCTAAATCAAGCCGAAGCGGTACTCCGCAAACTGCGAGATGAGGAGCAGAAAGAAAAGGACGAAGATGTCAGACGAAATACCTGGCTCGGCTATTTCTTCATGGCACGATTGTCGGCCGAGGAGAAGGACGCAAGGGAGCAGCGAGATGTCGAACGCAGGGCGGCCCAGAGGGTACGGACGGCCGAGGTAGAACGACTTCGGGCGCGCCTTACCAGCCTCGAGACCCGCTTAAGCGACATTACCAAGAGCATTGCAGAAAAGCAAAACGAAATCTCTCTGGCTCGGCTCCGGGAAACGGCACGCCGGGCAGCTATGAAGCGAGCAGAAGAAGAGCGGAACCGAGCGAAGATGCGGGAGGAGCAACGGGCTAGAGACGCCGAGAGAGAACGAAAACAAGCCGAAGAGGTTGAGAGAAAGTTAAGCGAATGGGCAGAGCGACGGGCTCGGGAGGCCGAGAGGGAAGCTGCAGAGGCTGAGAGGATTTTCAAGGAATGGGAGCAGAGGCAGGCTAGAGATGCCGAGAGAGAACGGAAACAAGCGGAAGAGGCTGAGAGAAAATTCCGGGAATGGGTGGAAGCTCAAGCGAACGAGGGTGCCCAGACTTCGCGAGGAAGAAAGAAGAAGAAGAAACAGGAGAGCCAAGCCTGTTTGCACAAGGGTTGGTGGACTCGCGAGTCGGGCCGTGCAGTCTGTCAGGAGTGCAACAGCGTCATGCGGCGCTTCGCCTTCCGATGTCCTGGGTGCCAGATTGTTGCGTGTGCTTCATGCCGCGACCATTTGAAGAGAACAAGTTGAGTGTCCATCCAAATAGCAGAGAGTAAATCCGTATATATTAAGCGGTGTTTTAGATTGTTTATATTCTTTGGGCATAATGATAATGACAATCCCATAGTATCTGGGGAGTTTGTTAAGTGAATTGCTACTACATCCCCGTATCCAAAAACGAAAGCTATTACAATTCTCATTCTTCAACCTCCCTGGCTTCCTTTGGTTTAGGCTGTAAGACCAAAATACTGTAAAGCCACACCAACAGCCAACACTCCAACCTTGACTCCCAACCCAGCAAATGTCGCCTCCGCAAAATGACTCGGACAATACGCATCTCCCGCGGCGCCCAAAAGATTCACCATAACCATCCACTTGCCCACAAAGCTCACGAAACTCAATAAAATAAAAAACCAAAACACGAATATCGCGAGCCCCCTCTTCCACGAGCTCGTAGTCTGGAACTTAACCTTGAAGTACCTTGCCAGCGGAAACACGTTCTTTAGATCTCGCTCTTTATCCTCCTTCGTGGCTTGCCATTCTAGCTTCTTCTGTCGCCGTGTGTGCACCAGCTTCCAGATGAGTTCCCAGAGAGCCCAGATTGGCGTCAAGGCAACGAAGGCAATCAAGCCGATAAGGATGACGAGGTTGATACTGGCGAATTCAGCCAGTTTGTCGGACTTGAAAATGATGGCGAGGATGAAACAGAATTGAAAAGCTAAGCTGAAGATGCCTCCGATGCCGTATGCAAGCGCCCAAGGCCCGATGGCAAGGATTAATCCGAGGGGAACCAGTCCCGGGTTATATCCGGAGTTGGAGGCCGTCATTGAGTTTGTAAGTGCAATATGAGGCGCGGCTAGGAAAAGCCCCAATAGAGTAATGACCGCGTCCGTTGTGAGGACTTGGAAGCCCTCGCCCTTGCTGATATACCAACCAGCGACACCTGCAATCAACGGCGCCGCAGTCGGCTGTAGCAGCTCCATAGCCCCGATCAAGAAAGCAGAGGTGCTATCAAAGCTGCTTCGCTGGAGAACTACGGAAGAGACGATGGGTTCACCCAAGCCAGAGGCCAGGCGGACGAGGAGCATGAGCCAGCTAAACCCGGACGTCGCATACGTCTTGCTCAGCCACATCTTGACGGCCGTGTGGATGAACTCGATGAGGATGGAGAGACCGACTCCGACGAAGGACCAGGTTTTGCTCTTACATTCGTGGGATCCGCTGTAGATGAACATGGCCGGCGGCAGATATTGGAGTTTCTTGGTGGTCTCGATGGTGCAGCTTGCGACGTTTCCGAATGGCTTTTGATACGAGCATCGAGTATATTGGTGAGTTCTATTATCGGGAAAGGCAGTCATGTCAGTATCGAGAAGCGTAGGATGGACGGACGAATGCCAACTTACGCAATGTTAATTGCCTCATACAGAGTGCCTATGCTGGAATTGTACTGAGGATCGTATGCCTGGCAGAAATTCACGAAGAAAGGTGCAGTGGCTTCTTCGAAAATCTACACACGAGTTAGCAAATGATGATTGACCATCCATTTCGGAGGATGCTTACCGGCAAGAAGTCCACTGACGGCTCGTCCCCAACTTCGAGAGTAACTCGGATCGGCCCCCTGGGACCGTACTTCTTCGCGCTCTCTGCGAGTGGTCTCGGACGCATGAGAGGTTTCCCGTCCTCCCACACAACAGCCGAGAATCCATTGGGGGCGTCGGGGTATTCGGTGAATAGCTGATGGTATGTGCAGTTCGAGAATTGGTTCGCCACTTGCCATCGTTCCCATGGGAGGACTGCCCATCTTGTTATTTCGAGAGCTTCGATGTAGATGCTGCAATTTGTTTTGACAGACTATGTTGGACAAGGTCAGGTATTAGTTCCAACCGAGGCCCTCCAATATTTAAAAAGATGATCAATAGATGGAAGCATACGCTTTCAATAAAGTCTTGATTGAGATCGCAAGTTGTAGGAGCCTTTGTAGCGTTGGCTGTTCGGATGGTCAAGGATCGCGAGGTTCGTTCTCGTCCATGACGCTTCCTGTGGACGGCATGGATACCGCCCGGGCCAGAAGAGAATGCAAAAGAGATATCAGAAACCGCAAGAAGGCATAAAAGAGTGACAATAGGTCGGACTAGCGAAGCCATGGCTGCTTTTGAGACAATTACAGGACCTGTGGCAAAGCAGAAAACGAGGGAGAAAGATCTCAGCACTTACACCTCACCATCGCTGGCACATCACCATCTTATAACCCGCAATCATAAACTACCCCTTTACCCCTTCAAGCGGCCCCGTGCTCGTCAATTTGTTTTCCCCTCTCAGGGTAAAAACCCTCGCTGCCTGTAAGGCTGAAGTCATATCTAATCATGTCCTCTTGCCCCAAACACACGCACATACACACCCCGGCAAGGCTCCGGATATCGAAACCAGCTGAACAATAGTAAACGCCATGAGACCAGGGATTCCATGAGAATTATGCGCCCGCTCGCTACCACAACCCTCAGTAAAATGCCCGAGATGCGCAGGGATGTCTCGAGGAAAATAACCTTATTCGGCTGCCATGTCACCACTGACATTTTGCCCTCAAGCAATTCGCTAGGTGCCTGGAGCTAGTGAAAATAATGCAGATGTGACTTGGTCTTATTGGGGAAATCTGCAGGTCCGCCGCCTAATTTCCAATGCACCACCTGCATCTTCAAGATGGATCCATACAACCGCTCTGCTAGGGCATTAAGTATCGAGGAAGATGACGGGTGCGTGTGTCTGGTGTATGGGGTCTGGATGGGTTTGGTTGGAGTCTCCCACATCGCCTCGCATATCAACCCCTCGATACTTTAAGACAGACAGGCGGCATCTAGGGGAAACGAAAAGGACAAGTGAAAGGGTTAGTACTATACCACAAAAATAGAGAAAAGGCGAAGGAAGGGGCATCTATACCTGACAGATGGCTTCGGAAATCTGGTAACGGATCCTGACAAGTATCTCATACCATCACTGAACACAACAGTAGAGATTGTTGATACCCTGGACGTCTTCCCATCCAAAGACATCAAAGGAGACTGCGTTCCTAACGACTTTCTGTAGGTAGATTAGGACGTTGATAATTCACGTCGTACATCGAGCTGCGGAGTCGTGGGTGATGTCTACTTCATGCACCCGCTATGGTCATCAATAAGCCATGGAAGGCTTGACGATGGTCAACTGGTAAAAGCACTGTCCACCTTCCTGCCCGTTATCTTCCCGAGCTCCGCTACGCTCAGGTACCCGGACCATAAGAAACGAGGGTTGTTCGATTTTTCCTCCACCTGGGAAAGCACCCACCCTTACTTGTGTATTCATAGTCCATTTCGCTGAAGTGAGGCGTGCGCTAGTTTGAGGCGAAGTCCGAACTTCCAACCTATAGCCACGACCCGAGAGGCAGTGAAACGAGCGAAAGAGGCATTCCAAGTACCCTGGCCCTACGAAGCTACCGACGGGAGAGCCGAATAGGGTCGACGTGGATGACCGAACCAGTGAATATCCCCCCAGAGAGGTACACAACCACCCATCAGAGAAATGATCGAGGCGAAGGCAGTTTGGGCCGTAATGGAATCCTGTTTGACGGCAATCACATCCCTACAGCCCAGACCTATGACATCACGGGAAAATAAGACGAACAGCCGACTAACAAACACAACAGGTACGGGAATTCTCTATCGCTGCAACGAACCCACCTCGAAAACAAGGTGGAATAGGATACGGATGATCTGACCAACTTAGTTGTCAATAGACATATCGAATAACACCTAGCCAACGTCCCTAACTCCGACATACCACACCGATGACACAACCATAGTCGCAGCCATAAAACAGACAAATGCATCTCTAGTATGAGGCAACCCTCCTGTCCGCTCCAGCGTGCTGAACCACACAGCCCCGGTAGCAGTAACCACCTCGGCCACCATCTTAACCCAGAACGGAAGAGGATAATAGGCATACACCGCCGAAACAACACAGCATGCCATGGTCAAGAGAATACACATGAACGTCTGAACCCACGGGTATACACTGCTCTCCGTCACCGGTACCTGCGCCTCCCCATCTCCAGCGGCCACAACACTGTCGCCTTCGTATTGATACTTGATGATCTCGCTCACGACGAATTCGTCAATACACTTTCCGGCTTCTGGCAGGCGCAGCACACACTTGACTATCCCGATATCCGCCGATGCTCCCTCCCGAAGCAGCTTCGCAGCGAGGCCAATGATGCTATGGCCGTATCTGGGCGAGTCGACAATTTTGCTCAGTGGGATCTCCGTGTGCCTCTGGCCAACGACGACGCGATCGAAAAAAATCTCCTTGAAGCGACCGATAAGACGAGCGGACCACCGCTTTTTGACGGATACTATTGCTCGCAGAGACAGGGAAATCGTGACAACGATAGATAGCCACAGCATCCCGTGACCGACGACACCCGATGGTGCATATCTTTCGGCACGCAGGGAGCCATATACCCATCCAGCAATGATAAGGAGTGCTGCAGATAGAGTTGGTACGAGAGCAGCTAGGAGTTGCCAAGCTGTCATGCCCGGTGATATCATATCCCCCGCGTGGAGAGTACTGCCGTCCGAAGACTCGTAGTGCCAGCTGCTCTTGTCAAGCGCGATCAGCGAGGGCAAAGGGTCAGTTCCTTGGATATTCCCAGCCCCGAACGTTCCCAAGGTCGGATAGACTGCTATCAGCCATACGGCCAAGCCTCTACCAGCAGCGGCTCCCATGAGACCAACTGCACAGCCCACGGTCAGCAGCGCTAGGATGTACATTCGAATTGCGCAGTCCATTTCGGAACCCCGGCTGAGAGCAAACGCGCCCGTCCAAGGGCGCAGGCGGAGAAACGGTGATTCGGAGTATCCTACAAGAGTGAAAATTCGAGACCAGGAAGGGTTGGCTTCACTCCGACCAGCAAGGAAGGACGGGATCTCCGAAGCAAGTGTCGTACGCGTGGCCCGATCATCCCGCCTATTCCATAACTCACGGACAACCTCATCCATATGAACTTTCCCACCTGAAGCCAACATTTCGATGGCGATCGAGATGTCCTCCGTCCGAAGTGGATATGCCGGCGTTTCATCCTCTTTGAATCGTGCCATGGCGACTTCGTCCGATTTCGGGCTCTTGATCCAGTGAACGTAACCCTCTTCCCTGGCGTTGTCGGGGATTTGGTGGCCTAGGATTAGGACCTCCCACTGGTCACCGAACACCTCGATGAGGGCGGCAGTGCGGCGAGCGAGTTTCCTCAGCTCGGCCGGTGTGCGCCAACATATAATAGCGATTTCAGTCCGTAGCGGCCCATTTTCCCACCCGGAGTGTAAGAGCCAGTTCTTCCTGAGAATGACATCGTATATCCGATTTGCCTTAGAAACCGTTCTGGCCAGGAATACAAGCGACGAGATGGGATTGTTTGTTTTGCCGCGGGTGCTGGCGCGCATCGCAATCACGACGGCGCCCCAGAAGGCTACGATTTGGGAGGACCATGCTGCCGTGGATGAGACGGCGACGGACTGTGCGTTGGCGACGGCATTGAGAGACAAGAAGGAGAGCACCTTCAAATAGGTCGTGGACTTGGACATTGACAACGGGGTTGGTGTTCTTTGGGGATACTTGGAAAAATGAAGAGTAGAATTCCGTCGTCATGGTCCCTATTATGCAGATATTTATCTGCATCCATGTCACCTGCATACTTCAGCTCCCCCTTTGTCTGCCTTGGGAGCAACGCGACGCAGGAGTGGCGGTGCATCGTGCATTCGCATCGTCGGCGAATCAGCTGCCACAAGAATGGTATTCAGCAAGCAGATTGTTGAGCATCAAAACGAGGCGGACACTCCCATTTCAAACCCCGTTCTTTCGGGAACATAAAAGAATGCGCGATATCGGAAGACGTCCCATTCCCAAATGCCGCTCTTGCATTGCAGCTCGCCTCAACGTGACTCGGCTTCTCCTACTATTATTACTACCATCCGCTCGTCGTTGTAAATTTGCTTCTGCTTAAACAGAAGGCCGGGGGGGGGA